>JAPJBO010000131.1:0-170000 GCA_030068145.1 Diplonema papillatum
TGGGCGATGTGCATATGAGACCGGAAGCTCTCGAGATGAAGATGTTCTAAATCATGGCAGCGAGCACGGGGACTGCAGGCGGGTTGGTGGCGAAAAGGGACAGAAAGATCTTCGAGCGACTGTGAGCAGCCTAGCAAGACGGGATGATGAATGATGAAGAAGCGCTAAGTGATCGCAAAGGTCCTTGTCTGGCGACCGACCTTCCTTGAAAGGAAGGTCGGTAGCCAGACATTTTTGGACGGCTTTGTCAGCAAGGTGCAGGCGATGCACGGGCTCCATGATGACCTCGTCAACGGCCCCACAGGCGTACACTCACTAGCCGTCGTGAAGAGGCCTCTGTCTGTAACCACCTTTTTCATCCTTGGGAGCAGTGCATCGCCAGGGAGATCGAACCCCAAGGCAAGGAGCGACTCTTGCAGCTTCTGAAAGTAATCCAGCACGTACTGGAGATACTTGGTTGTCGTTGCTGGATCCTTCTGCCGCACAAGTGCTGCAAACACAAGCCGCATCCTCCATCTCTGCTCCATCGTGTCCAGGTACGAGAACGTCAGGCAGAGGATATCTTTGCTCCCCGGAAGCTCTCCTGCATCCCCGGCAATGACGAAGTCACCACCCCCAAGCCGGAGCAGAAACTCCATGTCACCGAGGACAAGGTGCCTACCGAGCGCTCGGCGAACACCCTATCGCCTGGAACTGGCCCGCACGGAATGCCTAAAGGCTCAAGTACTAACTGCGCTAAATTTAATATATGCGAGCTATTGCGAGATAGTGTGGTACTCATTTGCATGCAAATGACTCCCCACTGACGCAACAAGAAGACGCCGATGCTCTATCGAATCACGCGATGGATGAGGTTCAGAGACGAGCGACAGCCGAGTATCGGGACTCGGCGACCGCGAAATCGTACGCGATGAAGAGCGCGATGCGACGGCTGACGAGTATCGTGCAGACGCCGATTCACCCGGCGCTTGAGATGCAAGTCAACGTCCTGACGTCTCTCGGAGGCGGGAACATGGCCGGACTCAACAAGAGACCACAAATAGCAAACCAGCAGGCGTTTGAAGCTGTGATGCGCGCCTACGAAGCCGCCGCACGAGAGCAGACGGCGAAGTAGGCCGGCGACAAGGTGCGAGCCGTACCGCAGGCTGGGCTCCGCAAAGCTGCAACACTGAATGGCAGTTTTCGACCGCAGACGCATTACCCGTCGGGATGGGAGCGCAAGCAGGCTCGATGGAATCACGAAGTCAAGCAGGAGAGACGAACTGCGCAGACTGAGCGCAAGACGTGCACCAAGGGCAGACCAGGACGTTGGGACCGTGCGAAGTCGAAGAAGGAGTCCAAAAGCGAAGCAACAACACCAACGCGGAAACGCAACTCGAAGGCAGCCAAGCGGGCCTCCAGTGAAGTAACGAAGCTCATCCGAGTGTCCGATGAAACCCCTTGTCAATACCACCCAACGACTGCGACGCGCGTGCGAAATGTCGGACGCTAGCGTCTGTCAAGAGCATGCGTGACTCAGCCGTGTTTTAAAGGTGAGATGAGAGGCACCGGCTCACTCTGTCAAAGGACTATACTAACGCAACAAGAAGACGAGCTAATGCGAGATAGTGGTACCCGAGCCCGTACGCACTCGACAACCTGCTTCCGTGAGTCAGCCCGAGCTTCCTGGTCTCCAGCTACACTGCCTGTCGCGGTCATTTTTTCAGACTAATATTCTTGTTTTTATTCCAATTTCAATATCCTGTCATCAGCACCTTTTTAGCCCCGGAAGAAGGTGCGTTAGTGGGCCCGTTGAACCGGCCTATCAAGATTGGCTGAGTGTCACGCCTTTAATCAATTACTGCAGTACCCCCCCAATTCACCCAAATGTTGATCGAGTGTAATCGAGCGTAATCGAGCGTAATCGAGTGTAATCGAGTGTAATCGACGCGTAATCGAGCTAAAGTCACTTTCAGGGGGGCTAGGTGAATTGGCTCACTTCTACTGATTCCAAGTGAAAGGTAAAGAGTGTTTGCAACTGGTTTTGAACAAAACTTTTTGTATTGTGTTTCCGATGATCCCGTGGGACGTACAGATTGGTGTCTTTCGACCTTTGTTTGTTTGTGAGTTTCAGCTTGCTGCTGCGATGCTTTTGTGTTTCCGACGATCCGAATGGACGTACAGATTGGTGGGCTTTTTTTTTTTTTTTTGTAAATGACCTCTAACTAAGTTAGACTAACTTTAAAGGCAGGTTAAAACTTTACAGCCACCTTGAAAAAGGTGCAAGGGAAGTAACACTGCTGGTAAGTACCTCCTATCTTGAGGCCAAGCGGAGTGAGATTATGGCAAATTCATTGTAGTTGATGATGCCTGGACTGAGACCAATTCCATCCTGTGTGTTTGAGTTAATATTTAGGGCACTGAAGGTTACTGGACAACTGGCACATCCAATGCTAGATAGTGTGTGCCTTTGCAATCCCAGGGCCCTCACCCACCTGCACACAGTGACTGACCTTTCCGGAGGTTTCTCCTGTTCTCTACAACTCCTCACAAAAGTGGATGTGTGTGTGCATGGGTAGGTGTGGGACAGGACTAAAATATTCACAATTGTGCAGTACAAAAACCCCCAGGAACACACCTGTGACAGGATCCTGTCTACATACTTCTGGCACTTGATTCCAATATGGTCAATTGAGTCGAAGAATGAGTCGAAATCTGCTCTTGGGATGTATCCATTCTTGTTGGTGTCGAGCCTGTGAGGAATTTCTCTCTTAGATGTATCGATGTTTCTACACTGCTAATGGTCGTGAGTGGGCAGGGAATGTGTGTGGGTGTGGTGGAAGCATCAGGGTCGAAGTGTACTGTTGGGTTCTAGACTGTTTCCTCTGGGTTCTTTTAGCATTTTTTGTTGCTTGAGCTGTAGATGCAATTTCACTTAGACACAACTGCCCATGAAGAGTCAATGTTGTTTCACCTTTTCTACCAGCAGCCAATGTTGGCTTGCCTGGGTGACTACTGGTGTTGGAGTTTCTAACGAATGCCATCCACAGCTTTTTTCTGGAGTCAAAAAGTGTCTTCAAGCTGAGCCGATGCAGAGAGGAAAGTAAGCTTTGCTGTCAAGTGTCAATTTCAAGTCCACCATGTTGCACAGTGCAAGATTGAAAAGCACACCGGTTCCATGTATTGCGAATGTGATCATCAGAAAGATGTGTGATCTGCTGCTGCTCTACAGGACTTTTGTATTCAAAGTTCCATGTTCGTATTGGGGGAGCAGATGCTGGACGAGGTACTGCACTGGCACGGGGTGGCGGTCTTGGCACCAAAGGGGAAGAGCAAGAGAATGGATGTTCAATGGGTCCAGATGGAATCGTTGATATTTTCATCCAAATGTCACCATCATCCCACTGCAATGCCTCTTTTGTGCTCCTTTTCAAACGAAGCTTGCATCCAAGCAGAACCACAGTGTCCTCAGACCACGTGATGCACCACTCTGAACCAAATTGGTCACCTGCGACTTTGAACCGAGCTGTATTGCCTTTGACTGTCACAATTGTGTCATTCTTGAGGGTGGACCAAGAGCCTTGGAGGAAAGAGAGGTCTTCACAAGTGAGATTTGAAAGGTTGAGAGGAGTGCCAGAGTCAGGGAGCGCTGCTGTGCAGGACACTGCATTGGCACACACTGGAAGTTGAGATGAAGGAGCTGATTGATGGGCTGCTGGCTCAGGCAGGAGGTCGAATGGACTGATTGATTCTGCATCCTCCTCCTTTTCTTGGCAATAAATTTTGGAAGTCAGAGCATCACTGTTTGAGAGTGGGGGTGGGCTGGTGGGGCTTGGTTTTGGAGATGTGCTTCTGTCACTATCCTCTGCCCAACACTTCACTTCCTCAGGCACATCAGATTGCACAGAAGTCAGTTCAGTGCAATGAGTGCAGCAAAATCGCACCCAGACTAAAAGAACTGATGCTGCTTGCAAGTGTTGTTTTGACCACATTGTATCAAGGACAATGTTTGATGTAAGGTATACAGCACCTTTAATTGCCAGTGAAGACAGTAACAACCCTGCATTTTGTGTTTCAGCTAACATACTCAGCAAATCCGCAGCCTGGACAAAACTATCAGTTGTGGACTCAATGTTTGGCCGAGCATCAACCATGCCCAACAGAATTTTTGAACCTTGAATTATACGACCTGCAACTAACTTGTCTTCAGCAAACGGCCAGTCTGCTGCCTGTGTGAGAGTTGAGGATTTACAGACATACACAAGTAGGTGGTAACCTAAACTAAAACCCCAATTGAGGAGGACCGGTGTGGTTTGGTAGCAACACCCGCAAACTCAGGCAGTTTGTCATGAGATAGAGAGAGATGAGTAGTGCAGGGGCCATCTCTCCAGAGAGTATCCAGTCGCCTCACCATCCCCAGGTAACAACAGCAGACCTTGTACATCACGATCTCTTCGACAGTCTCTCCTGTGACTCCGAGGAGAGGTGGTTTATCAAAAGTCCTGGTTAAAAGTGATTGCAGGATGGAGATATGTTCTGATGCTTGCTGAATGTCAGAGAAGGGTATTGCACATGTGACGCCCACAGCATTGTGTCTGTCAGCACAGAGGTCAACACTGTTGTGGGTGGAATAATATTCAGTTCCGTCTATATCAAAAACGAAGCCTTTGAGCCCCGTCTGCTGCTCCACAGATGCAGAGAAATTGCCCACGAGACGATACTGTGTTGCTTCTAGTGGAGTGACAAAGTCCTCCTCAGTGAACACTACTTCAAAAGCAGTTCCATTGAATGGTTGCAGGCTGACAATGTAACAAATGCTTGCTGGTGGATTGCCTGTCGAGTCGGGACGTACCACACCCTTCATTACTGTTCCTGTGTAACCTTTGAACACACCATCCCTTATCACCACATGCTCTCCTTCTGCGACTTTCATGGCAAGGGCCCGAGTTGCATGTTGGACTTCCTCTGTTGTCACATTCTCGAGTGTGACTGGCAAGGTCGGGGCCATAGAGCCCCTGCCCCCTCTAACCCACCCCTTTCCTGTGGAGCAATTACCTGTGGAGCAATTATGGCAGAATGTATTTGGGAAACAGTCAAGGGTATGGATAACAACCCTGGGCTCAGGCAGGCCAAGTAAATCACTGCACACACCTGGTTGGGGAAACTGTGCCACAGCAATCTAATGTCACTTCAGGTTCGATATACATTCTGGATGCAAAGTAGCTTCATGTGTGACAAAGCCGAGGTACTACACCTGTCCATCCCTTTCTGATAGATGGATCACCTCCACACAGCAAGTGAAATACAGCACCGGTTTCAGCTTAGTGTGGGTTTGATCAAATAGCACCAGACAATTCTCGTGCAGCTGATGGACCTGCTAGCTCACGGTGCAAGGTGGTGCACTGTAGTAGGCAGTGGTTGGCAATGTGATGCACTCTGGGATAGGGGTGGACCGACTTGTGAGGTACTTCGAATAAGCTTGAATAAGCCCCAAGCTGGTGACCTGCGAAATTAGCAACCGAGAGAAAAGGGTCTTGCTCAGGCAATTGTTCAAGAGCTAGATGGGCGCAATTTGCCAGTGGAATGTTGACAATGTCAATTGGCAAAAACATTTTTGAAGTTGCTGGGGCCAGGAAAAATATGCTGCATTCACGACCACATTGTTGATTGTTTTTTATACAAAGGTCTGCAGCCCATGCTATAATCGTCCTGTAAGTAGATGTGAGTTGCTCACTTTCATGTAAGATGAATCCTTTGTGAGACTATTGTAGGGTTTGTGTGGGAACTGCATGGTTTCTCCTGATACGGAATATGGGACATGCTTTTTTTCGTATATGAGTGGTGGCATCTCAGGAAGCATTGATGTATATCCCGGCAAATTGCTGCCAGGAGATCTTTGTCTGCCCAACAAGCTGTCTTCTGCATCTCGCAGAGTCTCAGTCGTCTGGAGCTGAAATATCTCGAGAGCTGTACTGGCACGCTGTGCAACATCCTCGTACCGACGGATATCTTCCCTGATCAACAGCAAGGTTTCTTGCTTGCCTGCTAATTCATGACGAAGTCTTGAGGCTGCAACTTTCTGCTCGGAGAAACAGCGGTGAAGCTCTGGTGGGTCGACCTGGGGAACATCACTCTGTGTTCCTTGGTCGCGTGTGACCCTTGTCTGTTCACGCCGGATCTGTCGCCGCAATGCATCGTTTTCGCTTTCAATTTTGCGGATGGAGATGCGCCTCTTGGTCTCTTCTTCAGCTGCATCAAGTAGTCTGTCTTCGAGGTGACGAAGCTCTGTTCTCAGCATTCGCAACTCCCTCTCTGCACCTGTGAGAGTTTTTTGCAGATGCAAGTACATTAGTTGACAATTGCTGAGGGAAACAGGTAACTGCACTTAAAACCCGCATGTTCCAGCGGCCACAATTGGGTGTGGCCATACCTTTGAACTCCTCTTCGACACGAATGCATGCCTTAATCTCGATATCTTGTCCCCAAGATGCTTCGACTGACTCAGCCCACGACAGCAACCACTGAAGCTGCTCCTTCTTTTCGGGATAGTCATCGAGCAATTCCTCATAAAGCACCCGTGGATCATCATTGTGTGCGACGATTATGTCGAATGGTTTTTGTCGCAGTTCTTTACCAACACGATCACAAAACGATGACAACTCCTCAGCAAGGTGCAGATGTCGACGATGTTCGCGTTTGCAATCCTGCTCCCAATCACGGATGAAGTCAAGTTGACGACTCAATGATGGAAACTTCATTTCACACACTTCACGAAATTCGCTTGGTGATGTTGAAAAGCTGTCAATAACACTCCCAGCATTCTCTGCTCGTGCAGCCATGCCATTCTTACGATAAAAGGTACGCAGTTTTGTCATAGCTCGGGTGTGGTGTGGCTGACGATCTTCGACAAAGTTGTCTGGTCGAGTTCGCCACTTATTTTGGAGTCGGAGTAGTTTCTGTTGCACCAGAGACCCAAATTCACCAAAATTGCTTCTCATAAAGGCTCGTTTGCCAGTGCCACACTTCCAAAGACGATCGACTGCATGGTTTGGCACATCATATCGCCGAAGGATGTCTCGCAACTCGTTTGGGCCGTAACGAACATCGGTGACATCCTCTTGCATGGTAGGTGGTGACTACCAACAGAGCCCCTTTCGTTCCATTGCTACCCTGACAGTGATTTTTGTTCTCTTGTTGAGGTTTGGCACAACCCCGAGGTGCCTGCATGTCATCCTAAGAAAGAGGGGGTGATGTGCGGATATGTGCGGCTTGCATTGAGACTCCTCAGCCAGAAGCTGCCGCTTCTACCTTCAGGTTTCCTTGTGAAGGTGCTCTTTTGCGGTGGTCAAATGTCGGGATGTGGCAAAACAAAGGAAGGAAGAAGTGGTACAAATGCAATACTTCTTTTTCGTCATGACATAGAATCGTCAGTTATGCAGCAAGGCCTTGTGAACGTGTGAGGTCATGGTGGCATCTTCTGTTCAGGACAACAATTCCTCTAAAGAACCAATGCCAACACGGAGCTCTGCATGCACACAAAGAGCCTCTCTGGTGCTTCTGAATGGAACAAACGCAGTGTATGTTCTGCTGCAAAAGACATTCACAGATGATTTCCAAGAATTTGTTGCAGGTTGCAAAGGTTGAGCCTCATGAAAAGAGAATGAGGATTACGACTATTAACACGATTGCACTGCCAGTATGAGCGGTCAACTGTGTGAGGCAAAAGAAGTCCTCTACCCTGTCAGACCAACTTTTCGTAAGGGGGGGCTAGACAGAACAGGAACAGAATTCCTGGCGGAAAGGCAACCTTCAACTCTGTCCTGAGCTGATTTTCTGTGGTCAGCGTCATGTCTACAGTAGCACTCTGTCTGAAGTTGATCTCCTGTGGTCAGCACCATGTCTACGGTGGCACTATGTGCACGTCTGAATTGTAGGCCGCCGTGTTCCTTTGCTTTTTTGCGGTGCCTGTATTTAGTTGTCAGTAAAACCCAAGCCCTGATGAAGAGGAGGATAAGATACCCTACCAAGCATCCCCAAGTCTAAGGAGTGTTAGGAGCGATAACTTGCACAGTGGCAATTCAAATTAGGACTTTGTTCACAAACCATCCAGGCAGAGATACTGATGAGGCAGACATTCTTGACAAACAGACTCGATACTTGATAATATGGCCCCTTCACATTCACACCGAAGGACCGGGCAAGCCCGCAAACCCGCACTAGACATGTAAGATCACTAGTAAATGACTAGCGGATGGCATGATTCTGTTCAACCCCTTCAGAGCATTGCCTCTTGTAAACTCTGGGATTTGGAAACTAGTGTTGATTTTACTGTGTGAATGCACCTGAAACGAACATCTTGAACGGCACAGTCGAATCCTGAGTTTAAAAGCTATGTCTATAGCTAGGTTGCTCAGGGGGACGAGGCTGTTCCTGCACCCTCACTTCTAAGACTCCCTACACTTCGGGGTACCACCAGAGACGAGACGCTTCATGCCCGAGATCTGTGAGGCCGTTAGACGGCTGTGATGCCGATCGATCTCCGCGAACTCCGAGATCTCGCCAGCCCCGGGGCCAGCTTGGGTGACGCTGGAAGGGGTTGGGTTTGTTGAGCATGTTTCCCATTCGAGTCGCTGGAATGCGTCTTGCCGGTGTTTGCTGTTGAGAAGGGCGAGCCCCTCTCGTGTGCCATCGATGACGGTCGCCCGCTGAACGAGCTGGTGGAGCCCATGTGCCTCTTGACAATGTCATCGTTAAGGTGATGTCAAAGTCGCATGCTGTTCTCGTCGACCTGAAGTCCTACTTCCATTTTTCAGCAGGACAGTTCTTCGGGCTCCGGACCACACCCCGTCGAGCCTCCTGGCTCTGTGGTCGTCCTCACCTGTGATTGCGCAGCTCCGTCATCCATGGACAAGACTCCCCCACAGCTGTGTAAGCTGGTGTCGAAGACTCCACACAGACACCACCGCCGCAGCCCACCATGAAAACCCCACCCTCCACCCCCAAACAATGCAAACGGCCAGCATCCGGGATGCTGAAGACCTGTGAAAAGGTCACGAAGCTCACGAAAAAGGTGGTGTGGAACGAAGCCCGCCCCGCAAGCGCCACCACCCAACACCCGAGCCGCACAGAAAAGGCGTCCCTCGACCGGCCACCCTGGCAGACGGGAGCAGACCTGGCCAAGAAAGCAGCGATGCGGAAGCAGAGCGACACTCGACTTTGCCAGCTCCGGTTTGACATCTGTAGTAAAACCTCCCGCCCTCAGCACCATTGTCAACATCATCACCGTCCCCCAAGATGCCATCAGTGGGAGGGGAGGGGATATCGTCCCACTAAAAAACTCTTTTTTTTTTCCTCGCACGCCAGCCGGCAAACTCAGAGATGTGTCCCCGAAGTCCGAAGATTTCGACGCCAACAAAAAGCCTGACTTCTCTCCCCATTTTCCCGGGAACATCCAGAACGGCCCGGAAAGTCCGCGAAAGCGAGCGGAAACAAAAATTGACCTGGAAATGATCAGCCTGACTTCATCATCTCTGACTCTCCCAACACTAGCCCATGATCTCGCTTTGCTTTCATGGCACTTGCACTTTACAGAACTCTACACGAGCGTATCTCTAAACGAGGGTGCACAGGGTCCTGCAATATGACACGGCTGAGAGAAAAGAAATGCGTAGTTTTGGTTTATTCTTTTGTTTTTCGTTGTCGACAACATTGTTTACTTTCAGCCTCTTTTTATGCCTTTTAGTGACGGTATTTTTAGTTTTCTTTCTTTACCATGGATTTTCTGGACTTTATGGTGCCATAGAGTTGTCGCACTCTCTCTATGCCGTCCCCACAATACTTACTCGTCACCGGTGTAACCGAATACAGTCCCAGAAGAAAGCTCCATCCAGCAATTCGAGCTTGGAGAACAGTTCTGCCAGATAGAATCATCACCCCACACCCATCTGTAATTTATGTTGTGCCAACTCTCTAATCCACCTGGTCCAGACGAAAATATCGGGGAGTATCGGGGAGTTTCGGGGAAATTCGGGGAGTTTTGGGGAATTTCCTTTGTAGTGACCACTTTCCCTGCAACCGGCCTTGGCGAAGGCGGGGAGGGGGCTACGCTATTATGGCCTTACCTTGCGCAGAGCGGTCCCGTGTTTGGCTATGCCCCGAAGACGAAGATAGAGGCTGAGAAGGAAGGACAGACTGGGAGGTACAGGTTGACACTGTTTGACACAGGTAGCGACAGGATCCGCTGCGGTAAGGAGAGCAGGAACCGCTCCACCAGAGGTCGTGTGGGTACAGAGACAATGCTCGTGCTCGAGTCGCAGCTATGGACGAACAGGCACTCCTTCAATGATGAGGTCTGGGGGATGGACGTATTTTCCACGTATGGGCGGACGTGCTGGTGGGACGCCTTCGAAGACGGCACCTCGCGAGACCCAGTGTATGGAGGTAGGCGTGCCCAGGCCACCACCAAGGACGAGAGAGTGTGCACGAGACATCACAAAGCGAAATGCGAAGAGAGCAAGCATCGGCAAGCGTCGGTAGCGCGCTGCTGCCGAGGCACACCACGCGACAGGTGACGGCCTCGCCGTGAAGTATTGCGAGAAGCACAGGATGACGCAGTGCGGGACGTGCAAGACGATCGCGGAATGCTGCAGGAACTCACACCGCGGATCCTGCCTGCAGCACGATATGTCGATGTGCGGAGTTGGCAGTGAAGAGATGGAAGCACGGGCCTTCGCCCCTGGGGATGCCCGAAGTGACACCGAAGTCGAGACGCAGGCGGCCCAAGCGCCACAAGGGAAGCGGCGGATGCCGGCGCCAACACTGCCATCGAAAACGCCGCAGAAGGCGACGACACTAGGATGGCCGCTGCAACGAAGCGGCGGTGTAAGGACTCGCCATCATCGAAGACAGAGACGTGCACTCCGCGGCGGGCAGAGGTGCAAGATAAGGTACCAGTGACGAAGAGAAGAGGTAGGCACGAAAGAAAGCAGATGCAGATTATCGCCACAGGCTCTTTGCATGCTTATCCTAACCACCAGGACCAGGGGCAGTTTCGGTCGAAGACGGCAATTCGAGCGAGGAGTAAGGTTGATAACCAAAATGAGAGGCACGATGGCCATCCGGAAAGCAGGGTTGCAGGATGATGCTTGGCCAAGGATAAGGTTGCTATGGCGACTGGGACAGAGAGATAACGCAAGATAGAGAGTCCTCCTTATGGGGCGGTCACACCCAGGGCCTCCACCCACCTGCATATGGTCGTCGACTGACCTTTCCCAAGACGAGTTGGAATGCGAGTACCATCTTTCCGGAGGTTTCCGGTTCCTCCCGTACTCTACAACTCCCCACATAAGTGAATGTGGACTCCGAAGTGGACGCTCCTTTCAACCGGGTGCACGAATTCAGAATTCCGGGATGGGTTGACCCACTGTTTCCGATGCGGCTTCCAATCATCGAAGGCTAAACTCGGGTGCAGGAGCGGTGCTCGTCGTTCGGGACCAGATGGGGGACGACTGGGCTGCCCGGTTTACACGTGACTGCTGCAGCGTGCGGGAGATGGCGGGCGCGAATACTTCTTGCCCAAACCAAAACCCAAAAGGGAATTGGAGAGTTTGACAACCACAAACAAAAGAGTCAGATGATGACGCGATTAGTAGAGTAAGAGGATCGGAGGAGGAGGAACACAGACGGCTCAAGAGAGCCGCGTCCGAAGCACACTAGCACACCTACGTGCACACCTCACCCACTTGCCCGCCCATCAACCCACCTGTCTACCCAACTACCCACCTGTTCACCCATCCACCGCCCTGCCCACCACCATCTACCCATCTGTCCACTCAACTATCAACCTGTACACCTGCCCACCCACCGGCAGCCCCACTTTTTCCCACAAAAATCGGGCTGAGTATCGGGGATTTTCGGGGAATTTCGGGGAGTTTCGGGGAAGTGTCGGGGAGTTTCGGGGAACTTACCAGGAGCCCGGACCAGGTGGCTAATACAGAAAGTACCACGGGTAAGCGCTAGACCAGGTGCACTACAGCATCCTGCCTGCGTACGACTAAATCGTCGTCTTGTTGTGCTAGTGGGGAGTCATTTGCATGCAAATGAGTACCACACTATACAACGAAAATCACAAGAAAACTCGTGATAGCACACGAAGCACATGATGGCCCGTGAGAATTTGTGATTCTCCCTGTCGACCTGGTGACCATGACACCCCATTATGTAGCCAAGTGGGTGCATACCTTGCGGGGATTAATAGTGCGATTGGTGGTCAGTGAAGGCGACTGATCCGGAACAGATTCCTGTGTTTGTTTTACAGCCTTGTTCCTATGTGGCAAGGGCGGCTCCACACTTCGGGATCTGCCCATGACTGGTGTGGACTCACTTCTTCTGGTTGCTGCTAAGATTTGATAGAATGTTCAGCTTGAAGGGTTCCACAGTTACTCAGGTGTGCCAATTGTTTTTACTGGGTCTGTTTGCTGTCCAGCTGCGAAATGTGGGTGAGGATCCGAGACATTGTGGGGAGCAAACCGTGTTCGGGCAACGAAGAGCGGTGTGCATGGAGTTGCTGGTGAACTCTGTGTCGCAGTGCAAGGAGACCACGATTTGTGTGTGTGGTGGTAGCAATAATGCCGCCAGCAATTTCTTCGGGTGTATGCCGACCTGCCGACTTCAACACATCACAACATACAAGGAAATAAAAATGTTGACACACCGCTGAATGAGTCGCAAAGGATGGTGACAATCCAGATTCACTGTCTGCGTCGTGGTACCCTTTCTGGTTGTGTAACCGAGTTTGCGGACAACGCTGCGGTGACACCGTGTCATGGTGTGGCCTTGAATTGAAGAGGAGCTGCAGGTACACGTATTTCCCTTTGCTGTTGCGCAAACTTGTGTACAAAGCCGTGAGATGAGCAAATGAGGGATTGGTCCGAGTTTTGTGTCGGTATGTGCAGAAATCCTCTGGTTCGCTTGGAACCAGAACACATGCTGCCTTCAGTAGTGAGCGTGTGTGAGGAACCTGTGTAGGTGGATAGTGATTGCGAGAGACACCCGATGCTAGGGCTCGCCTTTTCTATGTCGCGCTGGGACAGGATCCACCTCAACAGGGGCATTCTGGAGGACAAGGTTGTGAACTTCATGGGATTGGCAGGCATCAGGGCAACACGAACGGGTGTGCAAAACACTTTCACCCAACACGTGTACCGTGATACTCAAGTGCTGCCTGCCCAGTGGCTGGGTTTCGACCGGACAGGTTGGTTTTACCAAACAATAGTCAATATCGCGCCGAAGGCGCGAAGGAAAAAAATGGCATTTTTTTCGCAAAAATCCCGTGGTTCGATTCCTGCTCCGAGCATTTTTTTCGCGTTCGTGTTTCCTCAAATTATTACCGTTATTATGGTGGCCTTGGGACACTTGCTTTAGGGTGCTTTAGGCGAACTGGTTGCACAAGTGTATTCTGGCCGGTCGCAGTTTTGTTGGACGCAATTTGGTGCTGTAGATGTGTGTTCAATCCCGCCAGCTGGACGTTTTTCCAAACTAGTCAGGTGGATGCACAAGCGTGTTCTGGCCGAGATCACGTGTGTGCACCTCTCAGAGTAAGAGAACTTTGACGGCTCCGTCCAAATTGTGGCTGCACACGCGTGTTCTTGCCGAGAACACGCTTGTGCCGCCGGTTACCATGCAGGGTCAAAACCTTGTGTCTTTTTGAAAATGGCCAAAAAAAACATTCTGGAAAAAAAATGGGGTTTTTGAATTTTAAAATTTTGGAACAAACTCTGTGGTAATTTTTGAGGAAGTTGAGCAATTTTTTTTTTTCCAACAATTTTTTTTGGGGGCCATCGGCTCCATGGGAGCGTTTTAAAAAGACACAAGGTTCTGACCCTGCATGGTACACAAGCGTATTCTGGCCGGTCCGCTCGCAATTTTGCTGGATGGTGAGCATGCCAGAGGCGCGGGTTCAATCCCGGCATGGACGTTTTTTCCATTTTAGTCAGGTGGATGCACAAGCGTGTTCTGACCGATCACGCGTGTGCACCTCTCAGAGTAACAGAACTTTGAAGTCTCCGTCCAAATTGTGGCTGGTTCTTGCCGAGAACACGCTTGTGCCGCCGGGTGCGAACTGGTTGCACAAGCGTATTCTGCAATTTTGTTGGATGCAATTTGGTGCCGTAGACGCGGGTTCAATCCCGGCAGCTGGACGTTTTTCCATTTTAGTCGGGTGGATGCACAAGCGTGTTCTGACCGAGATCGGGCGTGTGCAGCTCGCAAAGTGACAGAACTTTGACGTCTCTGTCCAAATTGTGGCAGCACACGTGTGTTCTTGCCGAGAACACGCTTGTGCAGCCACAATTTGGACGGAAACATCAAAGCTCTGTCACTTTGCAAGCGGCACACTGACACTGGTGATCTCGGCCAGAGTGCATCCAGTGTTGCAAGCGTTCATGCAGCACGCTGCTGGCGAAAAAAACCTGATTTTTGAAAATCATTGATTTTTGAAAATAACATGCATGGTCAGAACCTTGTGTCTTTTTGGAAATGGCCAAAACTTTATTTCCAGAAAAAAAAATGGGTTTTTTGAATTTTAAAATTCTCGAACAAAAACTGCGGTAATTTTTGCGGAAGTTGAGCAAATTTTTTTTTTTTGCCATTTTCAAAAAGACACAAGGTTTTGACCCTGCATGTTACAGGGCAGGTCCGACCAGGCGAAGAAATCCGCGATGGCAGCAGCATCAGGATGGGGATGAACATCTGGGGTGTGTCTTCTCGCACGCTCGAAGTACGAGATTGCGTAATCTTCGAAAGATCGTCTGAGGACCATGGGTGGATGCAATTTTTTTTTCCATCGGCCCCGCGGGAGCGTTTTAAAAAGACACAAGGTTTTGACCCTGCATGATAATCAGGTTGGCGGGGGGGGATTGAACCCGCGTCAGTGGCTCCGAAGTCGCCCACCTTACGACTCAACCACACTGCCACGTGACGGCAGGACATGGATTTACAAAGATCTTTGCATTTTTCCACATGTTTTTCAAAATTATCTACTTCTTTTTTACATCTTTGTGTAAAAAAGAAAAAAGAAAGATCTTGAAAATTTGTAAAAAATAGTGACTGTGTGTTGTCCTTGTGAGTGGGGGTGTGTGGTCCTTTTTGAGGTGAATTGCGCCTGTCGTTGCCTCTCCCTTAAGGTTGCAGCCAAGGAAACCAGCTGTGAGACAAAACTCGGCGCCAGTCTCGTCGGATTGCACCAGAAAAGAACTTCACGGGTTACAAAACACCCGCCCAACACGAGGCACACGCCCAAGAACGTGCTACGGTGGCCGGCCACCGTAGCACCTGGAATCATTTTTCGGTTCTTGTAGACTCTAACCTAGTCCAGTTTCACATGTAGGTAAGGCAACAGACAATGCTCTTCTATGGCAAAACCCATCGCATGTTTATGCGAAGGGGTAAGAAGCAGTGTCTGCAGGATGCTCTGACACGTGCTTTAGTCACAAGAAGTGGAGTGACACTGCATCGGAGGTAGCAGACAAACTTGCCCGTTTCGAAATGAAGCGGAAACGCGAGCAGGGTGGAGAGAGCAGCGTGTGTGTCGAACCAACCCAAGCTGAGAAGCGTTGTCGGCTTGTTCAGTTTAACTGCCGCCTCTAGTCTCGCCTTACCGGCGCACATGTACTTTTTTTACCGGCTGGATTTTTTTTGTCCCTGCCGCTGAACAGCTACAATGAGGCCCAGGGACAATAAGGGAGCTTTTTGTCCCTCCAGGGAGTTTCTGCTCTTCGTATTGTCTGACGAGAACTGCCTAGAAGAAAGGGAGAAGTAAGAACACGTCTTTGTAACTGATATCACTAGCGCAAGGGAATCTTGAGTGACTGCCTTAACCCGGGGAAACGAGCTTGGGCGAGGTCACCTTCCATCCACCACAACGCCAGTGAGAAACTGCCTCACCGCAAGTACAATTGAATCGAGCGCATCAGCGCCAATCATGGTCAGCGGTACGCGTGATGGCAAGTCCGCAGGGTTGCCTTCACTCCTGACCCATCGCACGGAAAGAGCACAGTTTAAGGAACGCACGCGTTCCAATCCTCTGACTACCGCGTTGTTCAACACGGCACTCTTCAAACAGGCACCCTTTCGGGCAACCCCTTTCACCGTGGTATTATCAACTACGACATCCACTCTTCCCCCTTTGATTGAGACTGGAAGAGCAAGGATAACCAGGTTAAATGCAATGGCCTCCAGCTCGTTGATATGCAGCGAGCTCTCCGCAGCATTCCACGACCCTCCTAAGACGGTCACTTCCATCGTCCGCGAATCCACAAGGACACCGCCCCAGCCTTTCTTGCTCGCGTCCACGAAGGCCGTGATGCGCGGGGACTGTTGCAGAACGGGGATGGCCCTCGGCTTTAACACCGAGTCAATCCACTCTTGAAGGGACAATCGCACACAGGGAGACACCTCCACCGTATCAGAGGGGAGTCGTGCACCCCGGTTCAACGAATTCGTAACGCGCCGAAAGAATTTAAGCGCAAACCAAAAAGAGCCTGGAAAGATTCCAGCGACTGCAGAGGCATGCAGCAAACGACCACCAAGAGTTTCGAGCTCGGAGGCCCGCATTGTTGGCGACGACTTCAGCGTGTAACGCGCTTCCATAAGCTTCCGGCGTAGCTTCCGCGAGACTGCAACACGGTGAGCAACATGGTCCCAATCGACCCCGATGAACTCATACCGCGTGGCCGCCGTCTGCGAGTCGGAGGGCTTCCACGTCAGATCGCAATCAGCGGCGGTCTGGTCCAGCCTTCGGGTCGCGAGCTGCACCGCCGACCTTTTCCCGGCATATCGGATGTTGTCGACCCATATATCGACGGTGACATCCCGCTCGGCAAACTGCGGTAGCACGTAATCCGCGTGCCCGCCCGCCACGGCTGCCAGCGTGTGCATTATCTCAGGTGCACACGAATGTCCCATGGGAAGCCGCAGAAGTTCCCACCAACCGCCACCGGAATCAGCGAAGCGGAAGAGGTGACGCGACTCCGGTGGAATCTCGATCGCGTAAAAGCCGGTCTTGAAATCGCGGGTCGAACCACACTCTTCACGGCTTGCCCCCAGATACGCCGAAACGTGTCCGAGAGGCACATGCGCCTCGTACCCCCGCTCGTGAGCGGCCCGGTTGCCGTCCACTGTCCACAATATGAAGCGCTGTCGCAGCGCCCCGTCCTTCTCTTCCAAGACGGTAAAAGGAACCGAAGCGAACGGGCCGGGACCGGTCGAACTGCGGGCAATCCCGTTGTCGGCAAGCAAAGACGCATGTTCAGGACGAAGGGTTGAGGGTGAACCGATTACCGTCTCGGTTTCAACACGAGGGAAGAACGTTGTTTGCCACGTATCGTCAAAGCGGCGGAGAGCCGCTTCGTTCATCCGCGCGCGCAGCTTGTCGACCGACATCGGCTTGATCGGCGCGACGTGCAACGGCGAGGCACGCTCCTCCTTGCTACGCGGCAGACGCGTCGAACCGCCTCGTCGGGTGACGGAGTGGAAATGACCACTGCGGAGGTATCCCGTCACAAGTGCCTCGTCACCTTGCCGGTCTCGAGTGCCCTGGCAAGGTCCACGTCGCCCCCGGCGTACCGGAGTGTGGTCCTCGAAAGCGTCCCGGGACCTCCCTCCTCCTCGTGCTTCGTCAGCCGATCGACGAGGTGCGGCGACAGCTTGCCGCTGGTCAGCAACGGCAAGAGGTGCTTCACTGCGCCGCGTTTGATCGAGTGCGCGGTGTACCCCTGCATCTGCACCGACTGACCCCACAGAGAGTCCAACGCCGACGTCGTCAGCCTTGTCAGGGGTGCGAAGGGTGCGCACTTCCTGAACAACATGGCGATCTCCGTCGTCAACGGCCCCTGGATCACCGCGAACCGCGACGCCTTGAAAGGATCGTGCGTCCGCCCCTTCGGCGTCTGGAACCAGTCCACGATCACCTCCTTCTGCGTCACCAAGAGGAACTGGGCGGACGAAAGATCCGCCACCTCCGCCCAACGGGATGCCGTCTTCCACGCGACGAGGAGGGCAAGATGAACGGACGGCTGCTGCAGCCTGGCGTGAGACACGAGCTTCTGCTTCTCGAGCGGCGTCGCTTGGCTGTCCGGGATAGCCGCACCGCCACCGCGCAGGGCCTTGGCCAAAACTCTCAGGGGGTGATTCTCGAACCCCATCGCCCCAAACGAGGCCGAGAGGGCCTTGGTGTAGGCCAGCTGTCCCTGGGGCCGAATACCGGTCGCCGCCACAAAAAGACACGCCGAGTCCGCAGTCATGCCCAGCCCGCGTGCCGATGTCCATGCAAGCATCCGCCGCCACAAGTTCCGGCGCTCTTGCGTTGTCGATCGAGCCCACATATCCGCCACAGCCGACGACATCCTCATGCGTGCCATTTCCAAAGAAACCGCATTCTCCTTGGTTTGACCTGTACGGGTCGTACCGCCAGACGTGATGAGGCGGTACACTGCCCGGCCTATCTCCGACGAAGGGATCAGTTCGGTTCTCGGCGCGCCGGAAGTCGACAGTAGGGAGGGGCTGGATCGGATGCGCTTGGGTGGTTGGGTCGGTGTTGGTCGACGCGTCGACGAATCGATTGTGTGTGCCGACGGGGGATGAGGTTGCATTCGGCGCACTGCCACGACAGCCGGCGGGGGGGGAAGCCGGGGTCGATATTCCATTAGGAATGTTGGGGACGGTCGCGACGGAGCGCTTACCGCCCTTGGAGAGAACCTCATAAACGTTCGGGGAGGTTCTGGGCAGAGTGGCTTTGGAACTGGCGTCATCAACACAGGCCGGGGGTCGGCCAGTCATTTTCCCCCGGCCTTGGCGTTTCCCGTCCGCGGCTTAAACGCCATCTTTTTGGCGGGGCCGTGTTTCTCCTTCTTGGAGTCGAGAACCGCCTCGGCCTTGTCGAGGGCGTCTTCCGCCTGGGTCCCTATCTGCCGGAGCAGGTCGCGCCGGCTGTGTCCCTTCTCGACGTAGAGGCGTTGCATCCTCACGGCCGTCAGCAGGTCGTTGCCCAACCTCAATTGGTCCGGGCTCTGCAACCAGCCGACCGTTGCCGACACCGAGAGAACCCAGCTCCGCAACATGTTGAAGTTAGACTCCAAAAGTTCGCCGCCAGCGAGGTGGGTCCTCCCACACACGTACGCCACCTCCAAATCACGAACGAGGCCCTCCGGGTCGCCCTCGATCGCGTTCGCCAGCGACTGCACGTCCTTCGCCTCCTTGACGAACACCCGCGGAGCGACAGCCACCGGCTGCCCAACTGTCGCCACCGGCGCGTCCATTGGCGCGTCCGCCTCCATCGGTGTCGCCGACGTAGGCAGCGCGGCCGCCGAGGCTACCGCAGGCGGCGGCTGCCGCGCGAGGCCCATAAGCTGCGCCTGCATCTGCGTCATCATCGTCATCATTTGCTGCTGCTGGCGTCTTTGCTGTTCAAGCTGTTCCTGTTGCTGCCGCAACAGCACCTGCATCGTCGCCACCTCCGGTGCGGCAGCCGGAAGCGTCTGACCTGCCGATGTACCCTCCTTCGGCCTGAGACTCGGCGGCGGCACCACGAAACCCGGCACCACCTTGGCGACGGCCTTGTTTACGGACAAGGCATCCTTGCTCTCCAGCATGAGCACCACCGCCAGAAGGTGTTGCAGATCAAACGCTGCCACCTCTGCAAACATAACTTCGAGCACGTCGATTCCACGACACCGACTTCGCAGCGACCGAAACGGGAGACGCAAAAGACTTCCATATCTCTGACCTTAAACTTACGTTTGTCAGGATAATCGTCCTCGCCAAACCTCTTCTTCCAAGCTGCTCTTAGGGACGCAGGGTATCTGCATTCCCAAATGTCCGACGTCGGAAGAGGCGATTGCGACATTCAAAAAACTTGACTGTTTCTTTGAACCAACCACACCCTGAAGGCTGTGTAGAGTTCTCTAATCGACTTTCGTGGTGCATCAACTCCCTCAGTGAAACTGTGAGACAAAAAGTTTTTTTTTGTCCCTGGAGACATTTTCATAGCAACACCTACAGGATTAAAGGAAACAAGACCACAAAATGCCGAAGGTGAAGAAAGAAGGAGTCAGCGACTCCAGTCCCGAAAGCTCTGAAGGCGAAAGCAGCGACAGCGCTCTGCCGGAGAAGTCCAGGCAACGTTACACGTTGGTGTGGAGGGACTTCATAGACTACATTCAAGTTCACTGCAAGTACCCAAAGCCCCTCTCGGGAAAGCCATCCAAGAAGCAGCCGACGGAGGCACAGTACGCAACCTTCTTCAAGCACCTGGTAGACGACCGCAGCTTCAAGCCTTCAACCATGTGGTCAATCTACAGCATGCTGAATGCAAAGCACACCTCAGAATTCGGTGTCACTCTGAAAGACAAGTACCCAAAGCTGGCAGCACGCCTGAAGGTGAAGAGCCGCAACTACACGACCAAAAAAGCAAAGGCGTTCACCATCGACGAAGTCATGACCTACGTTTCGAGCCCATCGACCGGAGTACATGAAACACAACTGCGCGCTCTGGTGAGTTTGAGCTACTTCGGCGGTCTTCGATGTGCCGAACTGCGCCAGATCGACATCGAGTCGATCGTCGTGATGTGATTCCGTTTCCTTTTGCTCCTGGGCCTCATTGCAGCTGTTCAGCGGCAGGCAAAAAAAATCCAGCCGGTAAAAAAATTACGTTGTACCGGTCAAGGGGCCTTTTTGTCCCTCGGGCAAGTTTTTTTCACTCGACTCGCCCTCGGGCTTCGCCCTCGGGCTCGTCTCGTGAAAAAAACTTGCCCTCGGGACAAAAAGGCCCCTTATTTACCGGTAAAAAATAGCTATTTCTCCTGTGGTGTTTACGCACTTGCATCATTCCATCCGAGCGTTCCGTCTGTTCATTGCAGGATCTGTTGACAGGCATCTGCGCATAGCAGGCAACTGTTCATTGCAGGCCTCGCTCAGTAGTGACTACAGACAATCGTTTTCCCAGACATTTGTCCCTCACAGGCATCTGTTCGTTACAGGCACCTTATAATCAGGCTCGTCTGACTGTCACAGGGTGGGCGTTTGTTGCAGTAGAGTGATTGCCAGGCCTTCGACTACCCTGAGCAACGCACTGTGCACACAGTCGGTGTCTACGCAACAGCAGATGGGTCGCGCTGCGGGGGCGGCTCACGGGTGAACGTCGTTGTCTGCAGAAGGGCGTCGTGCCGTGTCGGCGGGTGTCGATGTCAGATGGATGCACAAGCGTGTTCTGGCCGAGATCATGCGTGTGCACCTCGCAATTTGACAGAACTTGGATGTCTCCGTCCAAATTGTGGTCGCACAAGCGTGTTCTTGCCGAGAACACGCTTGTGCCGACGGGTGCGAACTGGCAGAACTTTGATGGTGAGCGGGGTGCTGTAGACCCAGATGTAGTCCACATGAATGCTTCTTCAGCACCAAATTGCATCCAACAAAACTGCGACCGGCCAGAATACACTTGTGCAACCAGTTCGCCTAAAGCACCCTAAAGCAAGTGTCCCAAGGCCACCATAATAATCGGTAATAATTTGAGGAAACACGGTTAGGCATGGCAATTTACATTTGTTGTGGGAACAGGTGAAGACATACCATCAAAGACATTGTGAGACCATGTTTGTCGTGATAGTCATCAAGGGTAGCTGTTTCAGAGACAAGCAGGTCCTTCGATGCATGATAGAGGACCGCAAGGTGAGGGAAGTTGTGGCCAAGATCCACCTCATCTATGTGGTCTGACTCGGTCAATATCATCTTCCTTTTAGCAACTATCTCGCGACGCAGAGACAAGTCTATTTTTTGAATCAATTCCCGGCGGTTGAGAAGGTAAGTATGTGGTGTAGCTTCGTCTGACGATGAGGAATCTTCTGACCAAACTGAGGTTCTTGAGGATGTTTTACTCAGAGGGCAATTGCTGTTTGGTGATGGAATGCATGGATCTCTCTCTTTCTTGTGCCGCCTACGACGTTCTGCCCGCGCAGCGCGAACAAATGGAGCTGTAAGAGGGCACGATGTTTGGTCTTCTGGCTGATCAACAACTTCTTCGTCTGGCACAACCCACCAGTAGTAGCTACCCAAGAAAGAAAACGATTGGACAGGCTTCTTGCTTGCAGGGTCTACAGTCAAATTGCGCGGTTTTGTCTTCAGAGCGATACGGGCAGCTGCTCGTTGTTGAGGGTTCGATGTGTTTATGCTAGCTTCGGCAGGGGTGTCAGTCATCCAGGACATCAACCCTACGTTGGAGAAATTAGACGGTCGCGGTGCTCTGTTCTTGATACGGGTGCCAAGCTTTTTCAGAACACCAGGCTTTCGGGTGGCATTTTGAGCAGACTCTCCAGTGCGCTTCATTGTAAACTTGCTGTTGGTATGCCGAACATCGCGGCGGCGCTCTGGACGGGGAGATGCTGCTTTCATTGATTGCAAACCTTGCTCTATAAATTGCTCGTACCGTTCTGACAGCTCCTTAATTTGTTCTTCTTCAACCACTGAACACTCACCCCTTTTTTGCTTCAACTTGAGTTCCTCCAGGCGTAAGGCATCAGGTCTTGTCCAGCTTACCTGAGCAACACGGATATTTTGCTCTTGCCAGTCTGCAAGCACGGTACCACTGTTGACGATGCGAACGTTGTAACCCGCAGGTGTGATGCTATCAATTTCGCCGCCTTCTTGCCATCCATCTTCGATGGTATTGAACAGAACGCGATCTCCAACATTAAACATTCGCTTGCGACGTGTAACTGTCGATGTGGGTGGAAGTGCAGAACTCCCGGGTGTCCGCATTGCAAATGTCACGTTGCTCCCTCGGGAAGTCGGTGTGACAGCTGGTGATATTGACATTACAGACTCTGCTGTTGAGCGTGTGTCTGGGTGTCCCCAGTTGCGGTCCCTGTCACAGTATGTTTCAAGCACGAAGCACAGCTTGCTTCCAGCCAAATCCATCATCATCGACGCAAACTGCTCTTTAGACCGCACTCCACAGTCGTTTAATGAAACAATCTTTGCTCCAATGAAGCTGGCAAGCGAGTTCTTCAACGGACTTTCCTCATCCACATGCACAAGGTACAAATCATCATCCAAGCAAACACCATGCCTGTTTGCTGCTGTGATAGGCGGTGTGTTCACAAGCACATTTCGTGCGCTCCTCCCAAAATCCCAAGAAACGGTACTCGATACAGAGGGTGAGGGTGGGGTCTGTGAGTCAGCATGAATAGCTGCGAAGTACCTTTTCAAACCGACAGGAAGATCCACATGGGCCAATTCGTCGCTACTGGCACCTCGGCAGGACAGGTGTGTTGCGTTGTAACCAAGTTTGTGCAGAGTATTTGCCGCAATTTTTACTAAAGTGGGGGTATCAGAGCTCTCTGTGATGATGTTTGTGTCCCTTGCTGTATCAGACAACCCTGAAGGGAGCCGTGTAAGAGACAGATTCTTGCGGAATGCAGCAAAGCGTGTTTCTTTCTCAGTCTTCTCTTGAGGGTGTATTTTGGAGCTTGGTGATGCGACGTTATACTGCATGGTGTTGGCGACTTGAGCATTGTATGGAGGTGGCGGAGGGGGTGTACGAGATTGGCGAGAGACTGTATGGATATGTACAGTGTGGCAGGGGGGAGGTGTTCCTCCGCGTCGAGTAGGGCCGCAAGCATTCAAGTCTGTGATTGCTTCCAAAATGTCGGGCTGCCGAAGAAAATCGAGTATTTCTCGGTACCCAGGAGGAGGCCATGGACCAAGCTTCGTCACCATGAGATCCCACAGCTTTTGCAGTGCTTCCTCATCGTGCTCACGACGAGAAATGATGTCATCCAATGAATCCAGTTTTTCCGGACAGTAGTAGAGGTGGAGGTCTCTGCATTTTTCTCTGAAAGAGAGTCCTCCAACAATTTCAGTCGCTCGTGTATCCAATGCAGGAGAGCTTTCGACCACATCAGCTCGGGATGGTCCAAGGATTCCACCAGAATTTGCACTGTGCAACCCTTGAGTTGGCAGCTGGTTTGCGGTGTCCACTGCAGGTGATGATCTTCCTTCAGCACTTACACCTACACTGCTAGAAAACGAAGCTCGACAGCTGTCTCGAGGACTCGGTGTTCGAAATGGTGGTGGAGGTGTGGACGATTCGTGGCAGTGCACTGATGATGAAGAAGAAGTATTTTCCGGAACATGAGAACACGGTGCTGGCCGATCCCGACCGGCACCTTCATGAGGATGGCTAAGATCAGTTTGCGAGACAGCAGGTGGTGGTTCGTATGGTTTGAACATGCCAAAGTCCAAGACCATAGGAACCCAACCTCCTTTTGACAGGCGAAGCCAGCTATCCTTTATTTCGGCAACATCGACAATGTCGCCAGGCCGCAAAGCTGGCCCTAGTCCACTCGCCACTTTCGAATGAACGACAACTTTGGAATAGCCAGAGTTAGGTGCGACCTTAAAAGAAGGTGCGTCGGAGGCTGGTTTTGTGCGGATCGGGGCATAGTACTGTGCATGTGAACCGTCTCGACTTTCGTTGGTGACGTCATTGTTTCTATGGGAACTTGATGAGGATCGATGTTCGCACAGAGCCGATGGTCGCATTGGAATGGATTGCAAAGAAGAGCTAGATATGTTCCTCGACAGAAGCAAGTCGTTCTCAACATTTTCCATGGAAGGTGATGATGGATGTCGACCGCCTACTATTTTGTTCGCACCGCGAACTGTGACCATGTTCGCGACGGCCATGTTCACGACTGTCCCCGCAATACCACCCGAGGCTGGCTCGGTGTAGGCACTGCCATTCAGATTGTGTGCTCCAGGTGATGCATCGCCTTCAACTACTTGGAACTTGTCGCCAATATGGTTCAAAGATGAAGAAAATGTTGGGCCGCTATGCACGCTTTCTACAATAGGCGGTGATGCCATGAGCGAGCAGCGCAGACTATCGCCAAGAATCGAAGGAGACCCTGACTGAGAAGGCGACACAGGCGGAGACCGCTTCAGTGTCATAGCTTTAGTGATAGTGCCCAATGGAGCAGGTGCGACGTTATCCGCCTCGGAGTCGGCATCTCCATGGTCGTCTTGCTTGAACCGGTTGTAGGCCTGACTTCTTTGAGTGCTGGAAGTAACATCACTTTGTACTTCGGTGTGGCCTTCCAGTGAATGGTCCCCTGTGAGGGCTGGATCAAGCTCTAAAATGAACCTACCCAACACGTTCTTATCACGCTTGAGGGAGCTCAGCTGATTGCCGAAGCTTGCAAAAATCGACGATGAGAACGATGAAGATGTGGGCTTCTTCATAGCACGACTCCCCGATTTTCCGTTATCTGCTGCTACATTTGCCGACTTCGGCTGAACTGGCAGTGTCTCTTTTCTTGAGAAGAGACTGGCGAGTTTTCCACGTTTCTTCGACGCCTTTAGATCTGGTCGTGCCTGCGATGAGGCCGCCAGGGATGTTGTTGCTGCCGAGGCAGCGCTCATTGTTGAGCCAAGCTCGTATTGGTATTCGCTGCTCGTTGCGCCCAGTATGTCTCCATCACGAAGAAAATCACAATGGCTGCCTTGATGGTCAATTTCTGAATTCGACTGCAAACTTTGGTTGCATCTTTGTGGGTCGTTGGAAGTGATGACTTCAAAATCGGTTGCCGGCTGGTTGAAGCTGTTGGCCAGTCTACAAGGGTGTTCAGCTGGATTTGGTGACACCGAAATCGAACAAGCAGCAGAACCATGCGGTACTGATCGATTTACTGAAGTACCAGTGGGTCCTGCAACATATGCTTGTTGTGGATGAACCCCAGTCTCTGCAGCAGGGCGCAGAGGAGGAGTCGATTCTGGGCTTCCTGATGCCTGTCGTACGTCCCCTGCAGCGAGAACCGACACTTGCAGCAACGATGCACTTCTAGAATCTGATGCTGTCAAGGCAGAAATAGACGCCAACGAGCTTGAGCGAACTTCCGCATTGGAACAGGACAACTCGGTTGAAAGCGCCTCTTCTGCAGGCACATCAGTAGCGTCTTGGCAGTCGGCCATTGCAGAGCCCAAAAGAAATCAAGTGTGAGACTGGTGGTAGAAACCAAGTTGCTCTCTTGACCTCGCAGCAATCAGGGTGATGGAGGCAGGATGCCTCGCAAAGCCATGGTGCCAGCCTGCAAGCACCAAATAGAGAAGATGTTCGCAATGGTTTCCTTCTTTTTCCTGTGGAATATGTTTGTATTGTAACGATTGTTCCAACTGTTGCATGACTCGTGGACAAATACAATTGGGTCACTCTGTTGTGTAACAGAATGTGGTGATCGAAACCAATCTCAGCCATTGCAAAGATTGCGTTTCAGCCATTCCATTTGATGCACCCTTCAGGGTACCCCCGTTGCAAGCAGTGTGTGTCTTTAGCTGCCACCCCAGAGAATTTGAGAACGACGCATGAAGGCAAAAGGACGAAGGACCAATGGGAAGCAGCAACAAGGGATCAGGTTGCTTGTAAATCACGCGTGAGAAATCGCCCCAGCAATGGCCAAGGAAGGTTTAGAAGCTTGTGCTCAACACATTGCTCTACGCATTGACTACACTTTCCATCTCATGCTTCAGATACTGCATTGTCGTGTCTGTGTGGAAAGTGATTTGATGACAGTTGGCTTAACGTTGTAGTTCATAACCCGTGTGCAAACCCGAATGCAAAAATGACAGCACGAAACACACAACAGGTTCCTGCATCTGTGCTTACAGCCAACTGAGTGCCAGCTCACCAGCACTATAGGAGGCACGCGGACCTGCGGAGCAGGAATGCGCCGCAGCACGCGGGGACCACGCGACTGGATCGGTCTGCGTGGACGCCGGCCCCGCCAATTACACCATCACCAGCAAGGCATCAGCACCGGTAAAGCGAAGACGAGAGATGACGACCCCCCAACGGAAGAAGAAGTGTCCAGTGCCGCCCGCTCCCTGAAAGCGAAGAGAAGGGTCGCAGAAGCATCCAAACCGGCAAGGAAGGGAAGGGTCGCGAAGCGACCGTACGAAGACGATGATTCGAATGAGGCCAACGCCAGAAGCACGCCACGGTACGATCGAATCGGTAGTCATCCAGTGGCTAGTGCAGGCCATCGATACAGAGATTCTGCATTCTACCCCCAACTATGCAGATTGTCGCCATAGATTCTTTGCATTCTAACCCAACTAACCCAAGCTATCACAGTCTATCAGCAGGGAGCGGGCCGGCTCAAGTGGGGATGAAAAGCATACCATAACGCTCGTTCACAGTGCTGGCTGCTTCAATTTCCAGTTTGTTTGTCAATTTGTACCCGGATTCTTCAAGCTCTTGGGCAAGGAGTGGAGCATAGCGGTAATGAAACATCGTTCCCGCGTTGGTTGATCGATACAATCCGCATAGGTTTTGCATGCGGGGCACAAGCAGTTTCATCTTCGCCCTCCGCTCTTCGTCAGAGGGTTTCGGACGTTGGTGAGGGAACAACCTTTGCAATGTTGTCCAGGTTTCCGTGTCTCCTCCGTGGATGACAACGGGGTGAGGGAGTGGCCAAGGCCACGGTACTCGTTGATTGCGCCACCGCTCGTAAAAAGCCGGCATCTTGTGTCCTTTTTGTCTATATTGCTTCTTCATGTAGTCACCAGAGTAGCCTTCGACAAAAACAGATTCGACTCTCTCCTCGAGTAGGACGTGCATTGTGGTTGTCCAGAAGGACGGGAAAGCATAATCAAAAATCGGAACAACAACCACTTTGTTGATCCCATAACTCGACTCGTCGTGGATTCTTTTCTGAGTTGCGCTGGGGAGCTGCTCAAACACGTGTGCTGCCGCCATTACTGAAAGATCTGTGTGTTTTGTTGGGGGACTACAACCTTTTTTGTTCAGATGACCGTGTGAAGCCACCTTGTGGTCCATCATTCGAGAGTATCACACGATCGTTTCGTCTGGGGTTTTCAGAATTAGAGTTCGCTTGTAAAGTGCAGGTTCGCTTGTATTCAGCCTTTTAAATGATGACATACGATTTGCGGTGCCGTATTTCACTCTTTTGAGGTATACAAACTCCTGTGGAAGGTACGAACGCAGCAGCATAGCTGACAACCGCATTTTCCCCGCTCTTTCTTTTCCCGATGTACCGTCGCCTCATGGCATGTTCCGTGATAATAGGCACTTGGCAACCCAGAACCAAAAAGGCCAACTTGCTGAGTCGATGTTGCAGCGGGAGAACGTGCATCCGGCTTGGTATTATCACTCGAAAAGGGCAGGTAAGGGCAGCTCGCTGACACTCTCAATTTGACCTGATAAGAGCCGCGAAAGAACCCGACGCTCTCTCCTCCGGTCCGGGAGTGGGTCAGACCAGCTCTGTCTCTGCGGCGATGAACGGGTACCAGCATCATAGTGTGCTGTTCGTTTGCGGGTGAAAAGTCGAGATTCGGCTGAGGAAGAAAGCTCGGGAGCGCGCTGTTGAGTGAACCTTTCGCCTGCACCTCGCTGAGGAATGACGAGAGTTGTGTAAGGAGTGGCGCGAATTGCGGCAATGCGCTTGGATGCACTACTGAGTAAAAGATCTTGGATTGGCACTGTTATCACTTTGTTATCGACTTCGGCCAGAAAAGTCGAGTCATCGACGCCTTTTCCACCCTTTTGTGCGAGGGTGATCCAGTCGATTTCGGCGTTTTCTAATCTCTCTGTTATGTCCATGAGACTTCGGAAGATTTTTCCCTCCTTTGTGTCCTGCACTATTAAACCTTTGTCAAAGTGTTCATTTGTTTCTAGACTACGATTGTGAACCTCCAAACTTTCGTCGAACTTTAAAATGCAAGCCCTGCTCTTTCAGTGCCCTGAACAGTCGGTGTACCATCGACTAATGTGACGCATTGTGCAGCATTCTGTATGCTGGGCTGGACTTTTCCCCTCCCATGTACTAACGGACACACACCCGGAACTAAAGTATTGCCGACTCGTTGACTTGATCATGTCGATTCGCGCTGTCTGAGTGCCTAGATAGAAGCATGCAAGAGGCTAAGCAAAACAAGATGACTCGGCAAAATCGTCGCTAACCCAGATATCTTGACGGAAACAGGGAAATATTAGTGGGGTTCGTGTATTCTTATCAGGCTATCCAAAGCACACAGCGTGTGTGCACACCGATGACGTATTTTTCTTAGCGATGTGCGACCATTGCCAGTTCCGGGTTTTGAATACAGCTCGTGAAGAGGACATTGACCCGGCCAAAGACTGGCAGCAAAACAAGACACTGTCATCTTTGCCGTTCACAAATGTTGGGCAACATCGCGGGTGCAGGTAGCCCTATAACCGCCCTGGTGTTCACTCAACATGTAAAAGAACCTTCAGATCAGAAAAGAATGGGAGGGGATGTTTCTCACCTGGCGGTACAGAAAGGAAAGAGTGTCTTCGAGTCTTTTGGGAGTCCCCTGAAGAACCTTTCGAAATTTTACCCAGACTTGTATGCGCTGTGTGTCTCTCTCGCCCACCCATCAGCCTAGGATAGGATTTGTAAGGGTGAGAGTGACCCTTCAACGACCGAAGCAGAAAATGTTCACCACTAACTCGAAGATATTTCTTTGCACCAAAAAAATGTGGGGTGGCGGTGAGAAAGGTATGCAGAAAGAACAAAGAAATGTTTTCGATGATACTTCAGATTATTTCAGCGGTGCTAGGCTTTCTACCTGGGGCAATGTCGGGAGAGTCGTTTTGCGATGCCTAACAAATTCTCCTTAACTCATGTGGCCTGAACGACTGTACGTTTAGGCCACATGCATTCCCCGGTGCTTGCGTTTACGCAACGGTGTGGTGCTTGAGCAGTGCAAGCAGGGTGCTGTGATGCATCTCCCCCACAGGGAATGCGATTCAAGACATGTCTCCTGATATCTCGCGTTCTTCAGGTCTCCGCATTTTAGAGTTACAGTTTGTTCCGTTGATCCAAGACATGTGGCTGCAACCATTCACGATCGCTTTCCTCAAAATCCAACATTCGTATCAGAATATGAGAGAAGTGAGAGGAGAAATGTTTGTAGATGCTAGTATGGGAAGAAAGACAGTGAAACAGAAGGTCGATAAAACGCAAGCACCGGGGAATGGTCGGGTTTTGCTTGACATATGCAGGACCCGAGGTTTGCGATGCACTGCAAAGGTTACGCTGACACACGAGTCACTTCAGTCAAATTAACCCTTGCATGCGGTGCTGCTGTGTTCCATCAATGGGGTGGCAGCGAATGGTAGGTGACCTATCATCGAATTAGATCAATCACCTTCATGATTCCTGTCGACTAAGCTTTGAATTGGAAGAAAAGTTAAACGGGGGTTCACCCCACCAAAACCAAAAGGAGGAGAGATTTGTACGACTTTCGTGAGGGGGGGTGACATACCACCACCTACGAACAGAAGAACAGCAGGGGCTAGCTGAGAACGAGTATTCCCTCGGGAATCCTGGCTGCCGACAACCCTAAACTAGCTTATTTGCCGAAACTCCACTACCTTTCCTTCAAACCGTTGTTGCTCTCGATTTTGGTCACTTCCCTCAAAAGTGCCTTCATGCAAAAGCGAACGCTTTTAAAGTAGCAGAAGTTGTTGAAGCTATGCTTCGGCACAGACAAGTCGATCCAACCCCAAAAGGGAAGCGGCAGGCTTGATACCAGACGGCGACGAATTGTTCACTTGCCGACCAATTTCGGGTGTGTAGGTTGTTGCCTTCTCGAAGTCTCCTCCAAATGGTACTGACACTAGAACCTGAAGGACACAGCACAGAACAGCTGGGCGGCTGTATCATGGCTTGGAGATTTGACCAGGGGACTACTAAGTAGCAACTCTTTGGAAGAAGAACATCTGTGTGAATTCACATGGAGGAGACACAACACAGCTCCCTGCAAGGTCCAATGGCATTAGCTGATGGTACCTGAATTGCGAGGCATTAAAAACTTGTTCTCTTTCCTGCTTTGGTGGCACTGTCTTCTGATATTTGAGTGTTGGCTGCCGCAAACGATCTGCGCACCCAACACCCGGCCAGTGAAGATGCTTTGCAGCTTCGTGTCCCACCTGCTTTTGGAGGCGGGATTACAAGTTGTTGGAGCCAATCGTATCTTACAGAAGGCCCTGTTGAGATGGCCTGTCCTCGGAGATCGAAGGCAAGAGAAATACGGTGTTTAGTTTTGTTGAAGCTATGCTTCGGCACAGACAAGTCGATCCAACCCCAAAAGGGAAGCGGCAGGCTTGATACCAGACAGCGACGAATTGTTCACTTGCCGACCAATTTCGGGTGTGTAGGTCGTTGCCTTCTCGAAGTCTCCTCCAAATGGTACTGACACTAGAACCTGAAGGACACAGCACAGAACAGCTGGGCGGCTGTATCATGGCTTGGAGATTTGACCAGGGGACTACTAAGTAGCAACTCTTTGGAAGAAGAACATCTGTGTGAATTCACATGGAGGAGACACAACACAGCTCCCTGCAAGGTCCAATGGCATTAGCTGATGGTACCTGAATTGCGAGGGCATTAAAAACTTGTTCTCTTTCCTGCTTTGGTGGCACTGTCTTCTGATATTTGAGTGTTGGCTGCCGCAAACGATCTGCGCACCCAACACCCGGCCAGTGAAGATGCTTTGCAGCTTCGTGTCCCACCTGCTTTTGGAGGCGGGATTACAAGTTGTTGGAGCCAATCGTATCTTACAGAAGGCCCTGTTGAGATGGCCTGTCCTCGGAGATCGAAGGCAAGAGAAATACGGTGTTTAGTTTTATTCTTTTACTGGCGAAAATAGGACAAGAGCGGGGTGTTCAGAGTCAGATAGACCCCGCGGGACGACTGAAGCTAAGAAAGTCCAACAAGCAAGTTTCCTTGCGGACTTCTGCAGAGTTTTGCAAAGTGCTGCAACAATGTCTACAGAGGTCAACGGGTAACCTCAGAACGCTTGTTTTCCACAGCAAGTGCAGGGTCAGTTAGGAATATTTTTAAAGCTCTGTTCCGGTTTTCCGGCCAGATGCACTAGCTTGTGCAGCACGGTGCAGAGTAGTTAGGCACTGGAGCAGTGCAGTGAATTGTACAGGCTGATTCCGGGCTAGGGGAAACCCGCTTGTTGAAAACCCGGCTTTGCCAGGACCGGGTCTCAATTTAATCCCTGAGCACGTGCCAGACTAGCCACCCACTGCGCCCTACGAATGATCGCGGCAACTCTTTCCTGACATACAAATAAACCACTGCCCGGTCGGCCCCGCTGAGGCAGCCACCTTTCAGCAGTTACTTTTGAAGATGGTTCTCGAAGCTATGAGGTCGGGGGGGGATCGTCTTAATCTATTGTTTAGGCAGTATGTCTGCCTTTCATGCAGGTTTGATACTAGCTAGCAGCAAGTTTCTTGAGAGAAGATAAAAGAAAAGAGAAAAGGGGGAGTATGTGACTTCTGTTGGGGATAAACCCATGAGGGGCCGACCCTCTATCTTGTGTTGCCCTTCAAACAATCGAGGTTGATGCGCAGTGGTGGCTTTCGACCTTGTTTGGGGAGTTGCCTAGTCCCAATGTGAAATAGGTCCTCAGGGGACTAATCCCTGTCGGAAATTGTTACCTTGACTTTTGTCAGGGAAATACACTTGGGACCAACCACAAGGAATTGTAATGCAAAATAGGGACTAGTCCCCCAAGGGCACATTTCACATGGGGTCCCCTAAGCCACTTTCCCTTTGCTTTTCTTCCTTGTATGGTTCTGCAATCTACCCGTTCTCTTTTTCTTACCGTTCTGTGTGTGCCTTGTGCTTCTTCTTCGCTCATGATCATCAGACCAATCCAAAGTCAGAGCCAGTAGGACATTTGGATGGAAATTTTCGGTCCATTGTCTTGCATCCCTTCGATTTAAGTTCAAGGACTTTGTTGGGAAAGAAGGGAGTTTGGGTTGTAGTTTAGTCATCACTACTTTCACAGGGTGAAAGTGGTGATGCTTTCTAGAGGGAGACATTCCTTTCGTTACATGAGACAAGTAACACTTGCCGATCGTTGTAGCACGCCCGGTCGTCTTTTTTTTAACCCTATTCCGACGGGGCACCTAATTAATTCTGGGATTTCTGTGACAGGGTCGACAGAGGTATTCCCTCTGATACCTTGAGTCAATTTTCTAACCGTCATAGGAGACGAATTTTTGGTCTCCGAGAGCAGCAATGGAAAGATATGGATGGCATTGTTGGTCTATTCCATATGTTCTGGAATGCCTTGACACAAATCGTTCCATTTATTATGTCTAGGAACTTCTTGGTGCTCATCCTAAGCACCAGAGGAGAAAGCCCCCGATTAAACCGGACATATACCTCCGGCTTGTCGGACGGGTTGAGATGATGTATCAGTGTCCAGCATGCGCTTTCCATGTTTCCATGACGCTGAACAAGACAAACATCACTTTTGGAAGACATAGAACTCTTCAAAGCTGTCAGCCACAAGGTAGCGACTAGTGGCTAAACGGGAGCCACAAAGGAACCACAAACCTTGTGGCTACGTTCGTGGCTAACTATGCATGTTTGGATCAAGCAACCCCATGTGTATTCACTTTTTCCGGCCGAAAATGGGTGTAAAACACATTTTGTTGTTTTGCGGCAAATTTCGGCCTGGGACCCTCTTCTGCCTACAGGATGGTTCAAGTAGCTAGATGCTTATACAGACAGAACCTTGTGGTGCTCAATGGCCGCTGCACACTTTGCAAGTAAGCAAGCAAACTCGCTGGTGCCACGCACGCTGAGTAGAAGAGCTTCAGTAATTGTGAAATGCTCCGCCGTTTGCTGGGTTGTTGCTTCCTGCTTGCGTCCTGCATACATTCCTATGTGTCTATCTAAAAATTTCGCCAGAGTGCGCTACCAGCAAGTCGGCCATATGGGTCGCCTTTATGTGTTCACTTTTCTTAGAGTTATAGTTCTTGTTAGAAAGTCGACTGGCTCGGTACAGGCGACAGGGAAGCGCGCAAAGTTGTACAAAAGTGACTTGATCAGTGAAGTCTGTGTTCAATTCGTCCTCTGCCTTTCACTGCCGCCCGTTGTCCAGAGGTCAACTCACTCGAACTGAATGGCTTTTATGCGATGCACTGCCCTGTGGAAGGGCCAGCTGCTCACATTGTGCACCAGTCAAGGCATTTGGCTTCGACTAGCAAAATGACTAGTGATACTGGAAAAAAGACCACTGCGCTAGTAAAATGTCGATTCAAGGCTGGTGAGCCATTTGACCAGTTTTCGTTCGCAGCGGCTGCAGAATCATGCGGAACCATCGTTTCTGTGTCTCTTTTTCTGTCGCTTTGGGTGGGTTCTCATTACAAAAAAAGGTACTTCGCAGAAGAAGCGAGGAAAGAAGGAGTTCTCCGTTGTATGAAACCCTTACATTGATTTCTCCTTCCTTCGTCCGTATAAAAAACAAGGAAAGTTCGAAATCGTATGTGGCTTGTAACCAACTACTTGCACAAGATGAATGTGTTTAAGCCTTCTCAGCCACAAAAAAACAGCCCGACCAGGACACAACCACACAGGGAACCCAAAAAACATACGGAAACCCCAAGAAAGTTTGATCCACACCGGTGTGGGTTGACGAGTGAGACGAGTACACGAGTACGTATCGCCATCGTTCGTGGAATACTCTATACTTCCCGTGAACAATCCGAGTACTCCCCAGGTACTGTGTACTCCCGAGTAGTTTAATGTGACCGTCTGCCTCTCATGCGTGTTTGATGCCAGCATCAAGTCAAGAAGCAAATACGAGAAAAAAGGGAGGGATAAGGGAGACGGCACGAACTTTTGGGATGCATGCTGGAGGGCCTTAGAAGCTGGAGTTGGTGTGCCGAGCCACCTGAAAAGCGGGTGTGCTGAGGCAATAACGATGCAGTTTACCACGTCGCAGAAACCCTGATGGAACGGCAATGGTTGACATCCATCCACCGAGTGGCTCGAGTAGAATAGGTGTGGCATGACAAACAGTCGCAGCCAGAGCTACCCCCTCTTCTGTTGCCATCAGTGGTAGAGAAGGCAGGGAGGAGGCAAGCACAGCCACTCGCCTAGAGACACGCGAGATATCGCAAGAGGTGTCACCCTGCCCGGGGTGGTTCTCTGTGCCAGGGCAAACAGTGTTGTCAATGGATGCCACTACAGTTTGGCCGTTTTTTTTTTTTTTTTACCTGAATTTTTTTTTTACCTGAACTTTTTTTTTACCTAGTTGGGCTTGTCAGTGTTAACAACTGCACAGGGGAAATACCCGTTCAGCTGTTGAACTCTGACCCTCTGTTCTTTGTTTTATTTTTTCTGTTGCCGTCGATCCCGAGCACTTGTTCGTTACCAGCGATTTATATGAAAAGTTTGGCTGAGTGCAAATCCGACGAGTTCGGGTTTTTAGAGTTAAAGTTCGCTTGAGAATCCGGTATGTTAGAGTCTCTGGGCGACCTTTGTCAAATATATGGGTTTTTTAAGCAAAGGATTGGGCACCAGCAGGTTGTTGGTGTTGTTTGTGGAACTTGATTTTTTTGGCACCACGCACCATGTATGCAGTGTGTGGATCTACCCCCTCTCTATGCAGATCTCAAGTCGCCGCTAAATTTAGGCAGTACGGCACACGCCTTACTACTAATAATCCGAGGCAACCCACGACAGGTGGGTGGACAGGCCCGTGATGACTTCAAAAACCAGGTTACCTCCATCTTTTTCCGTGGGTGATCCACCAGGACCACCATGCTCAGACCCCCTTATAAATCGCTGTTCTTTGTTGAGTTTGTTTGTGGTGGAAATGTAGATGGGACCGTACCTGCTGTCTACGAGTTTGTTTGATGTTTGCAGACGGTCTCCCAATCACTCCAGCAACAGTTGCAGCTACAGTATGCAGCCAGAACAAATTGCTGAGGCAGCTCATCATTAATGATGAGTGAGTGAGACTAGGGACACCGCTGCATTCTAGAGTGAAAATTCGCTTGACGGGTGTTTGTTTTGTCTCCAGGTGAATGAAAAAATCTCGATGATTTAAATAGGCCATAACAACATAATGGTGGGAGGAAAACTTTCCACGAAGATATTCATCACTAACCGAGGATGACTGGAGAGCACCTCACCATCATGTGCAATTAGCTTTTCGTTTTCCTGCTTTTGTTTTCCTTTTTTTCGGAATCGTGCAGAAGTATCTGCAAGGTCCACCATACGAAGAAACGCAAAATGCAAGAAAAAGCTTGCCACTCGTTGTGCAGCATATTCGTCATGTTGCGGTACCCTGAATTTGTGAGAGTTAGTACTACAGCCGTTTACCCGTTTACCTCTTGAACTGATCTCTCAGTGTTTTGTGCTTTTCGAGGCTCGTAGCAACCACTATGCATAGTAGCATTTGTCAAAGTGCATGTATTCTTCGTCATTTTCCCATGTGATGTCTTCTTTTCTTCAGTATGCCAGGTTTCCGTGGGACTGCGAACACATTAGTGCACAACAGAAAACATCTGGCGTTGAGTTTGGCTGCTGGCTAGTTGGCAGCAGGGTTTCCCTCCCCAATGTCGGCCTTATCGTGTGCCAAAAAACCCCTGTACCCACACTGTCTTGCATGCAGGCCTACATCTACGCAATATTTCCGGTATGTCCGTATTTGCGGTATATGCAGCGATTAACAACGGTGGGAATGTCATCTTGGAGGCTGCCAACCTTGAAAAACGATGCGAGTGACAGGAGCAGAAATGCTGTAGAAGTTATGGGTCTGAGCTGTGCTTGTTATGCCCTGTGCCGAACCTTGGGACACTGGACTAAAGCCGTATGTTTGCATAGTGTGCGGTACGATAACTCCCACTGCTTGTGGGGCAGGAGTCACGGAAGGCGACGCTCCTGCGATGTAACCGTACATGGTACAATGGGGTGAATTCATCACAATTTGGCCCATGCTGGTCTTGCTGGCGGTGCGGTGACATGTGTGGCACTGTTCCAGCCCATGCTGGTGGTCTTGTATGCTACTGTTGCTGCCTGTGGAACATATTGACATGTGGGTGGAAGGTATGTCGGTTGGCACCGGATGGGTGATGCACTTCGGCGGTGCATACCAGCCTGTGTTTGATACCTGTGCACTGCTGTGGGAAGGAGGGAAACACCGATTGTTTTCAGCAGGGTTTTCGTGCTGAGGCTGATGCTGCGGGGACTGGTTCACGGTGTTGTAACGCAGTTGCTCTTGCTGTTGCGGTAACTGTGTGCTACCATGCTGAACACTTTTCGCTTGATGCTCCAAAAAATCTGGTGGGCTGCTGATCCAGCGGGCAGCCGAGTGCTGGGCCAGCAGTCGCTCAACCTCAAGTTCACCTCGCGGATGCTGCTGAACAGGTCGGACATGCATGCCAGAATCTCGTGACGGCCAATTATTGCCAGCGGGTTTGGCACCGACCAACGACGTCGAGTGTATCGGAACTGGTCCACCGCGTGCATCGACCAAGGTCGTTGTGGGTGTCGGAACTGGTCTGACCTTTGCATCAACCAAAAAGGAAGAGGGGATAGGAACCGGCCTAGCCTGAAGATTCGAACCACGATCATCTTGAGCATACGACACATGTGAGACCTTTTTCGCAAGGTTGGGGCCAGTAAGTTGGCAAACTGTTGGCACAGCACAGCCCGGTGAAATACTGGGACCTGTGTGAGACGATCTGCTGAACAGTTGAAGATGACTTCTGTGCTCACCATCAGCACTGCTATGAGAAGGTCTGGATGCGGGCTGCGCACTAGACACGTTTTCTGGTCGTCGTAATAGGGCTGGCCGTTCGAGATCGGCTTGGTCTTGCCCGTCCACAGCCTGCGACCGACCTAACATTAAGGCAGCACATCGAACTTCCTCATCATCACCTGTCGACTCGTTGCTCTCGCCGCTGCCGCTGTTGGAAAGACGATCATGTTCTGCTCCTTCATCGCCACTGTTGGCACCGCTTGACGGTTCAGATCTGCGACGGGAGCAAATGCTGCTGGGCGGACTGTGGCTGCTAAATACTCCGTCACTGTAAGTTCCGATGTCTCTGTTGTTCAAAGTACCTTCATCAGCAGGCTGACTCGAGCTTGAAGGAGGCGCTTGCGCGCGTACAGTACTCATATCTCCATCTGCGTTACTTATGTCGTCCCGTGAAGCTCGACGCAGTCGATGATCACCTTCGGCCTCGTTTGGATTTGAATTACGCCCGCGTCCCACGCCACTTTCATCCTTCTGGCTCTGTTTGTTGGACATGCTGCTCGTTGGAAGACTGTGGTGAGTAGCAAACCCAACATCGCTTGTACTAAACCCTTGACTATTCGTGCTGTCATCAACAGGCGGCTGAGGACTCGTACTCGATGGGGCACGATTCTCTTCTCGCTTGCACAGGTCTGGCATGCCTGCTTGGAGAGCTGCATGTGCATCGTTGTAGTGAATGTTTACCAGACTGACCGCAACGTAGTCAGATGGTGCCATGCGGTTTTGATTCTCCGACAAATTGCTACCCTTCAATTTGCTGTTACGACTGACTGGAGGACTGTGGCTGTAACTGTGACTCGACGCCACCCGACCGTCGCTGCCGGAGCTCTCACCATTACTTCCCGCTTTCTTATTCGTGGTACCGCTGATTGGCGGTTTGTGAGTTGACGATGTACCCACAACTTCTGAAATGTGTCTTCCCTCACTGGGACCCAACTGTACAGAATTAACGTGTCTGTCAAAAGTAGTAGGTGACACATGCGAAACTGCAGCATGCTCGAGATTTCGAGTTGGCTGCAGGCCTCTATCGCAATTTGGGAAAGTCGTCTTGCTAGACGGCGCTTCGTGACTTAACGGCATGGACAAACTGTTCCCAGCGATGTGTAAATCGGCATGCTGTCTATCTTGTTTGCACCTATGGTCGTATGAGGGAGACGCGTACTTCTTCGCGGTGGCGGGGCACCTATCAGACCCAACATGCTGACTGCCGTCACTGCCGCTGTCGAGTGGTGGCGGATTGCTACTGCTCCTGGTACCATCACTATCGCTGCCGCTGTTGCTGTCTCGTATGCTGGCACTTGCAGATACCTGAGGAGTATCGAGTACATGCTTTGGTGTGTTGAGTCTTTCAACACGCTCCGGGTTGTACAAGCCACTGTTTAGGTCTCTGCCTCGCTCGTCTACGCTAGTTGCACTGCAGTTCCTTGTGCAAAGAGGCGGCAAGTTTCTGCTTGCTGCTCCATCGACACTTCTCGTACGGTCACTCCTGTTGTCAGCACCTCTCGTCTCTGACTGGCGCAATGAGTGCGAGTAATTATTGGTAGAGAGTGCACTGCAACGGGTTGTAGAACTGTGATGCATGTCTTCGTTGATGTTGCTTGCCAAGGGCTCACTCTTGCTTCCCTCGGTGACCGGCTGGTGCAGATTATTTGGCGGACATCGGCTGGTCGTAGCACAAGCCGTTCCATCCTCGCTGCTGCTGTTGCTGTCGCGATTGGCTTCCTGACTGTTTGACTTCGGACCATCGTCGCTACCGCTGTTACTGTCGCGCAAATTGCTGTCTGTCATGCCTTGACTGTTTGACTTCGGGCCGTCGTCGCTACCACTATTAATGTCACGCAAGTTGTTATCGACATTATCGCGACTGGTCGACTTCGGACCATCGTCGCTTCCGCTGTTGCAGCTGCGCACGTTTCCGTCGGTCACGCCTTGACTGTTTGATTTCGGGCCATCGTCGCTACCACTGTTGCTGCTAATAATGGGGACGCTGTTATGCCGCTTTGCTCCGCCACTTGTACCTGTACCACTGCCGCTACCATGACTGCTGGTGTTGTAGCCAATGCTCGAACACGTCTGTGAATCGAAGCCAAGGTCTCGAGTTACCGCAGCTGTCTTTGTCGTGCGCGGCCCCGTTGAGTACGGATAGGCAGGTAGCGCAGATGACAGGGGTCTCGGCCCTGCTAATGACAAATTGAAAAATCCTGGACGAGTAGGGCTTGCCCTTGAGTCCCGAACGTGTTTCGAGCCTTTCGCGTCCGCGTCGATGATTTGGTATTTCAGAAGGCGCGAGCCCGGTGGATAGTCAGCACCGTGCACGTGGGCTGTGTCAACGTGATCCACAGCATGATCGGCGATACTCTGTGAAGGAAACCTTTTACACTCGTCTCTGACAGATGTCGCCTTTGAAGGGATTGACGCGCTGCTATTCGGCACGTTTACAGCAAGCATTTGGCTTTGACTACCCCCGAGACGTGTATTTCGGGCTACGTGTTGTAGGGCGCCTTCCCGTGTCGAGTGACAGCACACTACAGCTGCAGGTTGCGCGGATTTGGCGGAGGTGGGGGTGGGGCCTCTATGCGGCGGGTCGTCACTACGCAAGGCACGGTATCGAGCTTCTTCGGGCGACGTGTCATTTTCCTCGCCAGCATCTGAATCGGTAGTGTCGGATTCAGCGGCGTCGTCGACTTTATTGTTGAGCGAGTTTTTCAAAGCGGTATGCCATGCGGGTCTGCTTTGATTCGGCACGAGCGCAGAAGGAGCGACATCGATGCCGCGAGCATTTTCGTGATTGGCGGCCTCAGCTGCAGATGAGCACGATAATTCGTTCGCTGCATCCATCGGAGCCGTCTCCGGCGACTCATCTTTCGCGTCGTTGCTAGTTCCTTCGTTGTTCATCTGCAACACGCGCTGCCGCCGCTGTTGCATCTTCTGTTCCTGGGCCTTTTGAAGAAGCTCTTGGATTTTCTCGCTGCCGACCTTTGCCAAAAGCAAGTCCCCGTGTGTCTGCATGCGCTGCTCCAAAGACAACTTTCGATGGTGAATGTGCAGCAGCGGGCAGTCAGTACCGTTGGGACACCCTTCTTCGGTATTGAACTCTTTGCACTTGCGGCTACCCCACACGACCTCGACCCTTCCTCTGCACTGTTTCTGACAAACGCGGCACCGCAGCATTAAAACGCCTTTGCTCAGTCGGACATTGTCCCAGTCATTGTGTTTGCAGAGCTTTTTCGCCCATCTTGTTTTCTGTGCACTCTGGTTGGAGGTGGCGTCGTCTGTCGGCGCTCCGGACGAGGACGCGGCAAGTAGGCAAGACTGTCTATGACTTGCGCATCCTTCGTCGTTCTCGGCTCGACCCGCTTGCTGCCCTCCTCCGCTGCTGGCATGACTTGGAACCGCCGACGGCTCGTCGCATTTCGATGCGACGCACACTTGTGGTGTTGCTGTCTTCTGTTGCTGCGCAGCCTTGTTCGACTGGTTGGGCACGAAGTTGGGAGCGGTGTGCAGCTGTTTGTGCATGTCGTTGGAATTTGGATGCGCTGGCAGCAAACGGCCTTGGTTTGTAGCATGTCGTATGTTGGGTTCCGAGGAATCGCATCCTCGGCGTAAATTTACGCGGGGGTACCTTGACGCTGCATCGAAAGATGACGGTGCCGAAGCAGATTCCGGATCGTGACGGGCTTTGAAAAGAATTTTGCCTTCGTGATTCGAGAGGCCGGTACAGGGTGTGTATTTCGGGTCGGCTGGCAACGGTGCAGTGTCCACGTAGTGTGGCCCTGGGGTAGAAGAGGAGATTGGTAGACCGTCGGTGGCGTCGGCAGAACGGGTCAAGGAAAGTGTGAGCGGTTCATTCGTTGCCGAGTCGTGAGTGCACGAGACATCACCTGGATGCAGTGCACAGGCACCAGCCAAGGAGGGTGGTGTGAATTGATCACATGGTCCACCATCACTGGATACAGCAGGATCAGCAAAGTTCCCAACGCCGTTGAATCTGGTCACGCTTTTCCGATTCTTCTTTCTGGTCATCCCTCAAAGGAATTTATCCTTCTACGACCACTAGAGCAAGAGAGAGCAAGAGAGATTGGTTGGCACAGCAGATGGAGGTAACACGAGCACCACGATGAAACACAGTCTTCAGGCTCCGGAATGCGTCCCGCCGGGGTTCTCGCGGAACTCTTCAGCTAATGTGGGATTGGGGCACCGCTGCACGCTGCGATACGAAAGGCGTGTGCTTCTTTTCTTGCTCCGGAATGCGTCCCGTCGGGGTTCTCGCGGAACTCTTCAGCTAATGTGGGATTGGGGCACCGCTGCACGCTGCGATACGAAAGGCGTGTGCTTCTTTTCTTGGGCGCCCCTTCACGTCTCCAGACAGCGGCGCTTGAGCGATCCGTGCCACCTTGTGATGCAAGAACAAGGTACTGTCTCTTGGGGTCCGGGTAGTGGTGGGCAGCACTCCACTCCTTTTTTGTGAAAGCCCTGTGGGTGGTAGAGGGTCGCAAGCGCACGGAAAATGGATACTAATGAATGTACTTGTTTCTGGCGCAGCTTGGCCCGACATGCGTGTGCCAAGCGTAGTGCCGGAGCTGGTGCATTTAAGTAACCGGAAGACCCAGACGGGATGGTTCGACAATTCTTCAAGCATTTGTCCTGCCCTGGACGCCATGCGAGGCTGCTTGTCATGGTTACACATTGGTTCGTCTCGGTTGTGCGCAAGCTTCAGATTGATTCGCAGAGAAAGCAAGGGCTAAAATATAACCACAAAGTGGAGGGCCATGAGCTCTTATGTGAAGGCGGATAACCGAAAGCAAAAAGAAGCATTCAAGGTGGTGAAAAAGACAAGAACATAGGGCAATGATCTGCCAGCTTCGGTATCGGGCTATCTAGCGAAAGGGGGATTGGTCACCCCTGTCGGCAAACGACTAGAAACAGTTTTTTTTAGACTGAAAAGCTGATTGTTTGGGCCTGTGTAAGCGTTTTCGTTGGACCTTCGATAATTCAAAAGGAATGTATTCTGCAAAGCGGAAGCCTGACTCTGAGAGAGTCTGTAGAAGTTGGAAGCTGGTTTAGAAGTTGCAGTCTCGCCCGGAGTCTAGAAGTGACTGTGGAAGGTGATCGCAATTGCATCAGCACGAAACGAGTTCCTGCCTCACAAATGGAGATAGGGAGCAATGTGATGGTTGCGATGACCAAAAGAGAGGGAGAGGAAGACAGGGGAGGCCCCCAACGACCGCCTTGCTCCGCCCAGCTTAGCTAGCTGGTGCGGAAAGCAGACAAATATTATTGAAAATGCAGCAAGTTTTGGTCGAATGGGGTTGTAGCAAGAGAGGGAGTAACAAGGGACTAACTGAAGATTTTGAATATGCACTGGTGCCATCAAGCTCGAAAACACCTCCTGCCTTAGCTGACGGCTTCCTGAGGTATTTTCGTTTCTGTTCGCGGTGTCTTGTTGCTAGGGGTTACAATGCCTTGGCAACAGGGTTGCTGGGGTTGAAACAAATGACCTGCCAGATCCACAAACATCACCATTTGGGTTGCCCGTGCAGGTGCCGCATTAAGGGGGTAAAAACATGTTCCGACTGGACAACGAGGCCTCGCACGGCGATATACATCGCCGCATTTGGCTACAGAGTCTGCGGAGCTCGCGCGACAGGGGTAGAGGTGTCCCTCGCTGCTGTGAGACGGCAAAGCATCTTGGCAGCAGCAAACAGGAACCTACGGTCAACACCGAAAATGCGTTGAATGTGCTTGTATGTTGCTCCGTGGAGCCCCAGCTTGTCAAGAGCAGTCAGGCCAGGCTCCAGTGTTGCCAGTGTTACATTGCAGCCCATTAAGCCTAAGACGAGACCTATTCTTCGCTTCGTTGCAAAAAAGAAAACCAGTCAAAAACGAAAAAGCTGAGAAAACTTCTGCAACTCACCTCGATCATACGTTCGAGAACTGTTTTTTTGCGCTTAGCCCTTCAGATGTTCATAACTATGGCCCGGGTGTCCCACTGAGCACCAGGAAACCCTTTGATTCTGAATGAAAAAAGAAACTCAGAAAGGTTGTGGGATCCTCTTGCAGTAATTTGCTTAGGGCTAATGGATGATTAAAATAGAGGTTGAGACGGGTTTCAACGCCTGATATAAGATTACCGAGTGCTCGGCTCAATGAAATCTGTACATAATATTATGCTTTTTTTACTTCAACAAGTAGCTGGAAGTCTGTTCAGGCCGGTCAGACCTGAGGAACCATGCGACGACACGCCTGTTCACTTAAAAGAGTATTTCTGCTGCTGTTTGGCCGCCTTCGGGGGCATGGTGAAACGGTTGTTGGCAGCGACCTCGAAAATTGATAATTGAGCTACCCAACCCTTTTCTAAGTGGCTGAAAAATGCACGAGCTGTCCAGTACACTCCTTGGTTGGTGTCACGTGTTGGTTCCTTATTTACTTTAGAGTTAATTTAACAATAAGGTTATTACGAAAGGCGTGGTTGCGGCTGCTGTCTAGCCGCTGAGACCATGCAATGCATTCCGACGGATTTCGTGTGGCTCCGTTAAATTTTCACCTCTCGGCCCTTACTCAACGAGGCTAGCTCGTGTCTAGTTCGGCATGATCTGTTCCCTCCCGCGCAATGCAGCGGCTGCAAGGCGTGACAAATCACCCGAATAAGGAGGGCGAGGGCAACATGAAATCTTAAAGGATACCTTCTGTTTCTCAAGAATCCCCGAAGTTGGTGTGCACGAGGGCAGGCTGTGATTCACTGGAACGTGTAGAGGACGTAATAATACATCCTCCTCCTACTGCGTATACTGGCTCCGTCTGCTGCTTCGTCTTCACCGTCGCGGGTGATGCATAAATCGAAAGTAGAAAGGTCAAGCAGTGATTCGGTGTGTTTGTCACAATCGTCGTGACGCCTCAGGACACGGCTTCAGAAAAAGGGGGGGCAAGGGTGGGTGGGCAAGCGAGGGGTGAAGTTACGATGTTTTCGGGATAGCGACGGGGTTATTCAACCTGTAACGAGTGTTAGGTATTCGTCGGATATATTAATCTTCTAAGATCTGCGATCTTATACGACTAATACATCCTCCTCCTACTGCGTATACTGGCTCCGTCTGCTGCTTCGTCTTCACCGTCGCGGGTGATGCATAAATCGAAAGTAGAAAGGTCAAGCAGTGATTCGGTGTGTTTGTCACAATCGTCTTCTTATGCGCGGAGTCGCTGCAGTACTTGATTAACGTAAAAATAAAGCTGTGTCCTGGGCTCTCGCATTCAAAGGCGCGCGGGCTTCCCGCGCGAGAGAGGGTCGGCGAGCTGTTCCAGCGTGGACACATATCTCAGCTCTAGACGCTGCCCTCTATGGCCGGCTGTCTGTTTCGCCGCCCTCAGCACTTCAGCCGTGAGAAAATCGCGGCACCGTCCCCGGGCTACAGAGTGAACACACACGGTGTTATCTACCATCGCCCTGATGGTGGCCCCCCATGGGAGCAGTGGGGAGATGCGCTCTACGCCCTTCAACAGCGCACGGGCCTCCAGCCTGTGAATTGGCTCCTTCGACTGGGAGGTGCTCCAGGATCCCCCTTCGGCAAAGAACCCCGAGGCGAGGATGCCCCAGCCGGACAGGGAAGCGTCCGTGTAGAGAAGGTACGTGGGCCCTCCCGCTCTTTTCGGTACAGATTGCCACCGGCTTATTCTTTTCGTGACGGCTCGAAGCGCGGACAAGAATGAGGGCCAAAGAAGGCAAATTGTGTCCCAGAGTGCTGGTTGTTCGGCTAGAAGCCTGCCGAAACGCGATTGAAAACGCGAGAGGGTTGGGAAGTCCCAGGCGTCAACCCCCAGGAAGTACATGTAAAAGTTTATGGACCCCAAGATCCGGTAGGCTCCTCGGTACGTGCACATGCGTTCTGCCTCTGAAATCGTGTCGCCGAGTGCGCCGACTACCTTCGGGGGCGCCCGAACAAGATTCTCTGCAAGGTTGACGTCTAGTCCCAGCCACGTCACGCGCGATCGCGGGGTGTACTTCTCGTCTTTCGTCTTCAGACCGATGTAGCTCGATGCTTCCTTCCACGCCTCCCAAGTGGACCGCATCGTGCGGGAATCCGGAGCCGACAGGAAGAAATTGTCGACCCAGGGTGTAACGCGTCCCGCCGGGCACCTCTGCTTGACCGCCTGCGCCAGCAGATCGGCCAGAGTCGTCGCAATTCCCATCGATTTGTCCCAGCCCATGGGCATCACCTTCAGTACCCTTTTTCCGTGCACTGGGAGCCGCATGCCGAAAGCCCTCGATATCGAGGGGTGCATCGGAAACGCGTGGAAGAAGCTCACAGCGTCTACTTCGATGCCCATGGTTGACATGCGTATCGTCTCCCACACCTCCTCTCGCGAGGGCAAAATCGTCGCGGGGCTCGGATCGCGGGTCGGGTGCTCGTTCAGCGCCTTCGGCCAGCATATCAGACGGCCCTCGTCAGGCGTCTTCTTTGCGACCGTAAAAACCCGCATCTCAACGATGGGGGCATTCCTCGGCACTCGGCCCGTGATCGTGGACGTCGCCACATCTGCTGCATGGCTGGGGTGAAGCCTCGAGAGCGGCTCCAGCAGCCGCCGCCCTTCGAAACAGTCGTAGTTGGCGTAGAAGAACCCAGGGTCGCGAATCCATCTCGAGGCCTCCAACCACGCGTGACCGCCAGCGCTTCTCGCTATCTCGTCTGCGCGCAGGAAGTCCAACAGCGGCGGTGGCGATTGAGCGATCCTCGCCGTCGGTGGCGCAGGCACGTGTGTCGTGCTCTTCCTCGCGTTCAGATCCCAGAGCAAGACGGCGTTGCTCAGCGACGGCTTCACGGCAGTGTCATCGTGAAGAAGGGAGGCAAACTCCTCTCCCTTTGCTATTCGGTCAGGGCCGTTGACGCGTGGAGTTGCGTTCGGACGTGGCAGTTGGGGGCGTAGCGGATCAGGCCCATCAGGGTCGCATGGAGGGTCAGGGTCCGGACCGACTCGGGGTCGGCGGCCGTGAGGGCGTGTCGTGCGGCTCCCCTCCGGATGGAGTGCGCCGTGTGGCCCCGCGGCAGAAGTGCCGCGTACTGGGCAGTCGTCCTGACACCGCCTAGGGACTCGTCCGTCGGCCTTCGAAATAGGTAGGAAGCTATGAGCGGCTGTAGCCTCCCTGTCCAGACTTGCGTCACGATACCGACGTTTCGCCAGTCTTTTCTGTCGGTCCATTTTACCTCGAGAACGCCTTCCGCTGTGCACGACATTGAGCCTACGCGCTGTCTCCTCACATCTCCCACTCTCGACGCCGTCAGCCACGCGACCGCGAGAACCACAGCGGCCTGGGGGTCGACCGTCGTTAGCTCGTCCACCGTCCGATACAGCGTCTCCTTCGATATCGGCCTCGCTTGCCGCACCTCTCCGGTTTTGAGCTTGGCGAGACCCCTCAAAGCCATCGTGAGGCGGCGGTCGCTGAGCACAACTCCTTCCAGCCGAAGAGTCGCCCGCACGTTGGCCACTTCCGTGAGGATCGACGAGGGACGGGAAGTCGGCCCACTTCTGGCGCTGCTCAGCCGCCGCCAGCGCCCTCGGGTTCCACCTCCGTGTGATGGCGTCCCGGATGAGGCCGGCGACGGTGTCCTGTATAGCAGGGTCCTGTATCCGTGACCAGCTGCCGGATCACCTCGAAGGCGCGCGTCACTTCGCGCTTGGCACTCGCCGCCCTCAGGGTCGATGGGCCCCAAACCCGCTTCGCTTCTTCAAACGCCCGCCACGGGTCGCGCAGCCACTCCGTTGGGTCTGCCAGCTCCCCCTCCGAGAACGGAGGCCTGGTGTGCCATTGGGGCTCGGGGTGGAGTGGGGGGGGCGCGCGCAGTCCTTCGCTCGCCTCGGTCCCGCGTGCCAGGTGTGCCCCTGCGCCCGGGTTGCTCGCCCCCGTTTCAGGTGCCTGCCCAACGCCATCTTCAGAGTCCTCTCCGGTGGATTCGTCGTCGCTGTCCTCGAGGGGGACCCTGACCTCGACGCCGAGCTCCGCGGCGACCGCTCGCAGCTCTACCAGCTTCAGGCTGGACAGGTATTCTTCCGTCACCGTCTTTGGCATGTTTTCCAAGTGCGGGCAAGCGAGGGGTGAAGTTACGATGTTTTCGGGATAGCGACGGGGTTATTCAACCTGTAACGAGTGTTAGGTATTCGTCGGATATATTAATCTTCTAAGATCTGCGATCTTATACGACAAAAAAAACTAAAACTGCTAAAAGACTAAGTATTGCATTAGAACCCCAGACCCACCTGGCCAGGGGTGTCTATGTGGGAGCTGTCGAGGTAGTTTGAAGAAGCTGTAACGGTAGACGGCACAAATCGCCACTGACTACCTCTTTTGCACGCTTCGTAGCATGTCTTGACCGGCGTACTGTTTGTCTCCGCTACGCGTTTCACATCCGCTGTGGAGTCTGACAAGCCCAAGGACCCATCTGGATCGCCACACTTCCTTTTCCCCTTCGCCGGCTGTTCTTGCGGTCGATTCCTCTTCGATACTAGTAGTAGCTGTCGAACTGCAGAAGCAGCCGGAGACAGCAGGTGCAGGGCGCAGGTCTTTGCGTTTTCCTTTTGCTTTCGTTGGACCCGTCCCCAGAAACCCAGACTGTCCAATCTCGGTCGTGCTGTCGGCAGGAATATTTCTGCAAGAAGAAAGTCAAAAGGAATGTGCCCCTCCATTTCTCGCCCTTCCCCCGGATCAAAAACCTGCGCTGATTCTGTGGAATCAGCGCAGTTCGTATAGATGGTAGTGAAACGCGCGGTACGCTCTCGCTATTTATTTATTTTCGGGAGGTCTGCGGCAGGGCCTTATATCGAAAAATTCCTCCCATGTAACTGTCCATAAGTTCCTCGGAGTTACCAATTCCCAGTTGCGGCACAACTGCGCGTTTATGTACCTCTTTGTGGCTGTCACTACTGTCCACCACAGAGACTGTCCTTCGGGAGCAAAAGAGCCATGCGAAGAAGGCAAATGTTTGGGTACTGTAGCAGTGTGCCGGGATCATTCAAGAACGCTTAGCAGTAATCTGCAACAGCAGGGCGGACAGCCACTCTTGGCAACACGTCATGAAACAATACACAAGCCAAAAATACCAGCACCGCAGGCGCGGAAATTTTTTTCAAGTTATTGGGCCAGTCACAGGTTCCGAAATTGAGGCTGCACGTTGCTTCAACGATGATCCAAAGGTGCAGTAACCGGTGCTGTGTACTGCTAGTGTGACTGTTGTGTCGCATCATTCTGTGCTTTTTTTGGTTGCTCGGACTTGGTCCGAGCACCAGACCATATATAAGCCACTGGTCTGCGGGCGTGAGCGTGGCGTGATACCAAAAAAAAGCCCGTGTTGGTACGCGCATGAAGAGCGTGGGAAGAAACCCACGTATTCTGTCCTTTACAGGCTTCGCACGGCCGTTCGTCTGTACTCGTGAACGGCGCTACGCATGTCGTCGTTTCAACCTCGTGGTGGCTGGCACCCAAATCTTTACACAACAGAAATAATGTCCGTTGCCAAATTCAGGTTCTGTCCGACCCCTCAGCTTCACTACATTCAAGTCAGCAAACTCAGCGATTCTTGAGACAGATGCAATCCCATCTTCCGCTTTCTCCCCCGGTGTTCTTGTTGCCATTGGGCACAAACTCTCCACGGGAATAATGAGCCCGTGTGTGAGAGATGACAGGTCCCGTGGGATAAGAGGATTGTTTTCCTTTAAAAACGAAAGTAACGACTAAACAAAAATTGGTGTCAAGAAGAAGGGCGGGAAGAACCATTGTGCACTTCGTCAGTAAGCGGTGGCACGAAGCATCGGGAAGAGCACAGCAGGTTCCTCCCTTATCAATCCGTTGCAAAAGCCCACGACACGAAAACGCGGAGGCATAAAGCCGACACTCGGCGTAACTGTAGCAGAATGACATCCTAACGTACGAGACGGGATAAGCTGCTACAATTACGGCACCGTTTTCGCTCGGGAAGCAAAGGGAGCCAACACCCATTGACAATTGCTGTCAGGAGAGTCAGTCTTTTTGTCAGCGCTATGTTTGGTTGGAAGAATGAGAAAGAAGGTGGATAACAGACGCATACAAGGAACTCGAAGGATCTTGTTCGAATCCCAAGACTTTAAAAGTCTTTGGCAATGAATAGTGTTTGGTGGGAACTTGTTCCGATGGTGTCCAAGGGTGAAGATTCCTGATGTTGGATTCGCTGTCAAATGTTCGTTCCGAAGCAGGACCTGTCAGAGACCAACTAGAGGGTTCAGATTTGCTAAATGGAACCAGTAAACGTGACTGACCATCAATTTTTCAGAGCCACTAATGACAAGGCATGCTCCCTTGTCGCGCGCTTCCCGGAGGGTCGCAGCGCTGTGTATAATTTGCAGCTCACGAAACAACAAAATGTTGTGCACACTGTATAGATATAGCGCCTGCCAGCAGCCACCTGGTGAGTTCAGCTCATCAAGTTTCCCAGCAACTACTCGAACCATCCCTCAAGCCAAGGCCTACAGGACGAAGATACGAGGTTTTAGAGTAAAAGTTCGCTTGAATTTTTTGAAGGAAACTGAGAGAAGAACGTCCGCCAGTGCAAATGTTCCACATTCCATCAACTTTGAGGGGCATGCGCTGGCATCAATTTTGATTGGGGAGACATGCAATGAAATATGCCAACGTCCCAACTTGAGCAGGTAATGCCCAAAAATGATCTGTCGGCAGGCGCTTCATCTATGACATCCCGAGCGTGGACGCTCGCCAGCGAAGTTGCCCGAGCGCTATAGACGAGAAAGTATGTGTACCGAACAAACATCGACAAAGATAGCCACAAACACATCCGATCCGACACGGGTGTGTTCGTTGAGCTGTTCTGCAACCACAGATGGGGTTTCTTCCTAGAGGATGTCAATTCGGACAAGCCGCCGGTAGGACGTAACGCCCCACTGGCCTCACCTCAACAGAGTAAATGCGGTGCCTGACTTACGCGCCCTGCCTTGAGTTGCGACGATAGCTTCTCGCGAGACTGGCACGCGTAATCATCTGTGCTTTTGCAACAGCTTTCGAAGGCTAGTGACAGCTGATTCCGCCAAGGGCAACGACTTTGCCAGCCTCATGGTATAAGATGAGGACAAAGGAACTTCATTTGGCCCTTTCTCTGCACGAACCCAGACACAACAATGTCTGGACAACAAACCAAGAGGCTGGGAAGCGCTTCGCGCTGAATACACTGGACCCGTCGTTGTTCGAGACAACGCTGATAAATTCATGAGGGGTGTTTCATCCCCTGTCGAACATGCTGTCGGCTCTGATCCACTGAAGGAAGAGAAACCGTCAAGGAACCTGCGAACCCTGACTACAGCTGCACTGAACAGGCTGAACAACACCCACCTACCCTGCGCCACCGGGGATCTGCAAACCGGGCGGCTGGGTGCACTGGGGGGATTGCAAGAACGTGCTTGGAAAGGATATGTGCCAAACACCGCACGGGTCCTGTCTGCGCCGTGTTTTTGTCGTGTGCACTGGGGAGGGGGGAGGGCGGGCTTGCATGCTACGAAAGTACAGGCAAATCCATCTCGGGGAGAAACGCAAGGTGGCTGAAGGGGACATAAATCGTCCTTCGCGCACCCGCGTGCAGAAAGGCTTATACAATACGCAATGCGATTCGCTCGTGAACAGTGAGGATAGTCTTACGAAACACACAGTTCAGTCGAGCGGAAACTCCGGAGCTTCCAACTTGATTGCCTTGGGAGTGCGCCCAAAAAGGGATCTGGGGAAAGGGAGAATCACCGTAGGTGGCCCAAGACATGAAATGCGTGTGAGAACCACCGAGGTCCCACCGAGAAAAGACGGTCTATCCAAAACATAAGTGCTCGCTAGCATGGGTTGTGCGACGAGCCTTAGTATCTCTTTTGTCGTGAACTACACCTTCGCTTGGGAACGTGGCTAAGTCACGGCACCTGAATACAGCAGGAACTTGCAACAGTGGCATCTGAAAACAGCAGGACACTAGCAACAGAACTGCACGATACTCCCCGGAACCATCTCGGTTGAGCATGCAAACTGCAACACGTCTCCCTTCAGCCATTGCGCAAGGGACTGGACAAGCAATAAATTGCTTTGTGCACGAAAAGGGTAAAGCGACAAAATGCTGTTGGAACAGTAACCAGTACTGCACGATACTCCCCGGAAAAATCTCGGTTGAGCATGCATTGGAGTGCAGCGGGTCCTTCCTAGCCATTGCGCAAGAGATTAAACAAGCAACGAATCGTTTTGCTGCACGGACAAGTAAATTGAAGTATGGTTAAAGAAAGCAAAAGCGACAAAGTCGCGCTGTGGTTGAAACGGTACCGTATTTGGACTGTAATAATAATACTGACCCTGAACATTAGGATTGTGTTCACTTGTTTGGGTTCGTCTTTGATACGTCCTCCAGATCCCTTTGTGGCGCTGGGCACCCAGACGAATATGGAAGGCCGAAGTTCGGGTCTGTGGGTGCCAGAGCCGCTGAAGGAGACACATGGACTACTCTCGGTAGGCAGGCGCGTGCCACCCCAAGAGGAAAAGTAGCCTTCAGGGTTTTCCGGTTCAGGATTATTACTTCACGATAGTCCCGGAACGTCTCGGTTGAGCATACAAAAGTGCAACGGGTTCTTCTAGCCATTGCGCTAGGACGCTGCGGTTGAGACAGATAAGTCAAGGATGCAGAAAAAACTCGAACCCGAGGTCGAAGGCCGCAAATCGCCATTGGCGATTTTCGAAGGGCCACAACTCGACCGAAAAGACATGAAGCGATATAGCCCCTCTTGACTGACTAAACATCTGAAAACGTTTAGGGATGAAGGGGTGGGAGATTGCAAGAACGTGCTTGGAATGGGTATGTGCTCAACACCGCACTGGTCCCGTCCGCGCCGTGTTTCGGTCCTTTAAGCCACGGACACATAAGGCGGACCATCATCAGCGTGGAACCTGAGTGTCTGCAGACAGGACTGCGGTGTGAGTCTGGTTTGTCAGGCGGCTGTTCGTAGCTCGTCACAGCCAGGACCACCCGTGCTACTAGAGCACAGGCGAATCCGTCACGGGGAGAAGGCCCCTACAACCGTGTCTGAGCAATCAGTTAAAAAACTCAGGTCACTCGCCCTGATTGTGACTGCGACTCGCTAGGCAGCACTGACTTGTCTTCTTTTTACGGTGGCAATCTGCGAAGTAAACTCCGCAGAGCACAGTGGACATGGGGTTGCCGTGTGCAGCACCAATGGTTGAAGTACCAAAAGGAAAAGAGTGCGAGGAAGAAATCCTGCGTGCTGAGGGCAGCAAGTCGCGTTACGCGAAGTACCCTACTGGAATGGGGGGATTGCAAGAACGTGCTTGGAATGGGTATGTGCTCAACACCGCACTGGTCCCGTCCGCGCCGTGTTTCGGTCCTTTCAGCCACGGACACATAAGGCGGACCATCATCAGCGTGGAACCTGAGTGTCTGCAGACAGGACTGCGGTGTGAGTCTGGTTTGTGAAGGGGTGGGAGGGGGATGATTGTTACTCATTAAGAGCGCTTGGTATCACTGCAGTCAGAAGGTGTCAGACTTTCGAAAGGAACGGTCACAGAGCGAAACCAGGCCACGACCACTTTTTTTTTGTTTGTGATGAGCACTGTTGCAACGTTCAGATATTGTGAGCACGTTCTCACAGGCTAGCTTTCTGCATGAAGTGGTTGTCACCTGCATTGCGTCGTCAATCGAGTATTTGTAGAGCTAGTGGAGCTAGGTTTTCTTGCAACTCTAATGTGCTTGGGGCAGGGGGGCGTATTGTACTTCTTCGACAGACACCTATGCCAAAAGCTTGCTTTTATTATTTTATCCCCCCCAATTATTTGCCAGACAGCGAGTACGGCTAACAACTAGCTCGTGCGTGCAAGTAGACTCTAGTGCTCTAGCTTGTGGTGGGGATGCCGTTCGCGGAGACCGCGTTATTCCGGTGCCAGTCGTGGTGCAGTCTTTGTCTTTGCCAACAGACATTTCTCGGGGTACTCAGATCGCAGAGCCGGCATGTGGAAACGGGGATCGGGGACCTCCGGGCACTTTATGCACCCAGAAGTGTCCTCGATTCCGTAATACGCTATGCTGCACCCACGACTCGATCACCCTCCCCGGAGAGTCGCGAAGGGCTTCTTTTGGTTGGCTTTTGGGTTGGAACTTCAGCAGCATGCCCAGCTCCGCAGAAACTCGAGCCATGATACGGACAAAAATTGGAAGGGTGCACGGGCAAGACGGCGGAAGCTGACCATTGCGGTGACAGCCCACTAGTTCTTCTTGTAGCTTCCTAGCCTCAGCGATCCATGATATCCTTCACGCAGTGAACACCACGAGTACTCCGGGCCCATTCTGCGCAGAATGTAAATCGTAGTAGTAATGCTTGAAGGCAAAGAAACATCAAGATCAAGGATTTCGTTGGTCTGTAATCTTCTCTGTGGGGCAGGCCCTTGTCGATAGTTGTCATACGTGCGTCCATGTTTCCCCTCCCCCGCCCTTTTGACGATGGCCCAACTGGCGAATTAAAACACAGTGCTTCGTCACAGCGGTGGCGAGTGGAATGTGCCTTGCGGATGAACCGGCCTGTTTCCTCCACTAGTACCAAGCCTTTTTTTCTTACTGGCCCTCAACTATTTCGCCGACGAAGTTGGGCCAAAAAAATATTATTCTTGGTTTGATGAATCAAGTAGTCAGGCACAATTATTTGCATCCCCCCCAACCCAGAAATACTCCCGTGGTATGGAGTTGCGGGAGTGCGGGGGGGGGTTGGTCTCGTAGTGTTCTGCGTTGTTGTTCGTTCTCGTTTCTGCGATGTGTACCTCTGTTCTGTTTTGTGTGTCTAGAAATTGACACGATGCAAACCCACGTGTTTGCCCCCCCTGTGTGAGAAAGATTGCCCAAGGGCGGTTTTCGGGCCCGGAAGAAACTAAGGCTTTTTCGGCAAAGCCGAAATGCCATATGTTGCTCAATTTGTCGGGACACGAAACAGTCTCTATTCGTTAAGTCGTAGTGGGGGGGTATCTGTCACGATTTTCCTTCGTGATAATCGACTCGCCATGGACATCGATTCTCTCTTGAAGTGAGAGCTTTCGGTGATGTATGTGTAGACTTTCACATTCTGGGCCGTTTGGGCACCCTTCTGGTGTTGTGAAGGCTTTGCACTTCCAACTTCCCCTAATGACCTCGACTCGGCCCCTGCATTGCTTCTGACAAGTGCGGCACCGGAGCATCAGAATTCCTTTGCTTAATCGTACGTTGTCCCAGTTGTTGTGTTTGCAAAGGCCTTTTTCCCACCTGCGCGCAGCACGGGCTGCACTCGCAGCAGTCAACGTTCGCGCAGTGTCTTTTACCCCGCCTTCTTCTAGCTCGCTCGGACTATGGTTGGCCCCAAGACTGACATTTTCCAGCGCCTCCTTTGACCGCATGTCTTTGTAAGTTTCATCCACCGGCTTCTGCCGGTGGCTCGGTTGCGGACTGGGAATTGGGCAGTTCTGCTGGTGTCGGTTTCGTTCCTTTGTGCGGTTCTGCGGATACAGTTCCTCTGGGTGCTGCGACTGCAACTGTTTCGCTTTCTGCTGTGGTTGGTAGGCGTGGCAAAGCGGCAGCTGCTCGTGGCATGGGCGGCACTGCTGCTGTGATGCATCGATGCTCGATTTGTCGTGCGGCCACGGTTCGTTGTTCTCGGTCGGCGAAGGATTGCTGCGAGGCACACGGACGGCGCCTTCCGTCGAGCTTGAGCTACTTTGGTCCGCAGGCGGCGATACGGCCGTGTTGGGAGAAGATGCGGTGTTCCGCAGAGCACTCCCGTAGCGCGGCAGTATGGGCGACGCTGCTTGCTGCCGCTGCTGCTGCTGGTGGCGGCCTGACTTGGTGCAGCTGAAAACGCAACGCGACGATGTCGAGTTGGAGCGAGCAAGACGCAAATTGTGAGCAAACTCGGCATAAGATGCGGTGCCCGACGGATCGCTCGCGTAGTTACAGTGTTGGTGGCGTGTCACTCCTCGTAACGCCAGTTGGTCATTCTCGGAACTGCTGGACGGATCATAAAATGTGCGTGCGTTTTGCCTCAGGTGGGGGGTGATGTGTGCAAATGTCTGGGCGTCGACGGTGCCTTTTGAAAATTCAGCAGCGGCTGGCGACGAGTTGCAGTCGGATGATGGTGTCGAAGCCGACACTGCTTCGTTTCGGATGAACGTTGTCGGCCTCACGTGCGACACACAAGCGCGGGACGGGCCATTGTGAACAGTCCACGAACTACTCGGGAGTGGTGGTAGTCTCTGAGGCAGGGGTGAATCACCACTGCTGCCGGAATTGTCATCGCGTCCGGACCAGCTGACCTCAGTCCTCGGCGCTCTGACGTGGTGTCTCACCACCCGCGACTGCGTATTGTGAGAGTGGGACAGCGAATGAAGAGCTCGATCATTGGACTGTGAATCGCCGCTACTTTCGTCGTTGTTCGCCCAGCAATTAGCTTGGGCGGCCGGCATCTTCGGCTTCTGCGATGCTTCGTCGCCCGTGGGTGAGTGAGTGGAATATCTCGCACGCGGCGTGGCTGCGTTCTGCAGAGGCTTCGCCCTTTGCGGCCGGGTTTGAAAGTTTGCTGCCGCTCGTTGGAACTTTGCGGGCCGCTTCGCTTCATTTGACGCGAACTCGCTGTGCAATTCATTTTCGCTGGGGCGGTGTGTCACCGGCGCAGCAGAGGCGATACGGCCGGCAGAAGTTGCAGAAGGTGTGGTACTGGGCGCAGTTGTTTCTCCGCTATCTGTTGTGTCACCGATGCCTGTCCACTTTTGATGCTGCTGAGAACGACGGTGGCAGCGAGCGTTCGGTTGTTGGGTGGCGGTGTTGGGTGCTGGACTGCTAGCATCTTCTGTACTGGTGACACACGTGTGTTCTCGATTGCCTCCGCTTAGCATGTTATGCGCCTGAACCGGTGTGCTGCTGTCGCCACTGCTGTTGCCGGACGCGTTCTCTCCCGATAATCCCCACGACGTGCTACCTTGGGGTGTGTGTTGACGACCGCTGCCGCTGGAGCTATTTTCGCTGGATCCATTGCTTCTCTGCTGCGTGGTCTCCCCTTTGCTACCACCGGAGTCGTAGTCGTTGGTTGAACGCACATCCTGCGGGCACCGATTACTACTTGTGTTCAAAGCCGTCATGTGTTGGCTCGGCTTCGTTGGGGGACAACCAGCGGAAGGCACACGAGCTTCGCTTCGGCTAGTTGATCCTCGGTGCTGGTGGTGCGCTGATTGGCCTCGCGTCATAATATTAGGATGTTTCGTTTTTTGCGTTGCGTTGATTGGCGCAGTTCTGTCTTGCTCTCTGTCGTGAGTATCTTCGGGGGATGACTGCCCGCCACTGGTTTGCTGCCCACTCGAACCACTCGGATGATCGCTGTAGTCTGCCCAGATGACACTCCCTGAGGTGTGAGGGTGACTGTCAACAGCAGATGCTCCGTGCGGGCTATAGGCATCGCGGTCGGGGTGGCCGTCATATTTGTAGCCGTTCTCTTCGTACCACTCACCATCATCTGCCCAATGCTGTGCGCCGTCGTGCCATTCATCCGATTGGGCTCCGGTGCAATCTGCGACGCCATACACCTCTGGAGGTGGCGCATTGGGTGGATGGCTAGGATCATACGGAGGCCTTCGCATAACAAAGTGAGGCGACGGCTGCAGGGCCGTCTGAGGAGGTACAGGCTGAACTGCCCCGGTTGATACAGAGCAATCGACTTCTACCGTGGTGGGTGGATGCACTGGTCTCGATGAGTCGGTCGGTGGGGATCGGAAAGCAGCGATATGAGGTTGGTCCGCTGATGGACAACTCCAAGGTTGACTCGGCGGTGGGGGCTGCTGCAACACCTTCGGAAAAGTATAATCCACAGCGCGGACCTGCCTCATGCTCATGTCGACCATGCTGGCTGCAGGTGGTATTCCAACGAAAACTGTCTGCTGCGGGATGATTGCTTGGTGCAAAGGTGCGACGGATCCGTGATTCAGTGACTGAAGCAGAGAACCCCCGGCTGGGCGCTGATATGTAAGGATAGGAAGCTGAGTGGATGCTGCTGACGTGTTCCCGGGAACGCGCATCATCGCGGCGGCCGCTTGCTGTGGATACAGCTGAGGCTGCGGTGCTTGCCCAAAATGCAGCGGAACCGCGCCCGAACGGGCAGTGTAGGTCTGCCACACCTGTGCGACAGGGGCTGCTGCCGCCTGTCTTTGATTCAGCGCTACCGGTAGATGTTGCTGCTGAGGCGGCAGTACGACGCGGGGTGCGTACTGGGACTGGGACTGGGACTGGGACTGGGACTGGAGGACCGGTGAGCCAGCGTCAAAACTGCTGTCGCCGATCTGAACAGGGACGCTGTTGTATGTGGGTGGCGTCGGAGGCGGGACATGTTGCGCGTACGTAGAAGTAGGCTGCCGGGCACAAGCCGGTTGCTGATGGTATTGCAGTGTAGACGATGCTTTGCCGTTGGGTTGACTGGGGTGCCCCGCGATGCGGGGTTGAGGAAGCATGCCGTCTCTTGTACTCGGAGGCCCTAGGGAGTACGGCTGCGGCACCAAAGATAGGGCGCCTGCACCACACGGGTCGATGCTGGAGTTGCTCACAGCACAGACAGGAGTCTTGCTACCAATATTATTGGCGGGGTGGCCAACCGGCTGCAAGAAGATACTCGTCGTTCCGCGGCATGGTGGCTCGTGCTCACCTTCGCCTCGCCTTGAGCCGTGCCCCTCCGTTGGCAAAGCTATCAAGGTTTGCCCCCCGGGGCGGTGTTTACAACTGTTGGACTTCTTGTTGGATATCTTGCTTTATAGAAAAGAACGGCAGGGGAAAGGGAGAAGAAGTTGTGTTGGCGGCCGATTGCTACCGCCAGAAGTACAGCTTGCGAAGAAAGACTACCTCGATAGCAAGAGAGAGCCGGTTGCTTGCGCCCAGCCGCGCAAGCACGCTGGCCTGGGCGATAACTTCCCTGCACCGCCTGTCAGACTCCGTGTCTAACAGGTATCTCCCACAGCTGTGAATCTGGCCGACTTTTTTGCAAGACGTACTTGTTGAATTTCTTCTTCTGGAGCGCGAAAAAAAGGGTCGCCACCACTATCTTTTGAGGGGAAGAAAGTCGTTCTTCCCCTTCATATATCTTGCTCTCCCTGGTATTCCCTCCCACCGTCGCCCAATGAGTTCTTTTTGCCGCCGCGGGGAAGGGCTGTAGTGGAGTGATTGAAACGTTTTTGCCCGCACTTGTCGAAGCGAATAAACAGTTTATAGGATGCGGTAATCTGGGACTCCTCTGTCAAGGCAGCCTCAAGGGTCATCAGTTCTTCGGTCCATTTACCTCATGCACTGGCAGCACCACTCGCCACCGCTGACGACGCTTCAGACGATCGCAGCCACCCGCGCGCGTTGCACAATCGCAAAACCATCGAACTTGCTGAGGCAATCAGCCTAAGATGTCCGCCTGACCGCATCCTCATGTGCATCCGCAGTGACTTATCCGACGGACAGCGTCAAACACTGCCTTCATGACACTTGCACTTACACCGCTCGCAGCTTCCTGCGTGGTATGGCCGAGCGCTCGCGATGGTCTTTGCGCTGCCGACCTGGACTTGCACGGAAAGAAGCACGCGTGAACTAAATGGAATGGGCACCGAGAGCCTTTCGTTGTTTTAGATTTCTTTTCGGTTGCTGATTGATAGGCGCAGGCAAGGGAAGCGGCGAACCAAAAAAGATACCAACAAGCCAGCAGGGGGGTGACTAAATCAGCGCGTTTGATGAGGGGGCACTAGTTTGAATGAACGAAGCCCATCATAAAGTCGGATATTGTTGTAAAACGCCTATTTTTTGACCAGGGGGCCTAGGCGCAGCCGGATGCGACGCCGATTGGATCCGAGCTTCAAGTGCGCCACGCGCCCCGGTGGGAATTGTAGAGTCAGCTCTTCGTAGGTATAGTGGTTCGGCTTCTCGGGAACCAGGGCCAACTCCGCAAACGCGGAAGGCTGACGGTCTCGGGAACTGTTATAGGACAGCGTTCACGTTGATAGTCCCGGATGACGAAAACACGACTTTCTTTGGTGCCCGTTGGATTGGCGGCATGCAGAGGCGACGTTGATTGGATATGCGAAGATAGGAAAGTACACCACGGCCCCTGCCTACGCTGAAGAGCACGGTACGAACTTCGAATCGCTACTCGGCGAGGCGTGCCGCCAAATAACCAGGGATGTGATTTAGCGCCCTCGGAGCCCATCTTTGGAGCTGTGTCGAGTTGCCTGCCGCTGTCTACAGCACTAAAAATGCGGTAAGTGCCAGCGCCGGGGCAGGTCGGTGTTTGTGGACAACGCATCGCAAGGAAGGCAAATGGCTTCCGGTACCGTGTGCACGAGGCACACATGACACAGCGGGTTGCTTCTTCGCCGGATTGCCGAAGGAGAAGACAGGGATGTCAACTGTCGTCTTCCCATGAGTCGAGCACCTCTCCCGGCTTTTGACTGCTGGGCTTGGAAACCACGGGCAGACACACGACAACTCCGCAGCTTGGACACCGCTTGTTCCACGGCAGCAGCTTATCATCTAGGCAGGCCGTGCATTGCCAAGCGTCTTGCCCGTCCTTCGTGATGGGCTTCAGGAGGAACTCCGAGTACATCTTCGGTTGCCCCGGGCGGGCATTCGTTTCGGTGCTTGCTTCGCTCTCGCCGTCGCGACCGGCCTTCTGCTTGCCAGAAGCCCATTCGTTGGCTCGACCCAAAACCGGATCCTGTTTGATTTTGTTGTTTTCCTGTTGCTGACGATCCACCTGGTCGAGACGAAAATATCGGGGAGTATCGGGGAGTTTCGGGGAAATTCGGGGAATTTCGGGGTATTTCCTTTGTGGGCAGCCGGCCTTGGCGAAGGCGGGGAGGGGCCTACCTTGCGCAGAGCGGTCCCGTGTTTGGCTGTGCCCCGAAGACGAAGATAGAGGCTGAGAAGGAAGAACAGACTGGGAGGTACAGGTTGGCACGGTTTGACACAGGTAGCGACAGGATCCACTGCGGCAAGGAGAGCAGGAACTGTTCCACCAGAGGTCGTGCGGGTACAGAGACAATGCTCGTGAGTCGCAGCTGGGGACGAACAGGCACGCCTTCAATGATGAGGTCTGGGGGATGGACGTATTTTCCACGTATGGGCGGACGTGCTGGTGGGACGCCTTCGAAGACGGCACCTCCGGCAAGAAGGGGCAGAAGAGGGTAAATTTAGTGGGCGGCGGAGACCCAGTGCATGGAGGTAGGCGTGCCCAGGCCACCACCAAGGACGAGAGAGTGTGCACGAGACATCACAAAGCGAAATGCGAAGAGTGCAAGCATCGGCAAGCGTCGGTAGCGCGCTGCTGCCGAGGCACACCACGCGACAGGGGACGGCCTCGCCGTGAAGTATTGCGAGAAGCACAGGATGACGCAGTGCGGGACGTGCAAGACGATCGCGGAATGCTGCAGGAACTCACACCGCGGATGCCTGCCTGCAGCACGATATGCCGATGTGCGGAGTCGGCGGCAAAGAGACGGAAGCGCGGGCCTTCGCCCCTGGGGACGCCCGAAGCGACACCGAAGTCGAGACGCAGGCTGCGACCATCGGCCCAAAGCGCCACAAGGGAAGCGGCGGATGCCGGCGCCAACACCGCCATCGAGAACGCCGAAGACAAGGCGACGACACTAGGACGGCCGCTGCAACGAAGCGGCGGCGTAAGGACTCGCCATCATCGAAGACAGAGACGTGCACTCCGCGGCGGGCAGAGGTCAAGATAAGGTACCAGTGACGAAGAGAGGTAGCACGAAGAGGTAGTCACGAAAGAGAGCAGATGCAGATTATCGCCACAGGCTCTTTGCATGCTAACCCTAACCACCAGGACCAGGGGCAGCTACGGTCGAAGACGGCAATTCGAGCGAGGAGTAAGGTTGATAACCAAAATGAGAGGCACGATGGCCATCCGAAAGCAGGGTTGCAGGATGATGCTTGGCCAAGGATACGGTTGCTATGGCGACTGGGACAGAGAGATAACGCAAGATAGAGAGTCCTCCTTATGGGGTGGTCACACCTTCGCAGTCCCAGGGCCTCCACCCACCTGCATACGGTCGTCGACTGACCATTCCCGAGACGAGTTGGAATGCGGGCACCATCTTTCCCCGTACTCTACAAATCCCCACATAAGTGAATGTGGACTCCAAAGTGGACACTCCTTTCAACCGGGTGCACGAATTCAGAATTCCGGGATGGGTTGACCCACTGTTTCCGATGCGGCTTCCAATCATCGAAGGCTAAACTCGGGTGCAGGAGCGGTGCTCGTCGTTCGGGACCAGATGGGGGACGACTGGGTCTGCCCGGTTTACACGTGACTGCTGCAGCGTGGTCAGAAGTGGGAAGGTCATCGGGAGATGGCGGGCGCGAATACTTTTTGCCCAAACCAAAACCCAAGAGGGGATTGGAGAGTTTGACATAAGAATGGCAAACTCGTGGTACCGAAGGTTGCAACCGCAAACAGAAGAGTCAGATGATGGTTGAACCTGCGCACATGCACACGACGCGTCCTGTTCAGACTCCTCCCTGTGTCCAAGGACTCAAAGGCAGGTCCTGCAGGTTTTCCAGCAACTGCTGGTTCGCCTTGAGGCCCTCCGAATCCGCAGGCTGAAGGGTGTGCCTCAATAACTGCCCTGGAGTCCAAGCTACAGTTGGTAGATGCATCCGGTTAGTAGAGGAAGAGGATCGGAGGAGGAGGAACACGGACGGCTCAAGAGAGCCGCGTCCGAAGCACACTAGCACACCTACCTGCACACCTCACCCACTTGCCCGCACCCGTCTACCCAACTACCCACCTGTTCACCCATCCACCGACCTGCCCACCACCATCCACCCATCTGTCCACTCAACTACCAACCTGTACACCTGCCCACCCACCGGCAGCCCCACTTTTTCCCACAGAAATCGGGCAGAGTATCGGGGAGTTTCGGGGAACTTACCAGGAGCCCGGACCAGGTGGACGATGCATGAGCGGCAGAAACTCAGTCTCAAAACTCAACCGATGAGTAGGCAGGACTGTCTCTGGGGCTGCGGGGTCGAGCTACCAAAGAAGCGAGCTGTGTCACGGTCGCTGGGAGGCATGTTGGATACTGAGTCGGTCCACTCCCGGCTGATAGACTGTAATAGCCTACGATAGTTGCCTACGATAGTTGAGGTTCGAATGTCTGTAGCGATGGACTGCATTAGCCACTGGATGACCTGCGATAGCCTGTGCTAGCCTGCGATAGACTGCTGATAGACTGTGATAAACAGCGGGAAAGTCGATGCACTTCCAGGAAATAGGGGTGGGACTGGTTCAGATACGTTATGCAGAGAGGAAATCACAGTTGATGCTAAAGCGGAATGCCTCCTATGCGCACACCTGTTCTCCGATGCGTGGGAAATGAAAGTTCGGCTCGGGACGAATGCCGGCGATGCCGTCAATCTCGAGCTTTTCCTTCAGCATTTCTTCTTCGCGTTCGATGCGGACCCGCTCGTCTTCGATCATCTGCGCGATGTTCGCCACGTTCCCGCCAGCGGTACCCGCCCTGACCTTCGGGGCGACGGTGGTGTCCTCGTCGCACTCCAGGTCGTCAAGCCCCGGGATCGGGCCAAACACGGGCACCCTCCTCCTATGCGGCGGCAGGTCGCCGGCGGCCATGCTGCGGTCGGGCGAGAGCATCTCCGTCTTCCCTTGGAACGAAGACGCTCCGGCAAGCCGTTTACGCAGCGACGGGTGCCGAGTCACGAGCTCGCTGACGATCACTTTCAGCTCGTTGAGGTCGCCGACGATGAAGTGGCGGTGCGATTCGGACGCGCCGCTGTCCGGGGTCCAGTCGCCGCAGAGCATGAACTCGTTGTACTCCACCTGCCGCGAGTGCACCTGCGAGAAGAATTTTGTTACAACGTAGAGCATGCTTGCTTGGAATCATGTGAACATGATGCCGATTCCCTCTCCCAAGCTAAACGGATACGATCACGCGTGATGTCGTTGTTCCGACACGAAAAAAGCCGAAAAGAGGCAAGGTTCCTGAGAATAAGTGAGAGCACACACCGCTCGTGCAGCGAAGTCGACGACAGGCTCATCGAGGTCGAGGACCAAAACGCCATCCACGTCGTCATTGGGAAGCAGGTACTGTGAGAGGGCCATCATCTCTGCGCCGTCGACGCGGATCGTGATGAATCCACCGACTTTGACGACCTCCGCGTCACGCCACTTGCCTTTGCCGAAATAGAACACTTTGTCACCCACTGCGTACGCGGCCTTTTGCTGCAGCAAGGTGATGCCGGTGATCGACGAAAGCGCGACGCGGGAGCGCAGCACCCGCGCTTCGCGGAAGTGGACGAAGGCTTCCATGAAGAAGAACTTGAGCCGGTCGCGCGTGAGCTCGTCCTCCCCGGCTTCTTCTTTTTGCGACGAAGCCGCGCTGCCTTCTTCGTCTTCGTCGTCGCGGATCCACGACGACGAAGAAGGGTTCGCGTCGAAGTCTTTCCGGATTCCGCGCGCCTCGGACGCGTTGGACGGGCCTTCGTACTGCTTCTCCATGCACGGCGTCGCCTCGTACACTTCGTACACCAAATGCTCGTCGTCCCCGTCGATTTTGACGGAGATCTGGCCGGGGTAGCAGGCGTGGATGTGGTGGGCGAGCTCCTCGCCCTCGACGCCGAAGGCGACGCTCTTCAGGTGGCTTGTCACCGCCGTCATCTTCACCAAGCTGCCGTCGCTGGCGGCGGCGCCTCGAACCGGGTGCTTCTTGTCGTACGAGGCGGCTCCTTTCCGCTTTTCGACAAACGGCGGCAGCAACCGGTGCGACGCGAGTTCGTTGTCGCAGAACTCGCACTCGGGTAGGAGCCGGTCTACCCGCGCCGCCGAGGTGCCGCTGCACCACATCTTGGCCAAGTACGCGTCGCAGCTGATCGAGTACAGGTTCTGAAACGCGGCGAAGGAAGGCTCGTCATTTTCCAATGCGAGGCGGACGGGCAACCACAGGTTGTTGCCGCCGTCCATCGCTCGAGGTGGCCAGGCCCGGGGCTGGCGAAAAAGCCCAAGGTGGGGAGGGGCGCTGGCCGGTGTGTCCCGCGGCCCTTTTTCCCCCCTCTTCCTGCGTCGCGCGTGGGTTCGTTCAGGCTAAAGTGCGCACCGTGTTAAAAGCAGCAGCAAAATCAACGGACGGGTCCGCATGTGGCACTGTCTTTCAAATTGGTCCCTTGGCTTGCACAATCGTGAACAAAATGCGGGGTATGTGAAATACCTTGCCTTGCGCAATCGTGAACAAAATGCGGGGGATGTGAGATCCGGGGATGTGACGCTGCTATTTCAGCTGGCAGATTAGCTAGCCATGGCAGAGCCGCAACTGATGATGTACTGGAGCTGCAATGGGTCGCCAGAACTGGTCTTGGGGTTTCAATTGCGAGTAAAGATTCTTGAGCCCATTCACGATCGAGAAGTCGGCATGCGTAAAGGTGAACGGTGTCAGAAGCAACATCAGGTTTCCGCGCGTTTCTGCAATGGTTGCAAGCACACGTAGGGGTTTTGAGAGCAGAGAAGAGAGGGATCTTGATCTTCGTGGACGAAGAGAGAATCTGGACGAGCCTCTGGCGAACGGTGTGCTATACGTGCGGGGGTCATCATAGGTTCCTGTGCAATGCCTCTTGAAAAAAGATGCAGCGCAAGACTGAGTCTAAATGAAACCAGGGAAAGCCCCATTCTACTTTCATTTCTTTACTCATTGTGGTGAGCCAAGCAAGTAACGAATGAAGGTACTGCTGCAGCTTCGCAAAGGAATAAGAATGTAGACCATGCTGAAAAGACCGCAGAACCCGGGAAATAGTCGAGTCCGCTGTCCACGGTGACTCCCGCAATCGTGAGCACACAAAACTCATGAGGTCCAACCAACTACTCCTCGCAGTATTTGCACACTTTCAAGAAACAAAGTTGAAAGCCGCCAATAGCGAGCATGAAAGGCGAGAGAGGATGGTTTGTTTGCGATGGTCCAGGGATGGTACTAATTTGCGAGCGCTGCTACGCGGGGCGCTGCTTCCTTCTTAGCCCCAGTACCGGAGGGAGCAGGACGAGACGCACGAGACGGGTACACAGCGATCACACGGAGACGAGGCGCCTGAGTACAGGAAAATGGAGAAGCCAACAGCAGAGGCGATGTGTGATGCGCAACAGAAAAGAGGCGCGTAACAGCCAACCCGGGCGTACCCTTGCATCGCAAACCCATCGTCCGGAACATTTGTGGCGCCGGCCTGGCCTCTCCTGCCTTCTGCGTTGTCCACGTCCGTTTCCGGTTGATGTTCTTGGGGACTGCTTTTCTATGTTTCATTCCCAGCGGGCGTTGTCGCCTTGTCGCCGGACTTCTGCTTCTTGGCGGTAGTATGCTCTGTGCTTCCGCCGCTCTTCCGCCAGCTTCCGCTGGGGCTGCCCGTTCGGTTTTGCAACTCTTTTCGACTGGACTTCCTGTAAAGGCGTAGCTCCGGTGCTTGATGCGTCAGATTTTTCGCAACCGGGCGGGGGATCAGGTTGAACGGGTCCCTTGTCCTTCGCGACAACTCGATCTCGCCGCAAATGCGGGACAACAGCAGCTGCGGGTCGACGTGGTCGCCGGCCAGCACCAGCAGGTCGACGGAGAAGCGGAGCTGCTTGTACGCAGCGACCAGCAGGGCGTGCTCCTTTTCGGCGAGCTCGTGCCGGCCGCGCGCGACCTCCTCCGCCAGCAACGGCGCGATGATGTGTCGCGAGAGAGTAGCCACGAGTTAACGTGTTTCCTGTAAAGGTGTAGCTCCGGTGCTTGATGCGTCAGATTTTTGCAACCGGGCGGATGATCAGGTGGAACGGGTCCCTTGTCCTTCGCGACAACTCGATCTTGCCGCAAATGCGGGACAACAGCAGCTGCGGGTCGACGTGGTCGCCGGCAAGCACCAGCGGGTCGACGGAGAAGCGGAGCTCCTTGTACGCAGCGACCAGCAGGGCGTGCTCCTTTTCGGCGAGCTCGTGCCGGCCGCGCGCGACCTCCTCCGCCAGCGACCGCTCGAGGCTGCCGCCGGCGACGCGGGCGCGCGAGAAGGCGTCGACGCACGCCACCATTTCGAGCGGCGACGCCACCGCCGGGTCCCACCCGCGCCGCGCGATCAGAGCCTGCGCCGAGCGGAACAACGGCGCGATGATGTGCCGCGGGAGGGAGCAGCTTGCCATCAGGAAACACGCGAGGTCCCGCATGTCGAGGTAGCCCGGGCCAGATACGTACCCTTGGAGGCGCTTCAGCAACCGGAGAGACACCGCACAGCCGGACTCCAGCACGATCGCGACGTCGGGAGCCGGGAATGGCTCGCCCGTGGAAAGGAGGAGCTCGACCCGGGAGAACAGCGCGCCCATGTTGGCCGTCGACGCCCGCGAAAACGCGTGCAGGATGCGCGGCCACGCGGGGCGGTCGAGCTGGATGCCGCCGGAGGCGACTAGGTTCCGGAAGTGGACGAACAGCGGGCTCGGCAACGCGCAGGTTTCCTCCTCCAACCGAGCCTGCGACAGGGAGTACCGCTGCCGCGGGTCTTCCGAGAAGTACGGCGGGAGCGCCGCGTTGTCGGTGTACTGGTACCGGGCGTAGGCGAGGGCGCGGACGATGTCGCAAGCGTCGCGGCAGTTCCACGAGTCGCGGCCGCGCTGCGCGAACTCGTCCACGAGCCGCCGGTGCAGGGTGTGCGAGAAGGCGGCGCCCTGCGCGGCGGCGAGGGTGAACCGAGCGATCTCCGCCGGCTTCCAGGAGCGGAGGCTGTGGTGCGCGACGGCGGCCGCGAGGGCCCGGCCCAGCTCCGGGACCCCGGCGACCTCCGCGGTGCGGGCCAGGTTGGCGCAGATGCCGCCGGTGAGCAGCTGGGCGTCGGTCCGCGCGATCTCCTCGATGCCCGAGCGGTACACTGTGAGGTCCTCCGCCTTGCAGGCCGCCAGCCCCCACAGCACCCGCGTCCAGCCCAGGTCCGGGTATGCAGAGAGCCCGAGCCTCGAGGCCAACTCAGCCACGGTTGAAGTCGTCGCTTGCACCAGCCGGCTGTCGACAGTCTTGCAGCGCGCGAGGGCTTGCAAGAAGTTGGCGTGGGCTGACGGCCGGAAGCTGCCCGGCGACGCGACGAACTGCGCCACGTGCCGGGCCACACCCAAGCTGTCGCCAGCTTCGGACGCCTGCCTCGCCGCCACGCACACCAGCCGCGCCGCCGGCTCTGACAGCGTTTTCCTTGCGATCCTACCGCGGGGACGTGCGCTCTGCAGAGCGCCTGCGATCAGGCGCGCCAGCCGCTCTTGCTCTCGCAAGCAGCTCATTCATTTGACCTCTTTTTTGGTGTTTCCTTTTTTCTCGCTATTTTGTTCCCTGCCGTTGTTGCTTTTGAGGTGCGCATTGTTTGCGCCTGCGGTGATATGCGCGCTAGCCGCTGTTGCTCTCGCAAGCAGCTCATTCATTCGCTCTCTTCTTTTTCACTTGGTTGGGACAATCTCAGGGCTGCCCGCGTGACAAAGCCGTTGAGCATCGGCTGCCGGCCCTCTTTCGACTTGTGATTTCACTACTCTGTGTGGAAACTGGCCTGCGTAGGGCAGCGCAATGCGGCATTGTGCAGCCGACGAAACTTTAGTTCAGTATCGTTTACCGGCCTGAGCGGGGAAGAAAGCGAAACGACTTCCGAAGCGCTGCGGGAAAGAAAACAAGAGACGTTGGTGTCACAGCTGCGGGAGGCGTCAAGAAAGGGGCTTCTTTTTCGATTCCCCCCTCAGGCAACGCTTGGGAATTTTCGCTTTGGTTCCTTTTTCTATGAAGTGTGCGACTGAGGGCACAAGGACTTCACTCCTCTTTTCGTAAAGAGAGCCTTTCTCTCTCCCTCTGGAATTGAGACGACAGGGGGAGCGTTCTGCGAGCCAGCCTAGAAGACTAGAGTATCCTCGGCTGATACCGAAGAGTATCTCAACATCGCCGTATTGGGTGGGTCGCGTACGGAGGTGGGGGGGAAACGAGCACCGCAGGGTGGGCATGATTGATTTCGAAAGGTTACCTTGAAGTTCCCGGGGCGTCATGTCTTCGGTGGCATGATGCCGATGGACAAGAAAGCCACGACAATTAACAAGCCTCCACGCGGTTAGCTCAAGTTGCGCGTGGGGCAACGTAGCTGGACAACGACTGAGCAAAACACGACTGCCCACCATAGTGGATCATCCATGGTGTTCCCGGACTCAATGGTCACCCTCACCCTTGTGTGCGCAGCGGGAAAAGACGGAACGCCTCTCAGCCGTCCCCAGAGAAGGGTCTGCGGTACTCGGGGGTAAATTGCCGCATAAACCTCCGACAACGACGATGCACGGAAAGGCTATCGAGCCAAAAAGAACAAAAAAAAACAAGAACGAAAGTCCGAAAAACGTTGCCCTTTTGTTGGTTTCTTTTCTGGCGTTGAGGCCATGCGGGGACAGCAACGGGACGAGGAAACGCATGCGGAAGACGCACGCGGTGTTCCGGAGGCGACGTGAGAATGACCGAACGGCTGCGCGAAGCAGCAGCGGTGGACACTTTCATGGTTCCTCCATCTCATCCCCGGCACCTCCAATTGCTCCTTTTTCTTCGAACCGACGGGGGGCACTAACGGCGTAGGCAATTCCCTGAGGAACGGTTCTCTCATGGTTGCCATGGGGTGCCCGAAGGCAACACCCGGTGGGTGAAGAAGACTAAACCAGCTGGATTAAACCTTCGCAGTTTATCCCCCTCCTGTCGGAGTCACCGTTTCGCAAAGTGCGGCCAGCCACGCGCCAGAGTGAACGATCGTCGTGCTGCCAATAGGGAGGGTGGCGAAGACCGCCGGGAGAAACAGCTGCCGCAGAAGGCGCGCGTCGGAAGCGGTACGCGGAAATCCATCTTTTTTTTGTGCGTTTCCGACGATTCCGTCTGGGCGCACAGATTGGTGCATGCTTCGACTTTTCTTTCTTTCGACGGCACGAGTTGCGTTTCTCATCAGAAGAACCCGCGCAAGCTCGGCATCTTCGCGGGGCGATTTGAAGTGGGATCCGCTTGGTCGGCTCGTCGCCGTGAGGAAATCAGTTGTTCTTCTTGGCGGGCGAGACGGCCTTGGGTTTGCCGCCGAGAACCTTGGCTCTCTGGGCAAGCATGTGGCCGTACATGACCGAGAGTCCGACGACGTAGACGGTGATGAGAGTGTACACACCGCCACCGTGCTGGTACATGTACTTGAGGAGGGGCAACACAACAGCCGTCTTCGAGTCCGGAGCCGTGGTAGCCGCGTGGTTCAGGCAGCCAACCTCGCCGATGACGCCCATCGGGTACAGGACGATGAACATCGAGTATCGGAGCCACGTCAGGACCTTGTTGTTGACCGGCACTCCGTAGAACAGGTACCGCACCACTTCCGTCAAAGACCAGGCGAAGAGCATCAAGCGGATGTAGATGTTGTCGTTGGCGAATTGCGCCGGGCACTCGTTCAGGACGGACACGACCACAACTCGGGACAGGATCTGCAAGAACGTCGTCGCCGCGTCGGACCGCACGAGTCCGAGGAGGGCGTGGATGACCTCGAGGCCGGCAAGGTACTGGTAATGCGTCACCTTTCCGCCAATCTGAGCCCACAAGCCCGTGCCAGACCCGCTCGCTTCGTGCTGGATCCATCCGAGAAGTGCCTGGCCCCAGCCGTAGACCTGGGCGAAGTTGTAGGCCATCAGGTACGGCGAAACAACGTACATGCCCCAGAGCGCAGCAAGAACGCTGGGAACGCCGATGGTACCAAACTTGTAGGCGCATCTCCATGCACCACCGTGGAAAGCATTTTCCGTGAACAGGCACATCGGGTTCGCCAGCTGCGTCTTCGGGTTTGCGGCGCCCGTTGTGTCGTTCAGATCACAGATCAGAAGACCCGTCATCACAGCGTTCGACGTCGCCTGCATGAACACTTCCACCGGCTTGAAGTGGTGCATACCCTTGTACGCAAGGGCGAAGGCCCTGTTGCTCACGACAGAGACCTGCAAATTGGATTCGAGTGCTCGACGTTTCGACTCAACTAACTAATTGTTGACAGCACTTGAATATAATGGGCGCACAACTATGAACAGAGTAAAACTGGCTTTCAGTGAGGTTGACCGACATGACAAAGGGTATCATAATGTGACTTTCTCGTCGTGGACAACGTGAAACTGCTACACTCTGCGCAGTTCGGTGCTGCAAGGGAATCTGGACAAAAAAGAGAAGGCCGAGTACCGTGGCGGTTGACGGAGCGATGTTGGTCGAAACAATGCAGCCGTCTCTCCTGCTGAGGATGGCTCTCCAGTGCTGAAGGCGCTTTGCCAGAATGTAGTTGGGACCCTGGTCAGCCACGACGGCGTCGCCGACGGTCAAGTCGGTGCCTTCGACGGGCTTCTGGAAGTTCTTTGTCATTCTCTTCGGCGTCAGCGACAGGAGGGCGGCGATGGCGCTCTGCCACAGCGGCTGCTTGTTGTAGTTCGACTTCGCCTGCGTCATCGCGGTGTTGGTGACGATGTGCGCGTCGGTCGGCGTGCAGAGGTAAGCCAGGGCGGGCTTGACCTTCCGTTTGGCGACCAAGTCCTTGATGATGGCATCCATGGCCACGGATACTTTGACGAACAGCGGCCCATCGAGGTAAGCGTAAGCACCGAGGACCAACTCCTTGGTAGGGAAGATGTCAGCGAGCCACGTGCGGACTTCGGGTGTCTTCGTCAACAAGTTGCATCCAGCGATTTCGGCCAGTTGGTCGTCGGACTTGCCGGACGGGTCTTTCGAGGTGGGGAAGATGAGCGTTCCGGCGGACGTGCGCGCCTTTTCGATGAGGTACTTCCAGATCCCGGGTCTGTCGAGGTCAAGCGCGATGACGTTTGCGCCCATGTCCATCAGCTGGAGGTACGGTCCCATGGCGGAGGCGGCGCCGAAGAGGACGAAGTAGCGGTCGGAGAGGTCAAGCCACTCGGCGTGCTTCATCGTTTTCTCGAGCGACGCACCGCAGCTAAGCTCGATGACGCCCTGCCTCACCCAGGTCTCGATCTGCTGAGCCAGCTCGGTGCCGGACAAGTTCTTGTCGTGGTAGGGGACAGTGTACTGCGACACCTTCGGCCCGTTGCCTTTAATCGTCGCCGTCTGGAAGAACTTGTCGTTGTACTTCTTCATCGCAGCGGACAGAGGCTCTTCCGCGCCGTCCGGATCGCGGATGTACACCATCTGGTCATGCATGTGCTTCTCACCCGCCTCTGCAATGGCGTACGCGTTCTTCGGCGAGCCTGCTGCAGTCTTTACCTGGGCGAGCAAGTGCTTCACGTACGAGAAGCGCCAGCCGCGGGCATTCTTGACACTGTGTGAATGGTACGGGGTGTAGTGTGGGGGTTTGCGTGTGTCGGTCTGTGTTACCGACGATCAGACGCGATTGAGGATGAGATCATCAAAAAAGTGCAGCAGGCAAACACTAGCGCTGGGGTGAATCAACCGCACTTGAGCGTGCTGCCTGGTGTTCTTCGACTTCCTTCTTCGTTTCCAGTCGCAGGTTAGAGCCGTCCAAGTTGCGCTCGGTTCTTCTTCCCCCCAACGACAACACCTGCCCACCCGGAGGCAGGATGACACCTTTTGGCAGGTTTCCTTTGCTGACAGGCGTTGACTAGGGGCATACAGCGCTAGACAGTTGCCTTTGAGGGCGTTCCCTTGAAGGTGCTCCAGGATTGCTTCGTTGTGCTGTTCAGCTGCTGGAAGACTTTTTTTGACACCACACACTGCAGCTCCGCAGACCTGTCTGCCCAAAACCCCCTCTTCCTTCTATATTGAGCCGGTCCATCCCCTCTTGATAGACCGTGATGTTCGATGCAGATCCAGGGACTAGGGATGGACCTGATGGACCGTGGTGGACCGTGATTCACTGTGATCAACAGCGGCAGGCACTTCGATGCAGTTTCAAGAGATAGAGACGGACCGGCTCATATATTCCGCTGGCGCCTCTGGACCACAACATGTTATTGGTCGGAAATTATTAACCTTCGAAGGCGGGCGTCTTGGACGACCAGAGAAATACTCGAGGGGCTGCCTTGTGCTTACTTCGAAGGAGGCTAGAGGGGGAGAAACAATACAACTACAAAATGGGTTTGTTGAACGCTTACGCCCGCCACTAAACCCAGATTCACCTGTGTTTCGTGTGGGCTACAGCACATTTACCTCCTTTGATCTTTTGCAGCTGGCAGCCTCCTCAAGTATTTCCTACAAAGCAGGTGCTTATACAAAAAAAGAAGGCATACGCGTCTGCTTGTTCCGGGCTCACAGCGCGGATGGCAGCCTCGAAGGTGCCTTGGTTGACGACAGTCGTTGATCTCGCGCCACTCGCGTCGGGGGGGAACTCAACGCCTTGCAGAGCCCGCTTCGCCATGGTGCTTTCTTTTGATTTAGTCGGGGGTCGGAAAGCGGTACCTGGAGATGTGTTGACACGAGCCTCGGCCTCTGCAAGTCTCACGGTATCATTCTCTGACGAATGACAGATACAAGTTGCAAACAAAGCACCCTACCCCTTCAGCAAGCCAGTCTCGCCGATTGGTTCCCCGAACCAAAAAGCAACTGCTGCGTGCAAGTGCATGCTGTAAATATCTGCGTATAAGCCGAATTTAGAGTGCGTGAGCCCCTCCGAAGGCCAATTACACCCGCGCGATAGTGTCTGCACTCAGCGTCCCATCTCGACCACCACACGCGAGCGTTTAGTGATCGCTCTCACTCTAGCGTTACTCTGTGCGAGTTGTCTATCACTCAGTCAACGTGATATTCACCAGCCATTCTCGCTCGGTGCATCAAATACAGAGTACCACTCCGAGGCCGCAGGCGAAGGACGGCTTCCATGGCTCCACTCCGACGTCTGTACTTATATCCGCCACGAGTCGCCAGGCTGGGGGATATGGATACTGAGTTGAAATGGCCCACGGGAAGTGAAAATTGGCAGAGCATTGAGTCTTGTAAAGTGCAAGTGCCGTAGTGGCAGAGCAGAGACGAAGCAAATCTGGACGCTGTTCATCCACTCAGGAGACGTCGCATCCGGACGGAAGTGAATACGAGCGGCAAGAGACTGCGTGGTAAGTGAGAGAGGTGGATGCTTCAAAAGCGGAGACGTTTCGAGACACTCGGTTGTGCGCAGGCATCAGCGTCGATTTGCATCAGCGCCGATCTATCGGTGGTCGCTCGATAGTACAAATACTGGACCAATTTCTCGAGGCACTTCAGCTACTTCACTCTTCGTGGCTAGAGACGTGGGTTGTTTGGATACATATTTTTGAGCTGCCAAATGCAGGCGCGAAGGCGACAAGCGCACCACGGAAAAAGATGCGCGTGACTGGAACGTGCCTTGGCTATACCAATTATTCTTGGAGGAGCAGGGGCGGAGCATGTACATTGTTCGAGCCCTGTAATAAAGCTACGACCGGGGTAGTGGAGGATGTGGCAGGACTAATATTCACATTCCTGCTGATACCACCCCATGCTGATGGAGGTGTATTAGTGCTACGTGCACCCACACATCATAAATGTGAACCACGAGCACACACAGCAAACGGAGTAGTGGTATCAGGTAGCGTGAGAGGACACAGCTATCCCAAATGTTGGATAGCTGGCCCAGTTTGGATGTCAGCCGCTCAGCTCACTACACGATACAAGAGCGATCAACGAAGGCCGTGGGGTGTTTTGTTTCGGGGGAAAGGGACACTTGAGGCTTATTGAATGAGGGGGCTGACGTTGTGACGGCAGCTCTTGGAATTTCATGGTAGTCGCTGCTAGGAGGGGTAGTGTCGAGCTCCTCACGGGCTTGCAGGAAGTAAGCCAGGATCCAAAGGAGAGAGGCCAATAACGTCCCACAGGCAGCAAGGATGATGTATGCGTGCCTGGGATTGACGTTGTCGGACTCAAGAAGATATCCCAAGACAAGGGGTCCGGGTACAGATCCACCCACACGAGCCGTAAGGGTCTGGCAAGCCACTGCGAGCCCCCGGTAACGTGGCTCGACAACACGCTGGGTACATGTAATGATTGGAGCCGACATGGAGAACATGAGACCTAAAGAAACCATGACGAAGCCTAAGAAGGGCCCGACATCGTCAACCATGAATGCGGCCACGGCGAATGGGGACGACGCGAGTGTGGTTAGCCCCATGAACAGAATCGTCTTCCGGATGCTGCCCACTTCCCAGTTGAACCGCCTCGGTATGTATCCTCCGAGGAACACACCGATGCTGACGACGGGGATCAGCGTCGCTGTGAGGAGGGTTGCGTTACTACGCTCGACGCACAACTGCTTTTCGATAAACCGGGGGCCAAAAGCGATGATAGCTCCACTTTGGAACGTGTGCACGGCACACCCGATGATGAGCAGCCAGTAGCGGCCGTTGCAAGCCAGGTGCGCCATGCCCTTCTTGAAGTCGCCGAAGGAGAGAGCCTCCGCCTCGTGCCGCGACCACTCGTCCTCCTCGAGGTAGTCGATCTTGCTGCAGATGGTCGCGTTCTTCGGGCTTTTGTAGTACTTCCGCGACAGCAGCAGCCACAGGCCGAACGGGGCCAAGCAGCAGCCCAGCACCACGAACGGATACCTCCACCCAGAGCAATTTTCGGGAGGCCCGGTGGCTGTCGACACCTCGGCGCAATCGTTGGCACCCTCGGAGGCGTCGCTGCAGTCCGAGAGGAAGAAGCCGACCAGCATCAATCCGGTGATGATGCCGAGGGGAGCCAGGGCCATGAGCCACCCGGTGTACGCGTTGACCACCGCTTTGTTGTCGACGTTGTTGTCGATGTGGACGCAGCCCAGTATCCAGATCACCGACGCACCGCAGCCGGCGCCTATCTGCGTCAGGATGAAGAGCCACAGGTCGGAGAAGACCCCGAACAGAACCACGCACGCGGCAGCCACCAGCATCCCGCTCCCAACCCACACGGGTGCGTGGTTCATCCCGAAGTAGCCGGCGGGGGCGGCGGTGAGGACTGCGCCCACATCGTACGACACGACGACAATCCCGAGCTGCGTCGTCGACAGGTCGAAGTTACTCTCGAGCGCAGTAACTACTCCGGTAGTCGCTCCGCCGATGGCGGAGCCGAGCAACCCAGTCAACGCCAGCACAACCACCATCGTCCGGAAGGTGACCGCGTGCACGGGGCTTCGGGGCTTCTCTGACGCATACCCACGCGACTGCGGTGAGTAGGGAGGCTCGTCCAGGGGTTCAAGTGTACGCTCCGACGTGTCCCCACAGGGGGCTGGGGGAGAAGTGGGCGGGGTGCTCACCAAAGATATGCTCACCGGTTGCACGGCCTTCTCGCCGAGTGACAACCCGCTGGTGAGCTGGACGGCCGCGGGTCCTCGCGGCGTTGTCGTCGGGGCGCCTGCGGGCTGACTCCGGTGGGCGCCGCGCCCTTGGCCTGGCGCGACCTTCCTAGACGGCGGCTCAATACCCTTCATCATCTGCGGTGGCATCATTCAGGCTTTTACACTCGGTCCCGGAAGTGGCTCCGGCCGGATCCTCGGCACGTGGTCCCGGAGTGAAGACAGGGGATGGGGAGGCTATACAACGCAGTCGCTAGCAAGCTCACTCAAGAGGCCTGGTCAACTACTCACTGCGGGATTTGCATTCTCTCTCTCAAAAAAAAGAAAACGAAAGGTTCTTGTTTGGAACTGTTCTAAGTTCGTATACGTGTTGTGCGTGCGTTGTGTGTGTATTCCTTTTGTGTCGGCGGTGACCGACGTTGCTGTCGCAGCGCCAGGGGCGTTGCAATTGTAAGTTTAGTGTTTCTTCGTGAGTTCTATTTTCTCCTGAGCGTGGGGGTCGTTGATATTGGTGCTGGTTTTGAGGGATAGGGAAAAGGTATGAAAGCTTTTTGCGCTGGTCTGGTAGTATGTGCTACCTCCGTTCTTCTACACTCGTACTCTTCTCTACACACTACAGTTCGTACTCTTTCACTCTTTTACTCTCTTTGGCTTGCCAAAAAAGACTCCTGCGACCGACGCCACGAACACATTCGCAATGGATGTGGCCCTGGGCCCCCCGCGTGCATACATGTTGAGCAGGGGTTGCCATGTAGCCCGCATCGGCCTGAGTCAACGTGAGCGTGGAGGGGGTGGGTAGGTTGAGACTGGAAAAACGGGTGCGCGGGGTTGGCATGTCATATCGACCGTCCATCTGCGAACTTAACGGGGACGTTGGCATTCTAGGTAATCTCCGACACTTCTCGTGCTCCTTGAGCGAAAACCAGTACGTTTGGCCTACCTCAAACGAAAGAGCTCGCAGTTGAGAGGTGGTGGCTGTCGCGCGCACTCGCCAACAGATTTGCACGGCGGCTAGTCAAATTTTCGTGGGGCGGTTGTAAGTCAGACAGACATTTCTTTGAAACCCCGATACCCCTTGGGTGCTTGCGTCAGAGGGCGAAGTGGTGTGTTGGCTGCAATGGTTCCACTTCATCGAGAAGTGTTCTCTTGCGCGCGGATAGTAAGAGAGAAAAGGGGAACGCAGGGTGGTGAAGGCGACCTCAAACTACTTTGAGCCAGAGCTTTCTTCGCGACTGAGGATCAAAGAAGGAGAACCGGAAACAGAACGAAGCAAGCCAGGAAAGACAGCCGTTCGCTGACGTGAACGTCGTGTTGGGATGGAACAGACTGCCCGCCGACAGCTACACAGCCCCTCTCGAAAATGACAGAATTGCGCTCCCTACAGAACGCCCCCCCGGCTTTCATGTAGGCTCGGGATGTTCGTTCGCGTGAGGGTGTTGGACGCTCCGCTTGCCCGACAGACTTTCTGTGCTCAGCCGTAAGTCCGCCAATACATAATATTATGGACGAGAAGAAACCTGAGTGGTCCTCTTTGTGTCCGTTCTGATGGCAGAACTGGACGTACACCGCCGAAGGCAACCTTGTTGAGCCGCAAAGCCGGAGCAATGGACAAAAGCACACACCGATACAGTTGACAAAAGCACAAACAAGGCGGTGAGACACGGATCACCATCACACTTTGAACAGAAATTCGAGAAAGCAACAAGGGCAGCCACGCCAAAGACCATCCAGCGCGAAAACGCTTTTGTTGTTGCAGTCCCCCAAGTGCCGGACTCCTAGCAGCTCTCTTTGGACAGGTTGCAGAACCCGCCTCGATGGCAGGCACGTGTGACTAGTCCCGTGCTGACGCCCCAAAAATGAGACCTTGATTTGGAGTTACCCTGACAACGGAGCGATTAAAAACTCTGGGGGCACTGAGGTGGCCAGGCTTTCCGCAAAATCAACTGTTTCCGTTCCGCGGCAAGTCTCGAAGGCGACACTCATCATGAGTGGGCAACATCGAAGGGGCGAGTTACTGCCGACTAGTCGCTATTCCGGACTGTTGCAGAAAGTGCAACAATTCAGAAAAGTAGACGACCCTTGACCCGCGTGAAGCGCGGGTCAAGGGTCTGTCAACGATTCCGTCCGAAAGGCCTCGCAAGAAGCTGGACGGAATGCCGTGACCAGAATATCAGGTCGACTTGCCCGCGGACGCAGAGCGGAAGACACGCCGAAGAATAAAAGGCAAAAAATGCCATCTCGTCCTGTGTGATCCTCCTTTGGATACCCGATCATGCCTTTGTTGTTCGCGGTGTGTGGGGGGCACTGAAACAAATGTATGTCACAGTGCACCGTCACTTCTAACCCCGTTACTACCTTCCAGCCCTCGAACTGAGCTGCACCCCACATCATAAAAAAATGTTTAAAAAGCTAGCCCACTAGCGCTAGACTACTGGTGGTGTGCGACAAGAGGTGTCACTTGCGCTTCGAAGATTCATAACCCGCTGCTTCATACCATGACACTGAGTCTGCGCACAGGATAGAATTTTGTCAGGAGGGGACATGGTCCGTGTCGTTGTCAAAGATTTGGTTGTGGATACATGTCACTGTCTGAAGGTCCGACAATGAAAGACGCTGAGCGCGATGTGGCGAAAACTGCGTCTTGATACCTTCGGACGGGGTCACTTTTCGCTGCGTTTGATAGCTGCTCGCTTGCCTCGCACGAACGAAATCACCAGCGGAGAAGATGTTCGGAAAGTGTTGTACTCGTATCGGAATCTCAGATTTTCGATCTTGACGTAAATGCAAGAAAAAAAGTTGAACCCCACGTAAAGCGGAAAGCGAGAAGGAAGTGCTCGCAACGCAAGAAAAGGCGAACGATAACGACCGCGAGGCCGTCTTCTGTTCCAACGTGGAATTTGCTGTTGCTTGCTGCAAGGCGGAAGCGTCTCGCGCCGGCAATGCCTCACAGGTACTGGAAAAGGGTATATAGCACATGAGCCGGGGAACGTCCTTGTTTCGAATGTTCGCGTGTAGAACACAACCCATACTGGGTCAGGCGGGGAGGGGGAGTGTGCCTGCAAACGGTCCGCGTGTGGTCGCTGCACACACTGCAATACGTGGCCAGGACCGCCGATAAGCAAGTACGATAAACAATTCGGTGGAGAATCGAGAACCGAAAGCGAGGCGGTCACCCGGGCGGCAGACTGGCGGCAGGGGCGCGCGTTGACGGAAGAAGGAAAGTTGTCGGCGGGCGGGAAGTGATGGACGCATTGCTCAACATGCTCGTGTTGACGGGCATCGTGGCGGCGACTTCGCCAATATGCGGATCGGTCTCCTCAACGATGGGCCGAGGAAGCCAAGCTCGGAGTGAGCCCGCAGCACAGGAGGTGATGATGAGATTGTCCACTACAGCTACACCGTACAGGGGAGTCGAGCCGTGCAAATGTGGAATAGATGCCGAAGCTTCAACCTCGGGAGGGCAAGCAGAGTCCCATGCAGGGGTTGGCAACGTGATGCACGATGTCGAACCGTGCGTCACCTGCGCAAACGCTGGTGTCGTCGTCGGTGTCGTGACATCCGGAATATCAGAAGCCAAACCCTTCCCGTCGACATCCCAGACGGACAACCGAGTGTCCATCGATGCTGCGAAGACGGTGAGCCCGCCATCGTGGCGAACGCCGTGCGGGATGGACACGCTGGTGATCCAGTTGTCGGCGCCGGTTAAGTATGCGAGGCGTGTTGGAGAGAAAGCACGGCTGACGGTGCCACCGAAGACGGTGTCCACCTCCGACGCATCGCTGGCGCCGTCGAAAAGCGAGTACAAGACGACGCAGTCGTCCTGCCCGCCGACGGTCAGATACCGGTTGCAAGGCGAGAACGCGCTGCAGACCGCAGCGCCAAAGCGCGACGCCAGCCGCGCGATGAGTGAGATGCTGCTCCGCTTGCTTACATCGATGATGTAGCAGTACCCGTCGCGGGAAGACACCGCCGCCAGGGCAGACGGGCAAGCCGAGAGGGACGCGCACGAGACCGACACGTGGTTCAACGGGGCGCTGGTCAACGACAGGCCGGCCGTCGGATTCTGCTGCCTCAACCGGGCGCCCGCGGAGCCGTGAGACGGGCACGCCATGGACACTTTGCCCTTATGTTCGACGGTCGACGTGAAAGCGGGGGAGCGCATGCCCGGAGTCGACGGGTCGCCAGCACCTTTACCGGCGCCGCCCGCGTGAGGTTTTGCGAAGCAGATGCACATGCCCTCGTCGCGGTCGGCGGAGTCGACGAGTGTGTCGTAATTGCACGCCGGGAGGTCCATGTCGTGCCGAAGGACGAGGCCGTTGACGTAGCCGGCGAGGAGATCGTACGTTGTGGCATCGCTGCCCGAAACAGAGGAGGAGGAGTTGGCCAGCCACGCGACGCACGCGCACGACTTGCTGGCGTCTTGCCCGCACTTGGCGTCGGCCGCCGACCCGCCGCCGCCGCCGAGCTTGTGCGCGCCGAAGTTGAACGAGTTCGAATTCGAGTTCGGATTCGAGCCGTTCGCCGACACGTGTTCGAGGGGCGACTGCGGATGCCCCGCCAAGCTCCGGCTGTCGAGGGAAGAGTTGCACCGGGCCACGGGCGACGGGGCTTGCTGCAGGGGTTGGAAGGTAGGGTCGAACGGCACGGCGGAGCTGGTCCGCCGGACGACGTTCCCCGCGCTGAGGTTGAAGTGGTTCGGCGGGATTTGGGGGATGATGCGGCTAGCGTCGATGGTGCTCGCCGTCGACGCGGACCCGGCGCTCAGGTGCCCGTTGGCGTCCGAGTCCGCGACGCCGCGCGCGAACGAGATCCGCGCGTCGACCGTCGTGTGCGACCGCCGCCGCGGGGTGTGGGCGGAGAGGGGTGTTTTCGGGAGGAACCGGTACGGCGGCGGCGGAAACCGCGCCGTGAAGACGCCGAGGGTGACGTCGTACACGGCGAGGTCCCCGGAAGCGAACGCCAGCGCGAGCTGGAGCTTTGCGTTGAGGGAGTGCTCGAGGAGCAGCCCTTCGAACTGCAGCTGCGCGACGGTGGTCAGGGCGTCGAGGTCGACGATGGTCAGGCACGACTTGGGGCCCGGCTCGTGGCTGGAGACGGCGGCGAAGCGGCGGCTGTGCTGCGAGCGGGGCTGCATGGGTTCGGCGCCGGCGCCGCCGAACGACATGTTGCACGCGGCGGCCGCCGCGGCGCCGGAGTCGGCGGACCCGCAGCAGTAGTAGTACAGGTTCTTCGCGACCAGGTGCCGCACGCTGCTGTGCACGGGGTACGCGCACGACCCATTCGCAACGCTCGGGAACCGGTGGTGCTGCGAGTGCAGCCACGCCGGCGCGGCCGGGGACCCGCTCAGCGGCTCCCGCAGGGACGCTGCGCTGGCGCTTGGCGGGGTGTGGGCCGTGAGGTTCGCGCCGTACGACGGCATGCGCTCCTTCTCCTTGCGGAGGAAGGCGAGCGCCTCGCCCGCCGCGTCCGGCGGGACCAGCGGCGGGACCTGCAGCAGGCACGGCTGCCCGGCGACGTCCTTCGGCAGCGTGTGCTTCGCCGGCTTCGGCTTGCCTTGCGGCCGCTCCGGCTTCTCAACCGCGATGTTCACCGTCCGCGAGGCGGCGACCAAGTTCGACACGCCGCTGTCGCTGCGGGCAAACTCGCCACGCGGAACGTCGAGCGAGTTGTTCCGGACGAGCTGGTGGTGGTTGTTGAGGGTGCCGTTTATCCCGACCGGAATCCCAACCGGAATCCCAACCGGAAACGCGGGGGACGACGTACTAGCCATTAGCTGCCCGCCGGCGGAGAGGGTCCCGTTGAGCGAGGGGTTCGAACCCGCGCTCGAAAACATGCCAGACACGCTGCCCCCGATGCGCTTCCGCAGGCCCCCGCAGCTGCTGGCCGTTCCATCGGAGTCCCTGGGCACGCCGACTCCGACGGGCGCCGAGCGAGCGTGCGCGGCGTCGTGGGCCCGGGCGGCGACGGTTTGCTCGAAGAAGAAGTCGGTGCCTTCGTCCTTGAGGGCGACGCTCAGCCGGCACGACGGCAGGTCGTGGCACCGGCGGCGGCGGGCGGCGCCTTCGTTGTCGACGCTGACGGCCAGCTTGTAGGCCACCTTCCGGCCGACCGACTGCGACGACGCCACCGATGCGCTGCTGGTCTTCAGCGGCGACAGCGGCATGCGCTCCGGCGCGTGGCCGCGGCCCGACTCGAGGCCCACCAGCTCAGCCGGCAGCCGGAAGGTGTTGGCGCGCCGCGTGCCCGGGCTGCCGGTCGACGGCGACCGCGTCACGCGCGACGCCATTCCGCCCCTCCCGCCTCCGCCACGGTGCCGCCGTGCCCCCTCGGCGGGCCTGCCGCCTGTCCCGCACGCCGGGTCGAAGCCCGGGTCAACCCCTTCACCCCCACCCTCCCCCCACGCCCCTCCCTTCCCACAATGGGTTGCCCTGTGTCTTTGGTAGAGTTCGTCGCTTTCGATTCGAAGCTTTCTCGTGGTTCGACGTGTTCAACACGAGGAGGAGGGAAGGAAGCTTCTTTCGCATCGCGCGCACTTGCACTGTCACTGCGCTGCGGCGCGTTCTATCGGCACGTTTGCGTCGCGTCCGGCCGACCGCGAACCCAGTTTTTCTCGTTCCTGCACGACTACGAGCGCTGTGCTGGAGTGCTTCAGCAACCCAGAGCAACGACAGCCGGCAAAGAAGGACACGTGAAAATTGCAATGCGGGACTCCTCCGGGGAGGCGCAAGATTGTGTTGCTGTCGCGAATGCAAAGAAAAAGTGCGGAAGCGAATGGCGGAACCAGACGAGACGAAGGCCAACGCATGGCGGCTGCTAAATTGCGAAAGGGCGCACGCGCGGGACTCGTGGCAATGTACGTCAGCTTTCTCCAACAACAGAGAGCTCTCGGAGAAGGTCCGCAAGCTCTCGCACAGTGGACACTACGTGAAAGTTACTGCGACCACTCGTCTCGGTCTTGGTGGTAGTGAAGAGCACGAAAGGGCAAAGCATCGGAGACAGCTGTGCATACAGGTCGAGACCTGCAGTTGACGACTCACTTCGTCGCATGTTGCTAATGACCGCTGATACACTATGTTCCCTTGATGCCTCGCTGAAGGCAGCCACCGCGTCTGCCGTGCTCGTACACCGCACGACAGTCGTCCCTGCGTCCTCGAGAGATGCTGCGAAGCGCAGGATGTCGAGTTGGTGCGCGTTCTTCTTCTTTTCCGCGGCCTCCCCCTCGAAAGCTTTGTCAACCCAGACCACAATGCATGACCCCTGAGTCATTCGCCCTCGCTTTCCCTTCCTTTTGCACGGTTCGGTCGGTTTGCGTTTCCGGGCAATCTCCGCTTGCGAGCGCAGGAAAGCTGCTACACGAAGCACGACGGAGCGCATCTCTCTCGGCGGGTTTCCACCAGGAGGAATCTCACTACACTTGCACCGTACCGTTTGTCGGTGTCGTCGACACAACGGCAGGTTCGACACGACAAATCACACAAACACAACTCGGGTCCAGGTTTGGTGCAAGTTTTTGGGTCAGGTTTTGTGTTCAAGTTTCGGTCCACGCGGGCCCGGTCTGAAGTCTGGGCCTACTTACTGGTAGCGCCAGGCCAGTAACCTGGTAACCAGACTGGTCCTGGACCTGGATTATGTCATGCCAGGTCAAAGTCCCGAGTGAGAAAGCAACACACGGTGGTGTAAGCGAAGAACAAATCAGATTGTGTTTGTATTGGATTTGCCCCTTACCTCTATATTTCCTCCCTTCCACTCGGAGTCGAAGCAGCTACGTCGAGTATTTTCCGGACCACGCAAAAAGTGTCGGTCAACCTCCGATGAGGCGAGCCTGAGCCAAGCGTTCTTACCCAAAGCAGTTCGACCACAAGACCTGTCCCTCTAAAACCCATAGCCGTCTAAGAGGCTGGCGCGACTGTCCACTAACTAAGCTGATTCGGGTGGGCAGACCTGCGAAGGGATTCGAGACGTCTCTGCCAACTACCTGAATTCCTCTGCCTCTGAGCAGAGATCTTGCTCGGAGTGGCTCTGAGAGGAAGCCTGAGAACGGGGAAGTAATAAAAGCGAAGCGATCTAGCTCTTTTCCTCTTTTTCGGTTTGCCGTTGCGTTGAGGGTTGTTTGCACTTTTTCCGTCTAATCTACCGGATGCAGCCGAGCAAGATTGGCCAAGGGACAACAAGAATGTTCCAAGCCCCGGGGCAGGCTAGAGTGTTCGAATCGATCTCAAGCAATAATGATTGCTCGGGCTGGGGAACACTTAGTGTCGAAGGGAATGCGAATTGCATGAAGAATATGGTGCACGATCGATGGTCCCGTCGGGTTCTACACTTCAAAGACATGGATCGATTTCGGCGGAAAACACGTTGCTCGAATGAAACCGTCGCCGCAGCTGTCGAAGATCGACGCGCTAAACTTAAATTTAACACTCAGCGCAGGAACACGGAGGAGGAAGCAACAAACACCCGGGAATGTAACATCGGTGTTCTGCCGCTAGACCCCCGCCCCTGACTTCGTCGGCCGGTAAACCGGCCAGCGAACTGACGATGGAGGTGCTGCCGAGGACTGGGTGCTTGACGGGGTGGTGCTCTCGCACGCAAGCCGAGCTCACTCGGGGAAGTCCCGCTTGACCAGAACCGCTTTCCGAAACAAGTTCTTGCTGTTTACGATGGGAATAGTCGCCAGCAATGGAGGCCCAATACGCACACACTACCTCAGGTACTTGTGGGTGGCCTGGGTGGGTGATGTGGGCCCAGAGGAGCGGTGCGACGTGTCCTAGAGGATCTGAGATCACGTACCACAGAAGCTGACGCAAGCAGACGCAAGCTGACGCAAGCTGACGAAGGCACAGATTGGGCTGGTTTCTGGGAGCTCTCTTCTCCTGAACTGAAGCCGCCTGCACACGGTGAGCGTCACGCGAGTCTCGGATCCTGCTCGAACAATATTTTGCCGATAACGTCTACAGAGCTGAAGCTTTGAAAGCCGTCACTGGCGAGGAGCTCTTCGATCTGTATGGAATCAAGTGTGAGATATAGATACAGCTCAATACATGCGCTCGCCACATACGCTGATGAATGCTGCCTGCAAAAAAGCGCGACAGAGCCACAAGGTCTTTGGGTTAGCACGGTCTGAGACTCTTCGACTCGTCGGAGTGGTGAGGTGGAGAGTGGGGATCTTTTTTCGGCCGTTCCTTCTGTCTCAGAAGGAAGGAACGTTGGGCGCGGCACGTCGGCGCTGCGCAGACAAGTTGACCAACGTACCCCCAGCAAGTTCACCTTCCCTTGCACCGCGTAGTCTGCCGTTTCCGCGGTCTTCCGGAACCCGCCTTGATGTGTTTTCGCATCTTTCGCGGCGGCCGCCGTCCTCCGCCTGGTGGTGGCCTTCACCAGGCTCCTCCCACCGTCTGCCGTCAACCGAAGCGTGTCGCAAAAAAAAAAAAAACACAAATTGTGCACACCGTGCGCAGCTGCTTCCACAACGAGTTGCGCTCGCGCATGAGTACGTCGACGTCGGCACGGCGCTTCGTCTGCCGCACGCGTGCCCCCCGCAGCTCCTCGGCGAGCTCGTGTGCGAGTTCAAGAACCTCGGCGTCGTCAGCGTCGAACTCGTCTGTGGCGTCGCGTGACAGCTGTCGCTGGTACTGTCCGGGGTCGTACCGGGACGCCTCTGATCCCGCATCTGCTTCTGGAAGTGTGTTTGATGCATGCAAGGGTGTAGTTGTAAAGGAGCGGGAGAGAAAAGAGGGGGGTCTAGAACCTTCGTCAGCGTGATGCATGCAGAGAGAAGAGGGAGGGGTCTAGAACTTCGTCAACGTGATGCATGCAGAGAGAAGAGGGAGGGGTCTAGAACTTCGTCAACGTGATGCATGCAGAGAGAAGAGGGAGGGGTCTAGAACTTCGTCAGCGTGATGCATGCAGAGAGAAGAGGGAGGGGTCTAGAACTTCGTCAACGAGTCCTGAACGCGACGGAGGGGCCGACCTGTCGGCGCAAGTACGAAACACACGAACGACAGCAACGCTTGTGTGTGCGAGGCTATTTCTCTTCGCTGCCTCAGCAGTGTTGCTATTGGGCAATCTGCGTACCTGCTGCCATCCTTAGATGTGGTAGCCGTTTCTCAGGCTCCCTCGCCGGAATCGAACCTAATTTCCCGTTACCCGTTACAGCCACGGTAGTCCACTACACTACCGTCAAAAGCTGATAGGGCAGAAGCTCTTGCGGGCTTGCACCGACTTGAAGTCGTGTGCTATCACCCGATTGACCTGTTTCATCCACACCGCTGCTATTGCTAGCGTTGGTTCTTTATCTCGGTCAATTGTATCCACCTCGTCCCCGCGGTTTTAAGGCCACGGGGTTTAATCGAGTTGGATTTTTCGGACATGTATTAGCAATGGAGTTACCATTGTTATCCAACTGGGCCCAAAAGGCATCTTCCCCGCGTTGATTGCCACCGATTTAATGAGCCGTCTGCAGACCCACTGTTAAGCACGTGCGCACTCCCTATTATGTAGACAGTTTGAAACTGCGGCGTACCTGGGGGCTGACTCCTCGAAGTGGGGACAGACGCGGGGGGCATCGGCGCGTCGAGATCGATGCCGTTGACCAACTCGGTCTTTATGGTGGGCGGCGGGAGGCCGCGGCCCCGCATGCGGATTTGCTTGTGCAGCGCCTCCTGGCGGCGCGCGACGGCCGGGTAGTAGTGGGGGGGCTCCTTGCAGTTGTGCAGGTACCGGAAGCACCACAGCAGGAACTCGTTGTTGTCCTGCAGCTTGCCCTTCGCGAGCCGGTCGACGGGCACCGGGTGGTCGATGCCCAGCTTCTTGAACTCCTGCTGCAGAAGCGTCAGGTTCCGGGCGTAGTCGTCTTCGTTCCGAGCCGCGAAGCTGAACTTGTGCAGGGGAAGCCGCATGTCGCAGGCGCAGTCTATGATCTGCGCGTACGCCACGCCGTCGCACGCCTGCTCGACCTTCGCGTACTCGCTGTCGAGGAACTCGTTCATCCAGTTCAGCAGCTCTATCCGCCCTATCGGCTGGTGCGCCTGCTTTCGACTCATCGCCGACCCTTCACCCCCACCACAGCCTCCCCTACTTTTCCCCCGCCGGCATCTGGTGTGATGTGGCCTCGCGAGACTGGTGGGCTCTCTCTGGTTTGGAGATGAACGGAGCATATACGTTCGCTGTCAACGGAGCAACAACCCACACTATCGAGTGTGGACGTCTTAGCTGTTCGCAACACCGGCAGCTCTCTGAAAAGTTGACCTTCTTGATACAGATACAGGTCCTTGCATTTAGCGGGTGGGCTAGCTACTGCAATTCGCACAACCGCCGCACTGCGCATGTTGGTGTGGGTGGCAGTCACCTGCGGTGAATCACCGGCACTGCACCACGCTGATGGTATGAAAACACGACTCGAATCGAGATCCCACGCTCGCAAGGTGAACTAGCTACATGACGATGGCAGCGAAGCAACTGCGCAAGCAAAGGGAAAGATGCAAGGAGAGATTGGAACAAAGGGAAAGCGACCAGACGTCTGGGAGGCAGTCTCCCTGACTTGATGCGTTTCCACTTTGCGCTCCGAACGATTCCACTCGGACAGAAACCCATCTTGACGAGCCGTGAAAGCAGTCTTGATGAGGCTCTAAGCTTGCGTTCTGTGGCTGTCTGGATGGTGGTGCTCAATAGCTCCGCTCTGAAACGTTGTGGCCTGTAGACCCTGCGACTTCCCCGGTGTGCTTTTTCCGCAGCCGACTTCGAACGCGAGAGATGCATCTTGTTAACTCTCGATCGAGCAGCGGGCATCGCCTTAGGACCGACTCTTGCTGTTGACATGGAAACCTTCTCCGCTTCGGCCTTCAATGTTCCCCATTGAATATTCGCCACTACACCTAAGATCTGCACTCATCCACGCTCCATCGAGGCTCACGCCAACGACTTCGCGGCGTGGACCACGCACTCCTACGCACGCCTGGCTTTGTGATAACAACTCACGCTGAACGTACGCACACCGCGCGCACGACACGTTGGTTAGCCGTTTGAAGTCGCGCTTGCTCAGACGAAGATGACTGGAATGTTGACGGCGCAGGCTTGCTCGCAATTGCAAGCCAGGACAGCAACAGGATCACTGCTTCGGCATGTGCGACAGGCGAGCTAAGAGCCCGGCGAGCTGCGTGTTACGGGTTTTGTGTTTCCGACGTGCGTTCCGTGGGACGTACAGATTGGTGTCTTTCGACTTGTTTGGTGTCGGTTTTTTTCTTCGTTCTCGAATTATTCGCGTTCTAACATAGATGGCCGGTTGATAACGTTATATAACGTTATATAACGTTATAACGGTCATAACGTTATATAACGTTATATAACGTTATATAACGGTCGAAAACGCAAAATAACGGAAAAAATAACGCAAATAACGGTTTTTGGGAATTTTCAGATTTTGGCCATTTTTTGCCGATTTTTCCAGATTTCGGCCAGTTTTACCCTTATTCCAGATTTCTGGCCATATTTGGTGGGTTTTGGCCATTTTTGCCGATTTTCTCAGATTTTGGCCTATTTTGGTAGTACCTTCGACCTCCGTTTTTTAGCAGACGGTGCTTGACTGGAACGTTCACAGGAGGGGTCTTCTTCACAGATCTTTGAGCACTGAGGGTCAAACACTACCGGATTTGCCTCAAAACGAGCTGAAAACGCGCGATTTCACTCGCCACAGGGAGAAAAAAAAATTTTGCGAGGGGTCTCCCCTACAGATTTCTCCCTACAACGGTATCATGCGACGAAAATAACGTTATAATAACGTTATATAACGTTATATAACGTTATATAACGTTATTATAACGTTATAACGGTCAAATAACGTTATTTTTCGACCAAAAATGGCAAATAACGGTTTTATAACGGTCAATAACGGTTTTTCTGGATTTAGGGGGGGGGTAACAAATAACTCCGGGAATAACGTTATATAACGTTATATAACGTTATATAACGGCCATCTATGAGTTCTAATCAAAACAATGGTGCTCGATCAGCAGCTACCAATTTAGTCAACTTCAACGATTTTGTTGTTGGACGACTGATCGCAGTAACTAAGATATAATGACGACGGGCGCGAAATACCTGAAGCGGGGTGGCTGCGCCTTCAATCATGCGGTGATGAGTCATGCCGATGTGACGAACGAACTCCATCTGGAGGCTGTCGCTCAGTCCGGACATCGACGTGCACACTTTGAAAAACGTCGAAATCACGTCGACCGGCGCGTAACCCTTCGCCAGAAGCTGTTGGTTCGTTTGTCTTGAAGCATGAAAACGGGTTGGTTTGCATCGGTTCGCGATTTAGAACACCATTGGCTCTGAGGGCACATGCGGGATTGTCAGTGCGGGTTTAGGTCTGGGCTCAGATTGAAGGTGCTGTGAGGGGCGCTCTCGGGTGCTACCCGCGGCTCCTGATTTCTTCCAGGCCTTCTTGCGTGTTGTGCCCGCAATGAAGTGTCAGCTTGGAACTGTTACGAACAAGAGGAATCCAACTGGTTAATTAAACCAATCACAGCGGTGGCGAGTGGAATGCGACTTCTGCCCAAGTGCCCTGACTGTCAACGCTAAGATCAGCGGATAAACGGCGGGAGTAACTTTGGCTCTCAGTAACTATGGCTCTCAGTAACTATGGCTCTCAGTAACGGCTCTCAGTAAGACAAATGCCTCGTCTTCTCACTAAAGCGCATGAATGTTCATTTCGCTAAGTACACATCTACAGGGTGCCGTTCCACGACAAAGTCACATCTCTTTTGGGATGCGATTTGTAGCCGGCGGGCAGTACAGAAGAACGCGCGAAAGCCAACTGCTGCGCAAACAACAAAAAACAACTTCACTCGTTCAAAGTGTCCACGGGATTGTGCCTAGCGCAATCGAGATCATATCCTCTCGAAAGGGGGGTAGGCATACTTTGTCTAGCTTTTTCTGCGCGTCTGCAAAAGCTGAGACGATGCAATCGCGGAGGATGTCTTCGACCACTGTGGGGTGTGGCTGGTCGATGACCTTGAACACGGTGTCCGCAGAGACGGTGCCGTAGCCTGCCACCGTTGCTTGCAGCGTGTTGATGGCATTGCGGAGGTCGCCTTCTGCAATGTACAACAGAGACTCCAGCCCATCCTCTGTGTACGCTACGTTCTCTGAACGGATAACTTGCATGAGCCGTTCGTACACGTCTGCGTTCTCGAGCTGCGAAAAGCGGAGAACGGCGCACCTGTATTGCGTAGTGGGTGGTTGTTGTTGTTCTTGAACACGTGCATGGGATTCTCGCAAGCACCAGTGCTGTTGATGACAGCCACCTCGGGTTTACTGCAGTTGCGTCTCCTCCTGCCAACTCCGGGCGCACTTCAAACGGGGAACAACGATGTTAAAACCGCAGGCAATTGGCTCTCTCACCCGTGGTGGTTGGTTCCTTCGGTCGGCGGGGGTTGTTGGTTCGGAAGACCAGTGGGGGGTCAAAAAAGGAGGAAATTTGGCAAAAACTTTGCGGGACGGAAAGAGCTATCCCTGGCATGTATCGGCACCTTTTCTACACTCGATACAGCCTAAAATCTGGCCCCCAGATGGCACTTCAGAATTTGGAAAACCCACTCCGCCAGGAATCGAACCAGCACCCTCAGCACCACACATGTGGGTGTGGAACCGCTGGACCACGGGCTAAAAAAAAAGCGGGCCATTTCTTTCGGGCTCGCCCCCCCCTCCGGAATGATGACACGTGTGCCTTTTCAAAAGAACCCGGCACGCACCTGGTGGCGAGTGCGTGTAGTAGATGGCGGCATACCGTGACTGAATCGGCTCGATGATCTTGCTCGAGTAGTTGCAGGCGAGGGCGAACCTGGTGGTGGTGCTGTGGAGCTCCATGGTGCGCGTCAGCGCCTGCTGCGCCTCCTTGGTCATGGAGTCGACTTCGTCGAGGATGATGATTTTGTGCCTGCCGGGCGGCAGCGTCACCTTCTTCTGCGCGAAGGACTTGATCTTGTCCCGCACGACCGCCAGCCCCCGCTCGTTCGACGCGTTGAGCTCGAGCACGCCTTCGCTGAACTTCTCCGCGAGCAGCTCCCGCGCCAGCGCGCAGATGCTCGTCGTCTTGCCGGTGCCGGGCGGCCCGGTGATGATCACGTTCGGCATGTTCCCGTCCCGCGCCACGACCCGCAGCCGCGCGACGGTGTCCTCGTTGCCGACCACCTCGTCGATGCTGCGCGGCCGGTACTTCTCCACCCACGGCAGCAGCGAAGGCGGCGGCGGCAGCGGGGCAGCCGCCGCGTCGGCGAGCGCCTCGGCCGCGGCGCCCCCGCTCATTTTGTGTTTCCGGCGATGTTCGCTCAGTCAGCTGCCTTTGGCGGCGTTCTTTTTCTTTGATTGGCTTGCCGAGCCGACCCCTGCTGATAGGATGCTGATAGGAGTTAGAATGCAAAGCATCTGTGGCGACTATCTGCATTAGAACCTGCATCGCAAATCTGCAAAGAATCTGTAGCCATAATAAATCTGCATCGCCGGCGACACGCTTATCTCTTCGCACATGATGTGTCATGGTTTCGCCTCTTTAGCTCGTCTTGATCGACGCGCTCAGGCGCGTATGGTGCTTCGCTTCTCGTTCGATGCTCGTCCAGGTGCATCGGTTGCGCGTCGATAGTTCCTTGCTGTGATAGACTTTCGGATAGTGTGAATCATCAAAGTAACAGCAAGGCAGTCCTTTCAAAGCCGTTAAACGCCTTCGCCGAACTTTTCCACGAGCAGCTCCTGCGCCAGCGCGCAGATGCGACTGCTGAGGACTCTCCGCCAGGGAGCCCCTGTGTGCCAGAGTGAGGAGGGTGTCGCGATGGGATTCGCTGTGCGCTTCGGCGTGGACCAGTGATCCGAGAGGGGAAAAAAACGAACGGTCAAAGGCCAACATCGGCCAACATCATGATGCGACGGGAGGAACGGCGCCGTGAAGCGCTTTCTGTAGAAGCGGGTACGAGAGACGGAAGGTTCGAAGCGCTTGCAGGGGTCGGGGCTTGGGGACTCAGTCGTGTGATTCCTCATTAACCACATACGGAAGGAAGGTGGGCGTTAATTTTGGAGAAATGGACTTTACAAGGCAAACCTTGGGTCATACTCAGAAGGGGGTTTCGTAGGTCAAAAATAGGAACCGAAGGGCGCATTTGAAAGATTCGTGGCAGATCTTTCAGATGCGCACCTCGGAGGTGAATGAATACACGTGGAAGTGACCCAGGACGGGCACCACCCGTAGCCTCTTGCAGGTACCCGCGAATTAATTTGAATTAACGCCACATGGTGAAGTTCGTCCGTATGTGGTTAACAACCCCTTTGAACACGGTATAGACTAGTCCGGGTTGAACACGGCAGCGCGAGCGCATCGTTCGTCCTTCTCTTGAAAACAGTCTGAAAAAATAGGCTGGCAGAACGCACGGAACGAGGGGTGCGGAGGACGATGTCGCCTCTGCGGATATCGACAGGGGTCGACGCGGTTGTTTGAGCGCCTGGGAACATGCAAGTTTCCCAAGGATTTTCTTTCTTTCGCGGCAACAGGTTCTCGTTAAAAACCTCGAGACAGTACGCAAATTAATCGCCGCGTGCCCTCGCATTCCTCCTTTTGGTGCAGCTGACGCGACTGACGGTTTTCTCATCGGAGAGATTATTAGGGGTGTGGTTGTTTGAGCCCCTGGGAACATGGTTCCCCAGTTTCTGAAGGTCTGTTTTTCACGTGATAAGAGGGGTGGTCTCGCAAAAAACTCAGAATCCTGCGCGTGTCTGCGGGCAGTAGGCAATGCAATCTTCGCGTGCTCTCACCATCGTCGTAGCGGAGCTGGCGCGACCGACCGGCACCGGATCTGCTGGAGAGTATAAGGGTAAATGTCAACCCCAAATGCTTCCCACCAGGCTGATTGTTGCGCATCCACACCAGGGAGGGAGGTTCAGGTTTACCACGTACTTGTCACACGTACGACAAGTGAGGGGCGTAGCCGTAATACCTCTCTCGTTGACTTGGGAAGTCCCCGCTTCAGAGGACGACCAAACAAGAGGTTACTCCAGAACAAGAGCGTGGTGGAGTTCGATGAAAAACGGGTCGTTGGGTTGAAAGTCCAAATCTGGGTAGCTCGTCCTTCAACCTTCCTCCATTGCCACACGTTAGCGCCCTGCGTGGTAACTGACGGCACGCTGTCGATGTCGACATCGATGTAGAAGTGGCTTCTTCGCGACATGATGAAGAACCCAGTTTCCGCTTCTTCGATGCGCCACATCTGGTTGTTCTGGTCTTTGTACGTGTACTGGTCGATGTCGGCACCATCACTCTTCGACTTGCCGTACACATCCAAAGCCAGGCCGCTGTGCACGTTGATGATCTTGTAGAAATCCTTGCCGATGCCGATGACCTCCCATTTCTGGCTGTTGTACACACTTGCGCGACGCAGCTCGACACTGGCGCTGTTCTCAGTGCTGCTGTTCACAATGTCCATGTTCATGCCGAACTCAACGTTGTAGATTGTGTACATGCCATCCGCGAATGACCCAGGAGGGTTAGTCATCGGCACAGGCGTCGGGGCAGGTGTCGGAGCAGGAGTCGGCGGCAGAGTGAGTGCTGATGCGTGGAACTCAATGCAGTCAAGACTGATCCCAGCGGACAAGAAGCTGACGTCCCCACGTCCGCTGGCAACGCTCACAGTCATCACGTTGTCTCCGACGACGAAAGCAGTGGCAGGAACGTTCCACGAGAAGACGGCATTGTTTCCGCGGTACGATCCTGTCGTAATTGAACGAGTATCCGGCTGTCCGGTAGCAGTCGGCTGCTCCCCGGTCCAGCCGTTCACGGCGATGGTAGGCACGCCTTCCTTGTAGGCTATGGTGATTCCGATTCTCACCTGATGCCCAATCGCGGCTTCCGCTTCTGTCAGGCTGAAGTGAATGGCCAGTCCACTGTTCACATCCTTCCACATGTACGCGGGGAATTGGCTCGAAGTGTCCACGCCAACGTAAAAGTTCTGGATGTTCCACTCAGCCATGCGGACGTCGGACGGGTGCATGTCGGTAACCAAGTCCCCGTTCAGCAGCTCGGTCGGCTGGCCGTTCCATTCACCAATGCGCCACATGACGACTGCGTCGTTCGGGTCGCTCTCGATAGTGATGGATCCCAGGTTCAACGTCGTTCCGGCGGTGATGACAACGCCTTCCTGCATGTAGACCTCGAGCTCTCCGCGGTAGACGGTTACGAGGTACTCGCCTTCCATCATATTGGTCGCCTCGAATTCGCTGTTGAAGGTGTCTGCCCAGTATTGCGACTTCGAGTTCTTGAAGCCCACGGTGTACGCCTTGTCCGCTTTCTGGTTTGCGATCGAGCCTTTCGCGCCGCCTCGTTCCGAAGGGGGGATGTAGCCGAGCAGGCCCATCTCCGAGAACCAAGCCGGCGACGTTTCAATGTCGCTGGGGATCGGGTCCTCGCCGTCGTTGACGACCATCGTGAAGTCGTTCAGGACCCCGAGGCGAAACTCCTCCGTCTGCGCGTGGCTGTAGTGCTGGTTGTACGTGATCTCCTGCGTCTCGTCGGTGCCTTGGTTCAGCAAACTCCGCCAAAACGGACCACCCGCGCCACCTTCCTGGTTCCCACGGACTACCCACGCACCGACACCATCACCACCGGCACCGATGTATGACCAGTCTTTCAACCTGTTGTTCGAGTAGTGCTTCGACCTAGTCTCACCGTTCGGCATCAGGAAGATGTCTTTCGACTCGACGAAGCCGATGTTTCCGCGAATGTCGGAATCCGTCGGGCCGAACGGCAGGACCGATGAATTCAGACGGAAAATGAAGCGGACGTGGTTGTTGATGGGCGGTTCGACGGTGAAGTAGTTTGCCAAGTAAATGCGGCTCTCACCTCTTCTGGCCATGTAGTACTGCGTCAGGTTCCCAGCGGTAACGGTGACCTTGATAGCGTCATTGCCGACCATCCCGATGTCAAGGCTTACGTCCGACGTGTATTCGTAAAGGAAGTCGAACCCTGAGTTGACATGCGAGCCCTTCGTGGGCACGCTGAGGTCCTGTCCCTTGTAGATAATCGCGCCGAGGTCGCCCACCGACCACAAGCTGACGGAGTACATGTTGCGGCGCACAGTGAAGACCAACCCAGCATCCGTGTCGATTGTGTAATAGTCGTCAGTGGTGGTGTACCCAAAGTCTGCCGCGCACAGAGACACGGCCGCCATGAACGTGACGGCGCGCAAAGACACCATGGTCGCGATGCTTTGGGTGTTGAATTTATACCTGGAAACTTTGCTTGGAAAATGGTGGATCTGAACTGATGCACCATGTGCTACTCGCTCACCTGCCAACCAAAGACTTTCCATGAAGCACGCCTGCGAGAGCAAACCGGCACAACCGCAACGGTAAGACAGGAGGCGCCGGTTCCCAACGTCCAACAAGCACCTGGCAACATTGCACGACGAAGCGTAGTCTGCGCCCACCTGCGCCTGCGCGCACAGATTCACCGATGCACGAGGCTGATGTAAGAAAGCTAAGGTTCCTACCCTTCCTGACCCCCCGCTGGCCTCGCCCAAGCTCCCCGAGATGAGGCAGTTGCGCGACACATACGAAGACGTGTCCTGACTTCTCCCTTTCTTGGCGGTTCTCTATCGTTTATTCTAGATCTCGTCAGACAATCGCAGAGCGGAAACACTGTGCGCTAAACCCACCTGCATCCTGCTAAATCGGAGGCGCATGCCCTTCTGTATCGATTTAGAAACGAAAGAGCAAATGAAAGCGGTGAGTTCAACAACCACGTTGAGCATAGGCGTGAAGGGGTGGCACGAAGCAAGGACCCTCTCGGTGTGTCTGTGTCCAGCCGACCCACCACGAGAAAAGAAATACGTAGTTTTGTTGAAAGAAAAAGGATTCGATGACTGAACGGTGTCTTGAGATTAAGAATAATTGACTCAAAGAAAGAGAAGTGGGTCCTGCTTCAGGGTACGTAAGGTTTCGGCCCCCTCGATCGTGGCAGCAACTCAAGAAAACTCGTCAACTATTCTCGTCAAAACACGTCGATTGGTTACCGGGTGCGAGCGAGAAAGAGAGAGGGAGAGAGAGAAATAAATGCGTAGTTTTGTTTGTGTTTTGTTTGTGTTTGCGACGATCCCGAATGGGGTCTTTCGACCTTTTGTTGTTATTGCTTGTTGTTGGTTCTTGTACGTGATAGTTGTCGACAACTTGTTTTGTGCTGAGGTGTCATGAAAACACGTCAATTCAAGTCAAAGGAGGTGGGCCTCCGCCGCCAGGTGAAGCCTGCGACTGGTGTGGTAACAGCACGTCCCTGTAACATCCGGCAGACTACACTAGCTCATAGCAGACATGTGCCGTCCCACAAGTAACTCAGACGTGCTAGGAAGGAAGGAGGGTTAGAATCACGGGCAAACCGGTCCTCCTTTGTGGGCTCGATTACCACTATTGAAGGAATGACCTCCTCGCGACGGGTGAGAAACTGTGGGTGGAACGAGCTAGTAGCAGGTAGCTCAGCTACCGGAAAAAATTGACCAGGTGCTGTGCGGTGTCCCACAGCCTTTGCGGGAGCCGCCGATCCGATTGACAACCTATAATAGCTGTTGTCAGGTATGATGCATCTCCAAGCCCCAGCACAGTAACTGTTGCCTTGTTGCAAGACCTCTTCAAAGCAAAAACAGACTCTTGATGACCGTTTGCTAGATGATACGCGGGACCGTAAAAGGAATCAACTTGGCGGCGGGTTTTACAGGCGAAAGGGCTCGACAACCTGCGCGAAGGCTAGGTAGTAGTTAGTACCCAGTTCGAATCTGGCCATGAAACGTCGCGACAGCCTTGTTGTGCGCACACTCAAAGCCCGTGCGTCCTAAGGCAGGGCGCTCATAAAACGAGGCGACGTGCATTTATTTCGACTCTCCGAGGTGCGTATTTCCCGAGTACCCTTCTGGGGCACTGTGTTTTCATATCTTGTGTTTGACCGTCCTTATTCTCAATTAATAGAGCCGCCACCCTCTTCAAAAGATAGAGTCTGGTCGAGCTGTGCCTCCTCAGTGCGCCAAGTGTTTGTGCCGTTTGAACGCTCAGGTAATATGAAGCCGCGAGTAGACACAAGGGTGCCCTATATCGAGCTGCCTGGAGGAGATTTCTCGTCAAGTAATCGAGCACCACCGTTTCAAATCGTTTTGATGAGACTGTCATTGCATCGGATGGATGCACAATTCGAGTTCAATTTTAAGCTGGAAACGTGGACGCATCCATGTGTGCAACAGCTCAACTGCTCCTTTTTTCCCCCAGCGACGACAGCTGTGGCAGACGAGCGGCGGTTGATTCCTTTGGTAGGGTTTTCAACCGGCAAGAGTTGCTTGAAATCGGGGTTGCTTTCTTTTTTCGTTTGACCTCCGTCTCGCGTCGCATTCGCGTCCTTGTGATTTGGACGGAAAAGAGGACGGCGAGATCGGAGCGGCTTCCCAGCCAGTATTGATTGTGTTTCCGACGATCCCGTATGGGCGTACGTATTTTTTTTTTTCCCCCCCGACGACAGCAATAGCCCACCGGAAGGCAGTTGATTTCTTTAGGCAGGTTTACTCTACCAACAGAAGTTGTTTGGGTTAGCGATCTTTTTTTTTTTTTGTACAGGGAACGTGTCAGTTAGACTTTGACACGTTCCCATAAGTGCCTGACCCACGTGGGCCGTAACAAAATCGGGTCCAGCTGACCCCGATTTGTTAACCAAGCTCCACCTCTGATTCGACGGGAACCCCCTTCAAGAGCCGCAGTAGCCTCCGATTGTGGGCGGAAACGCGGCTTACTGTCGGCTGCAGATTCGGTTTGTGTGGTTGCAACTTTTTTTCTAAGGGTTCGACTACCTCTGTTCAAGGCAACGGCAAAAAACTGACCCCGTGCATTTGTGGTAGAGTAGACGTCGTTTCTCCTTGAGGTGGTTAGTCTATGATTCAAAAGGTGCCGAGTCGGCAGCTTTTGACTTCTCCGCGCCACGAATTCCGTGTACGAATGACAACCACACTGTACGTGTCAGATGCGGGGTCGTAACGACGGCAGCAGCTCAGAAAGTGGGTTTCCCCACGGGTGTGCCCGGTACGTTTTATTGTTGGAAGAGCCGGGTACAATCGGGCAATTCTGGGGAGAAAAACGGTACGGGTTTTGGTGCACTACAGCACTTGTCATGCGCACTGCAGGTATGCGGTGCGGCTTCCTGAGTCGCACGAGTATTGCTTGTGTTTCGTTTTTTCCCCCAACGACAACAAGGGTCAGACTAGCCCGAAGGTGGTTGATTACTCAAGCAGGTTTTCTCCGACGGGTGCTGCCTGCATCCTGGTCATAATGAAATATTCGCTGGTTGTTGGTTGCACATGGAGTAAAGGGCTTTTTTTGCGTATTCGGGAATCCCGACCTGCCCGCGTGTCCTGTGGACATGCGTTCATGCAGACAAATCGGCGCAAGTCCATTCCGGACTCACGGGGCAGGTTCTCAAACACTGCGCATAGAAGTCATCCTTCGCGTAGCACGTGGTGCCGGTGAAGCAGCACCCGGGGGCCTGAGCGCAGTTCCCGTTCTCGGGAACGAAGGCGGAGCACGACGGCGGCAGCACCGGGATGGGAGCGTGGGTGGCGGTGGCACACGACCAGCCCTCTGACGGGCACTCCTGTCGACACTGCGAGTAGTACCTGTCCTTCTCAAAGCAGGTGGTGCCGGTTTCGCAGCACGTCGGCGTGTCCATGCAGGCAGACCATTCAAGGGTTACTCCAGCGCAAGGAGCGTGCGTGGGTTCGATGAACCGGGTCGTTGGGTTGAAAGTCCAAATCTGGGTAGCTCGTCCTTCAACCTTCCTCCATTGCCACACGTTAGCGCCCTGCGTGGTAACTGACGGCACGCTGTCGATGTCGACATCGATGTAGAAGTGGCTTCTTCGCGACATGATGAAGAACCCAGTTTCCGCTTCTTCGATGCGCCACATCTGGTTGTTCTGGTCTTTGTACGTGTACTGGTCGATGTCGGCACCATCACTCTTCGACTTGCCGTACACATCCAAAGCCAGGCCGCTGTGCACGTTGATGATCTTGTAGAAATCCTTGCCGATGCCGATGACCTCCCATTTCTGGCTGTTGTACACACTTGCGCGACGCAGCTCGACACTGGCGCTGTTCTCAGTGCTGCTGTTCACAATGTCCATGTTCATGCCGAACTCAACGTTGTAGATTGTGTACATGCCATCCGCGAATGACCCAGGAGGGTTAGTCATCGGCACAGGCGTCGGGGCAGGTGTCGGAGCAGGAGTCGGCGGCAGAGTGAGTGCTGATGCGTGGAACTCAATGCAGTCAAGACTGATCCCAGCGGACAAGAAGCTGACGTCCCCACGTCCGCTGGCAACGCTCACAGTCATCACGTTGTCTCCGACGACGAAAGCAGTGGCAGGAACGTTCCACGAGAAGACGGCATTGTTTCCGCGGTACGATCCTGTCGTAATTGAACGAGTATCCGGCTGTCCGGTAGCAGTCGGCTGCTCCCCGGTCCAGCCGTTCACGGCGATGGTAGGCACGCCTTCCTTGTAGGCTATGGTGATTCCGATTCTCACCTGATGCCCAATCGCGGCTTCCGCTTCTGTCAGGCTGAAGTGAATGGCCAGTCCACTGTTCACATCCTTCCACATGTACGCGGGGAATTGGCTCGAAGTGTCCACGCCAACGTAAAAGTTCTGGATGTTCCACTCAGCCATGCGGACGTCGGACGGGTGCATGTCGGTAACCAAGTCCCCGTTCAGCAGCTCGGTCGGCTGGCCGTTCCATTCACCAATGCGCCACATGACGACTGCGTCGTTCGGGTCGCTCTCGATAGTGATGGATCCCAGGTTCAACGTCGTTCCGGCGGTGATGACAACGCCTTCCTGCATGTAGACCTCGAGCTCTCCGCGGTAGACGGTTACGAGGTACTCGCCTTCCATCATATTGGTCGCCTCGAATTCGCTGTTGAAGGTGTCTGCCCAGTATTGCGACTTCGAGTTCTTGAAGCCCACGGTGTACGCCTTGTCCGCTTTCTGGTTTGCGATCGAGCCTTTCGCGCCGCCTCGTTCCGAAGGGGGGATGTAGCCGAGCAGGCCCATCTCCGAGAACCAAGCCGGCGACGTTTCAATGTCGCTGGGGATCGGGTCCTCGCCGTCGTTGACGACCATCGTGAAGTCGTTCAGGACCCCGAGGCGAAACTCCTCCGTCTGCGCGTGGCTGTAGTGCTGGTTGTACGTGATCTCCTGCGTCTCGTCGGTGCCTTGGTTCAGCAAACTCCGCCAAAACGGACCACCCGCGCCACCTTCCTGGTTCCCACGGACTACCCACGCACCGACACCATCACCACCGGCACCGATGTATGACCAGTCTTTCAACCTGTTGTTCGAGTAGTGCTTCGACCTAGTCTCACCGTTCGGCATCAGGAAGATGTCTTTCGACTCGACGAAGCCGATGTTTCCGCGAATGTCGGAATCCGTCGGGCCGAACGGCAGGACCGATGAATTCAGACGGAAAATGAAGCGGACGTGGTTGTTGATGGGCGGTTCGACGGTGAAGTAGTTTGCCAAGTAAATGCGGCTCTCACCTCTTCTGGCCATGTAGTACTGCGTCAGGTTCCCAGCGGTAACGGTGACCTTGATAGCGTCATTGCCGACCATCCCGATGTCAAGGCTTACGTCCGACGTGTATTCGTAAAGGAAGTCGAACCCTGAGTTGACATGCGAGCCCTTCGTGGGCACGCTGAGGTCCTGTCCCTTGTAGATAATCGCGCCGAGGTCGCCCACCGACCACAAGCTGACGGAGTACATGTTGCGGCGCACAGTGAAGACCAACCCAGCATCCGTGTCGATTGTGTAATAGTCGTCAGTGGTGGTGTACCCAAAGTCTGCCGCGCACAGAGACACGGCCGCCATGAACGTGACGGCGCGCAAAGACACCATGGTCGCGATGCTTTGGGTGTTGAATTTATACCTGGAAACTTTGCTTGGAAAATGGTGGATCTGAACTGATGCACCATGTGCTACTCGCTCACCTGCCAACCAAAGACTTTCCATGAAGCACGCCTGCGAGAGCAAACCGGCACAACCGCAACGGTAAGACAGGAGGCGCCGGTTCCCAACGTCCAACAAGCACCTGGCAACATTGCACGACGAAGCGTAGTCTGCGCCCACCTGCGCCTGCGCGCACAGATTCACCGATGCACGAGGCTGATGTAAGAAAGCTAAGGTTCCTACCCTTCCTGACCCCCCGCTGGCCTCGCCCAAGCTCCCCGAGATGAGGCAGTTGCGCGACACATACGAAGACGTGTCCTGACTTCTCCCTTTCTTGGCGGTTCTCTATCGTTTATTCTAGATCTCGTCAGACAATCGCAGAGCGGAAACACTGTGCGCTAAACCCACCTGCATCCTGCTAAATCGGAGGCGCATGCCCTTCTGTATCGATTTAGAAACGAAAGAGCAAATGAAAGCGGTGAGTTCAACAACCACGTTGAGCATAGGCGTGAAGGGGTGGCACGAAGCAAGGACCCTCTCGGTGTGTCTGTGTCCAGCCGACCCACCACGAGAAAAGAAATACGTAGTTTTGTTGAAAGAAAAAGGATTCGATGACTGAACGGTGTCTTGAGATTAAGAATAATTGACTCAAAGAAAGAGAAGTGGGTCCTGCTTCAGGGTACGTAAGGTTTCGGCCCCCTCGATCGTGGCAGCAACTCAAGAAAACTCGTCAACTATTCTCGTCAAAACACGTCGATTGGTTACCGGGTGCGAGCGAGAAAGAGAGAGGGAGAGAGAGAAATAAATGCGTAGTTTTGTTTGTGTTTTGTTTGTGTTTGCGACGATCCCGAATGGGGTCTTTCGACCTTTTGTTGTTATTGCTTGTTGTTGGTTCTTGTACGTGATAGTTGTCGACAACTTGTTTTGTGCTGAGGTGTCATGAAAACACGTCAATTCAAGTCAAAGGAGGTGGGCCTCCGCCGCCAGGTGAAGCCTGCGACTGGTGTGGTAACAGCACGTCCCTGTAACATCCGGCAGACTACACTAGCTCATAGCAGACATGTGCCGTCCCACAAGTAACTCAGACGTGCTAGGAAGGAAGGAGGGTTAGAATCACGGGCAAACCGGTCCTCCTTTGTGGGCTCGATTACCACTATTGAAGGAATGACCTCCTCGCGACGGGTGAGAAACTGTGGGTGGAACGAGCTAGTAGCAGGTAGCTCAGCTACCGGAAAAAATTGACCAGGTGCTGTGCGGTGTCCCACAGCCTTTGCGGGAGCCGCCGATCCGATTGACAACCTATAATAGCTGTTGTCAGGTATGATGCATCTCCAAGCCCCAGCACAGTAACTGTTGCCTTGTTGCAAGACCTCTTCAAAGCAAAAACAGACTCTTGATGACCGTTTGCTAGATGATACGCGGGACCGTAAAAGGAATCAACTTGGCGGCGGGTTTTACAGGCGAAAGGGCTCGACAACCTGCGCGAAGGCTAGGTAGTAGTTAGTACCCAGTTCGAATCTGGCCATGAAACGTCGCGACAGCCTTGTTGTGCGCACACTCAAAGCCCGTGCGTCCTAAGGCAGGGCGCTCATAAAACGAGGCGACGTTGTGCGCACACTCAAAGCCCGTGCGTCCTAAGGCAGGGCGCTCATAAAACGAGGCGACGTGCATTTATTTCGACTCTCCGAGGTGCGTATTTCCCGAGTACCCTTCTGGGGCACTGTGTTTTCATATCTTGTGTTTGACCGTCCTTATTCTCAATTAATAGAGCCGCCACCCTCTTCAAAAGATAGAGTCTGGTCGAGCTGTGCCTCCTCAGTGCGCCAAGTGTTTGTGCCGTTTGAACGCTCAGGTAATATGAAGCCGCGAGTAGACACAAGGGTGCCCTATATCGAGCTGCCTGGAGGAGATTTCTCGTCAAGTAATCGAGCACCACCGTTTCAAATCGTTTTGATGAGACTGTCATTGCATCGGATGGATGCACAATTCGAGTTCAATTTTAAGCTGGAAACGTGGACGCATCCATGTGTGCAACAGCTCAACTGCTCCTTTTTTCCCCCAGCGACGACAGCTGTGGCAGACGAGCGGCGGTTGATTCCTTTGGTAGGGTTTTCAACCGGCAAGAGTTGCTTGAAATCGGGGTTGCTTTCTTTTTTCGTTTGACCTCCGTCTCGCGTCGCATTCGCGTCCTTGTGATTTGGACGGAAAAGAGGACGGCGAGATCGGAGCGGCTTCCCAGCCAGTATTGATTGTGTTTCCGACGATCCCGTATGGGCGTACGTATTTTTTTTTTTCCCCCCCGACGACAGCAATAGCCCACCCGAAGGCAGTTGATTTCTTTAGGCAGGTTTACTCTACCAACAGAAGTTGTTTGGGTTAGCGATCTTTTTTTTTTTTTTTTTGTACAGGGAACGTGTCAGTTAGACTTTGACACGTTCCCATAAGTGCCTGACCCACGTGGGCCGTAACAAAATCGGGTCCAGCTGACCCCGATTTGTTAACCAAGCTCCACCTCTGATTCGACGGGAACCCCCTTCAAGAGCCGCAGTAGCCTCCGATTGTGGGCGGAAACGCGGCTTACTGTCGGCTGCAGATTCGGTTTGTGTGGTTGCAACTTTTTTTCTAAGGGTTCGACTACCTCTGTTCAAGGCAACGGCAAAAAACTGACCCCGTGCATTTGTGGTAGAGTAGACGTCGTTTCTCCTTGAGGTGGTTAGTCTATGATTCAAAAGGTGCCGAGTCGGCAGCTTTTGACTTCTCCGCGCCACGAATTCCGTGTACGAATGACAACCACACTGTACGTGTCAGATGCGGGGTCGTAACGACGGCAGCAGCTCAGAAAGTGGGTTTCCCCACGGGTGTGCCCGGTACGTTTTATTGTTGGAAGAGCCGGGTACAATCGGGCAATTCTGGGGAGAAAAACGGTACGGGTTTTGGTGCACTACAGCACTTGTCATGCGCACTGCAGGTATGCGGTGCGGCTTCCTGAGTCGCACGAGTATTGCTTGTGTTTCGTTTTTTCCCCCAACGACAACAAGGGTCAGACTAGCCCGAAGGTGGTTGATTACTCAAGCAGGTTTTCTCCGACGGGTGCTGCCTGCATCCTGGTCATAATGAAATATTCGCTGGTTGTTGGTTGCACATGGAGTAAAGGGCTTTTTTTGCGTATTCGGGAATCCCGACCTGCCCGCGTGTCCTGTGGACATGCGTTCATGCAGACAAATCGGCGCAAGTCCATTCCGGACTCACGGGGCAGGTTCTCAAACACTGCGCATAGAAGTCATCCTTCGCGTAGCACGTGGTGCCGGTGAAGCAGCACCCGGGGGCCTGAGCGCAGTTCCCGTTCTCGGGAACGAAGGCGGAGCACGACGGCGGCAGCACCGGGATGGGAGCGTGGGTGGCGGTGGCACACGACCAGCCCTCTGACGGGCACTCCTGTCGACACTGCGAGTAGTACCTGTCCTTCTCAAAGCAGGTGGTGCCGGTTTCGCAGCACGTCGGCGTGTCCATGCAGGCAGACCATTCAAGGGTTACTCCAGCGCAAGGAGCGTGCGTGGGTTCGATGAACCGGGTCGTTGGGTTGAAAGTCCAAATCTGGGTAGCTCGTCCTTCAACCTTCCTCCATTGCCACACGTTAGCGCCCTGCGTGGTAACTGACGGCACGCTGTCGATGTCGACATCGATGTAGAAGTGGCTTCTTCGCGACATGATGAAGAACCCAGTTTCCGCTTCTTCGATGCGCCACATCTGGTTGTTCTGGTCTTTGTACGTGTACTGGTCGATGTCGGCACCATCACTCTTCGACTTGCCGTACACATCCAAAGCCAGGCCGCTGTGCACGTTGATGATCTTGTAGAAATCCTTGCCGATGCCGATGACCTCCCATTTCTGGCTGTTGTACACACTTGCGCGACGCAGCTCGACACTGGCGCTGTTCTCAGTGCTGCTGTTCACAATGTCCATGTTCATGCCGAACTCAACGTTGTAGATTGTGTACATGCCATCCGCGAATGACCCAGGAGGGTTAGTCATCGGCACAGGCGTCGGGGCAGGTGTCGGAGCAGGAGTCGGCGGCAGAGTGAGTGCTGATGCGTGGAACTCAATGCAGTCAAGACTGATCCCAGCGGACAAGAAGCTGACGTCCCCACGTCCGCTGGCAACGCTCACAGTCATCACGTTGTCTCCGACGACGAAAGCAGTGGCAGGAACGTTCCACGAGAAGACGGCATTGTTTCCGCGGTACGATCCTGTCGTAATTGAACGAGTATCCGGCTGTCCGGTAGCAGTCGGCTGCTCCCCGGTCCAGCCGTTCACGGCGATGGTAGGCACGCCTTCCTTGTAGGCTATGGTGATTCCGATTCTCACCTGATGCCCAATCGCGGCTTCCGCTTCTGTCAGGCTGAAGTGAATGGCCAGTCCACTGTTCACATCCTTCCACATGTACGCGGGGAATTGGCTCGAAGTGTCCACGCCAACGTAAAAGTTCTGGATGTTCCACTCAGCCATGCGGACGTCGGACGGGTGCATGTCGGTAACCAAGTCCCCGTTCAGCAGCTCGGTCGGCTGGCCGTTCCATTCACCAATGCGCCACATGACGACTGCGTCGTTCGGGTCGCTCTCGATAGTGATGGATCCCAGGTTCAACGTCGTTCCGGCGGTGATGACAACGCCTTCCTGCATGTAGACCTCGAGCTCTCCGCGGTAGACGGTTACGAGGTACTCGCCTTCCATCATATTGGTCGCCTCGAATTCGCTGTTGAAGGTGTCTGCCCAGTATTGCGACTTCGAGTTCTTGAAGCCCACGGTGTACGCCTTGTCCGCTTTCTGGTTTGCGATCGAGCCTTTCGCGCCGCCTCGTTCCGAAGGGGGGATGTAGCCGAGCAGGCCCATCTCCGAGAACCAAGCCGGCGACGTTTCAATGTCGCTGGGGATCGGGTCCTCGCCGTCGTTGACGACCATCGTGAAGTCGTTCAGGACCCCGAGGCGAAACTCCTCCGTCTGCGCGTGGCTGTAGTGCTGGTTGTACGTGATCTCCTGCGTCTCGTCGGTGCCTTGGTTCAGCAAACTCCGCCAAAACGGACCACCCGCGCCACCTTCCTGGTTCCCACGGACTACCCACGCACCGACACCATCACCACCGGCACCGATGTATGACCAGTCTTTCAACCTGTTGTTCGAGTAGTGCTTCGACCTAGTCTCACCGTTCGGCATCAGGAAGATGTCTTTCGACTCGACGAAGCCGATGTTTCCGCGAATGTCGGAATCCGTCGGGCCGAACGGCAGGACCGATGAATTCAGACGGAAAATGAAGCGGACGTGGTTGTTGATGGGCGGTTCGACGGTGAAGTAGTTTGCCAAGTAAATGCGGCTCTCACCTCTTCTGGCCATGTAGTACTGCGTCAGGTTCCCAGCGGTAACGGTGACCTTGATAGCGTCATTGCCGACCATCCCGATGTCAAGGCTTACGTCCGACGTGTATTCGTAAAGGAAGTCGAACCCTGAGTTGACATGCGAGCCCTTCGTGGGCACGCTGAGGTCCTGTCCCTTGTAGATAATCGCGCCGAGGTCGCCCACCGACCACAAGCTGACGGAGTACATGTTGCGGCGCACAGTGAAGACCAACCCAGCATCCGTGTCGATTGTGTAATAGTCGTCAGTGGTGGTGTACCCAAAGTCTGCCGCGCACAGAGACACGGCCGCCATGAACGTGACGGCGCGCAAAGACACCATGGTCGCGATGCTTTGGGTGTTGAATTTATACCTGGAAACTTTGCTTGGAAAATGGTGGATCTGAACTGATGCACCATGTGCTACTCGCTCACCTGCCAACCAAAGACTTTCCATGAAGCACGCCTGCGAGAGCAAACCGGCACAACCGCAACGGTAAGACAGGAGGCGCCGGTTCCCAACGTCCAACAAGCACCTGGCAACATTGCACGACGAAGCGTAGTCTGCGCCCACCTGCGCCTGCGCGCACAGATTCACCGATGCACGAGGCTGATGTAAGAAAGCTAAGGTTCCTACCCTTCCTGACCCCCCGCTGGCCTCGCCCAAGCTCCCCGAGATGAGGCAGTTGCGCGACACATACGAAGACGTGTCCTGACTTCTCCCTTTCTTGGCGGTTCTCTATCGTTTATTCTAGATCTCGTCAGACAATCGCAGAGCGGAAACACTGTGCGCTAAACCCACCTGCATCCTGCTAAATCGGAGGCGCATGCCCTTCTGTATCGATTTAGAAACGAAAGAGCAAATGAAAGCGGTGAGTTCAACAACCACGTTGAGCATAGGCGTGAAGGGGTGGCACGAAGCAAGGACCCTCTCGGTGTGTCTGTGTCCAGCCGACCCACCACGAGAAAAGAAATACGTAGTTTTGTTGAAAGAAAAAGGATTCGATGACTGAACGGTGTCTTGAGATTAAGAATAATTGACTCAAAGAAAGAGAAGTGGGTCCTGCTTCAGGGTACGTAAGGTTTCGGCCCCCTCGATCGTGGCAGCAACTCAAGAAAACTCGTCAACTATTCTCGTCAAAACACGTCGATTGGTTACCGGGTGCGAGCGAGAAAGAGAGAGGGAGAGAGAGAAATAAATGCGTAGTTTTGTTTGTGTTTTGTTTGTGTTTGCGACGATCCCGAATGGGGTCTTTCGACCTTTTGTTGTTATTGCTTGTTGTTGGTTCTTGTACGTGATAGTTGTCGACAACTTGTTTTGTGCTGAGGTGTCATGAAAACACGTCAATTCAAGTCAAAGGAGGTGGGCCTCCGCCGCCAGGTGAAGCCTGCGACTGGTGTGGTAACAGCACGTCCCTGTAACATCCGGCAGACTACACTAGCTCATAGCAGACATGTGCCGTCCCACAAGTAACTCAGACGTGCTAGGAAGGAAGGAGGGTTAGAATCACGGGCAAACCGGTCCTCCTTTGTGGGCTCGATTACCACTATTGAAGGAATGACCTCCTCGCGACGGGTGAGAAACTGTGGGTGGAACGAGCTAGTAGCAGGTAGCTCAGCTACCGGAAAAAATTGACCAGGTGCTGTGCGGTGTCCCACAGCCTTTGCGGGAGCCGCCGATCCGATTGACAACCTATAATAGCTGTTGTCAGGTATGATGCATCTCCAAGCCCCAGCACAGTAACTGTTGCCTTGTTGCAGACCTCTTCAAAGCAAAAACAGACTCTTGATGACCGTTTGCTAGATGATACGCGGGACCGTAAAAGGAATCAACTTGGCGGCGGGTTTTACAGGCGAAAGGGCTCGACAACCATTTTGCCAGGGGTTTCGCAGCACAGGGGGCCTTCGCTCGGAGGGATATCCACTGAACTTTTGAAGTACCGAAAAAAACAATAAAACTTTTTTCCCAGAGCTGACTACTTCCGGATTGAAAAGGGGGTCCCTCAGCATAAAACTCTTCGATAGAAGGTCGGACGGGACTGTCTTTTGCTGAGCCCCACAGGACTTCCCGAGCAGTACAACAGCAAAACAGGTTCAAATTTCGAGCAACAGATGGATCGATGAGCAACGCAACACACAACGCACACAACTGCGAGTTGTGTGCGTAGTTGTACCCAACGCGGCAAATGCTTCAAAAGTGAGACACGTTGTAGCGGCAGAACTGGTCTTTCCGCGTGCTCGACTAAACAGCACTCGAGTAGATGGTCTGTTGCATGTGCTTGCTTTTGTCGATCCTGCTCTCGTGCGAATAGAAGTTACAGGGTTCGAAGTATGAGAGGTGTAGAGTGAAGGCAGAGCTTTTTATCCACTACGCGTTCGCAAGGTGAGTTTGTGGGTTTGAGAGCTTGGGTGTTTTTGTGAGGGAAAGCTCGTGGCCTACAGTACGGTAACCGGAAGTAGTCCGCTGTTACTTTCGGGGACGGGATGTCAGCTTCTCCATCCGGCATTCGGCCCAAGCCTTCTGTTTTCATCTTGCGGTGTGAGCTGCATGTTTCGGCCCCGTGCAAAAGCTGAATATTTATTTGCATAGGCGGCGCACCTCACCCCGGGATGTGGCAACTCTGCAAAGACCGGTCGTCATCTGGGTCACAGATTGAGTCCTGTTCCGAGACTATGGGGAATGGGTGGGTGTGTGTGTTGTAGACCTGTTTTCACGTAGTGCCTTCCTCTGCGAGAGGCGTCCACGGGTGTGTGTGTGTGTGTGTGGGTGGGGGGGCGTGCTTCCGGTAGACATAGTGGTCAAACGATTCGCATGCGATAATAAGTATCGCACAAAATTATCGCATACAATAGGCGGGCGATAATATGCGATAGTCCGTGGTACTGTGTTTAATGAAAATACGATAATTGGCGCCAAAATCCCCACTGCGATAATGCGAATCTGTTGGCCACTGTGGCTAGAGTGGCCAGATACCCTGAAAGCCCCCATCAGTGAGTGGGCGGTCTCAGTTCACCAGCCCAGGATACTTGTTAGAGCGGAAGCACAGGGTGTCACGTAGGCGTGATAAATCATGTTCTGAGCGGTTGCTGAGCTCACGATACACGTTGGTTCGTTGCTAGCATGGTAGCGAGCTCCAGGCTCGAACTGGGTACGACAATGTTCTCGATGGATTCGCCGTCGGGAAGGGTCGCGGGAGGAAAGTCCTGTGACCCCTCCTGAGAAAGCTCCCGAGTGCATATGCAAGCAAAACAAACGACAGAAGGAAAGGATGAAAAAGTAAGAGTGGACGATTTCAAAACCGACTCCACCAGCCAGCTCAAAACTTCACGATGCACGCGCGGTGTGCGCTCGATTGGCAGACTCATTTTTTGCTCGCTTGTGCAGCAGAGCAAAAAATACAGTTTTGCTCAGTGGACTTCGACGATAGTAGAAGTAGTGTGGTGCGGATGAGGGGTTTGGAAATCGTCTCTATCGAGCAGGGTAGTGCTGCCACGGGTAGACAAGAAATACGTTCGGTTTGGGTACGGTGATCAGCTACTTCTGGTTATACGGAGCACAATGTACCCGTTAGTTCGAATAATTGAAGCATTGACTGCGTGAACGACCTCGCGCCCACCATTTTTTAGAGTTAAAGTTTTTGTGTCTCGTTGTCATGTTCGTGTTTGGCTCGAAAGCGCACAGCTGGGGTCCCATTGCCTTTTGGAAATCGGTGTCTTCCGGCTGACGCTTTTTCTACATTCGAGGGGTTGAAATTTCAGTCTGGCGCTTGCTTGTTCGATATTTGATTCCTGTTCTGTCGAATCTTTCTTCAGATCATTTTGGTTAGCTCGTTCTATTGCGACGTCGACACTCGAGTGAAGTTTGAAACCCGTGCCAGTACGGATCCACGGAAAGCGGTTGTTGCGGGGCGCCACAGCATCAAAAATTTCGCCGACAATGCAATCATCCTACCACAATGAAGGCGGCTACGACGGTTCGTCAAACGGTTACCGCAGGACGAATCCTGCACCAAAAGGGACGAAAAATTACTCGACCGGTGCTTGGAATTCCAACATCGAAGCGTACCAGATGGCTGTCTTTTAAACTGCTCTGTGTAACGCGCGATCTCAAGCACCTGCCTTGTATTTCCTGGAGTAATGTTTTTCGATGACAGTCGCAAAGATGATTGCACAACGGCATTCTCTTCGCAGAAGAATTTTGGTATCTTTCTGTGTTGCCGTCGCTTTTTTTAACTGCCGTAGACGTTTTGGTGGTAACGGTGCGGTGGTAACGACTGGACTCGTTCTCCTGCGTTACATGCCGAAGATGCCATGGAGAAGTCTTCCTTTCTCCATGCCGCCCACGTCACATTGACATTGCGGATGCCCCTCGTTCTTCACAACGAACTGCTGCACGGCATGCGGAAGTCGGCTGCTCGACTGGTGGCCGATGCAGCTAGCACACCACGCAGCCTACTGAGAACTGACGATGATCACTCCTGAGAGGGAGTGGGTTGACAAGTCCAACTTGAAGCCCCGACGCAATGTCTTTGGGAGGAAACGTTTCTGCAAACGCCCAGGTTTGCTTCTTGCTGAGCGTCTCCGACCACCTTGTATGGGGAGGGTGTAAACATAGCCTAACGTTTCACTGAGTCTTCGTGCAAGGGGAAACGACGTTGTTTTTTGTTGTTTGGGCAGCTGTGCCGTTGAGGCCAGCATCAAGTGTTTGATGCTGGCAGCAAGCCCTCTTCTTGTGTTTGTGCGCACTAGCGGAACTCACCTGTTTTGGTAAGTTTCATGTAGTACGCTGCCAGCTACTAATGTTTAGTTCCACCAACAATGCATTGACGGATCCCCCTCGCGTTCTGTTCTTCTTTTAGGCTGCTGCCGGCCTGGTGTAGTGAAACCAGGCACTGGGGACAGACCCAGCCGTCCTCGGACAAGTGTTCGAGGAACAGTGGCGCGACCTCCTTCGGCAGGGATGCCTTCAGGCATGACGGGAACCCCCGTTTGCCGCACCGGGCGCAGAAGGCACCCGAGGTGTGGGTCTAGCCACAGTCGACGCAGCAGTCCACAAGGGGCCAAGACGACCTCGATGGGAGACCAGTCGATCGCCATCTGCACGAGCAATATATTTTTTGTTTGTGCGATTAACCTACATGTGTTCTGGTTAAACCGCTGCCGACGTTCTTTTTAGCTGTAACAAATACTGTCTCCAGGGAAGCAGAAATTGGCTGTCGCAAAAAAAAAAAAAAAACAGACGACGCTCTGTCCGCGCGACGAGTGCATCAGCATCTCTCACAGGACCAGAGGGAGTTCCTCGAGCACTTCTTCAGGCATTGGGCGTGCCCGCGATTCTTTCTGTAGCACTTCGTGCCGGCCGCGCAACACGAGGGCGCGGACAGGCAGGAGCTTCCTTCGGGGATGGAAGCGTCGCAGGAAGGCGGGGCCGGCGCGGCGACAGGGCACCAGCTGCACTCCTCCAGGCACCGGGCGCCCCAGTTCTTCGTCACGAAGCAGGTGGTGCCGGACGCGCAGCACGCCGGCGCCGCCCCGCACGGGGCGAACTCGCCGATGATCTCCGCGCAAGGAGCGGGTGTCGGCGGCGCGTCGGTCGGCGGCGCCTCGGTCGGCCGCAGGACGGGGGTCAGGTCCTCGCAGGCCCGGCGGAAGTGCGTGAAGCACTCCTTCAGGCACTGTGCGCCGTGCCTGCTCGTCTTGTAGCACCTGGTGCCCGCAGCGCAGCACGCGGGGGCCGCCGAGCAGGACTCGCCCTCAGACACGGCGGCGTCGCAAGACCACGGGATCGGCGCGCGGGTGTCGACGGCGCATGACCAGTGTCTAGAATCCGGACACGTCTCGAGGCACAGCGAGACGCGGCTGTTCTTGACGAAGCAGGTGGTGCCGGCCTCGCAGCACGCGGGTGCCGACATGCAGTATTTGCCTTCCGCGACCGTTGCGGTGCAAGGAGCGTGTGTGGCGGGGGCCGACGTCGGCACGATCGTAGGAGGTGCCTCCGTCGGGGGTGCCTCCGTGGGCGGTGCGTTGGTGGGCGGTGCCACCGTGGGCGGTGCATTAGTGGGGGGCGCCATGGTCGGGGGCGCGGCTGTGGGAGGTGCAAGGGTGGGGGGTGCATTCGTGGGCGGTGCCTCTGTGAGGGGTGCGCGGGTGGCAGGCGGAAGCAGGTTCCAAATCTTGGTTTCGCCGGTTTCCCTTCTGCTCCACTGGTACACATCGGCGCCTTCCGCTGTCTCCGACGATGCGTCCGACGGTGCGTCCGACGATGCGTCGACATCGACGAACTTGGACGACACCCGCGACCTGATGAGGAACCCGCCGCCGGCAGCTTCCAGCGAAAACTGCTGGTTCGGCTGATCTTGATTGAAATAGTACTGAATGAGGGCGACTCCGTCGGATACTGAACTTCCAGGCACATCCAAAGCGAGGCCGCTGTTCACGTTGACGAACGTGTAGAAGCTGCCTGAGCGGGAGACTCGCCACTGCTGGCTTCGGTGGTAGTCTTGCTCACGCACCGTAATGCCGGCGGTCGCAGAGCTGCTCTTGCCGTCGACGTCCATATTCATGCCGTACCCAGCGTTCCGGATGGTGTAAACGCCATCCGGGAACACAAACGGTACAGTCAAGGTGAACGACCAGACCTGCGTTAACCTCCCTACTACCCTCGACCACTGGATCACGTCTGCGCCATCCACGGGGTTCGCGTCACCTACATCGAGGAACTTGGAAGAAACCCTCGACATGATGCGGTACCCGCAATCTCCCTTCTCGATGGACCACTGCTGGTTGGTCTGAGCGTAGTACGGGTACTGCAGAACGGTGTTGCCGTCGTCGGTATAACTTTGAAAGACGTCCAAAGCGAGCCCGCTCTCCCAATTTATGATGGTGTAGTAGTTGGACTCGGCGATGCCGCTCACGCTCCACTTCTGGCTGTTGGAACCGTCGTCGGTGCTCAGGAAAACGTTCGACGCGCTCTGAAAGCCGTCCACGTCCAAGCTCAACTCTCCGGTCCGAATGGTGTATATGCCATCTGGAATGGGCTCGGCTGCCCACAGAGACGAGGCGACCAGCAACGCGATCGATGCCATTGCGGCGATGCGGGATCCCTTTGTTCTTACGTGTGCGTTGTTGCGTTATGACCTGCCGGTGGACTTCAATATTTCCCCGTGGCGTTGTGATCTGACCACTAAGGGCAACCTTTGGGGCGCGCTGAGGAGAATCGGCACGAACCGTGAAACCTATCGATCGTAAACACCGGACAACCGTTCATCCGACAAGGTACCCAACAAGGAGACGCGGCCCCCGAGATCCAGCGTTCGTTCTTAACCACGGGTCACGCATGTTCACGACTCAATTCCAGTCTGCCGTACTCAAAACGGAAATTCCTCTGAGAAAATATTACGCAGGCGCTCGGACCGGTCTCATCTGTCAGGCGGAAGCCTCAGAGGATTCAGATCGCGGCGGTTAATATCCTGGTTACGAAGCTGTTCGGTAAGGCAAGAATGTTAGAGTATGGTTAAAAGTAAGTCGAGGTACACCACTCGGGTAATCTTAGGGCAACTGACGTGGGAACAGGGAAGACACGTCCTCTAACTAGATAGAACCCGGGTCCCTTTGTCACTCTGAGAATCACCGGAGGCCGTGTTCTCGTTTATCCGCAGCAGACAGGGGGTCCTGATCGCTGCTGGGGTGTTCAATCCATCCGGGAACCCATTCGATGGCACCCTGGTCTTGAGAGGCCTTGGTGTGAGGCAACTTTTCCGAAGGGGCTAGTCTTGAGGCCTGTGAGGCATTCTGTCCATCTCACGCCAGCGCTGTCACTCAACCCCTTCGACAGTGACCACACGCTGCTCCACCCACGTTTCTGAAAAACATCGTGGGTACCCAGCAGCACAATTGCGAAGATACCGTGACTCCGCAGAGTCAGTAACTGGTCGGCGGCAAATTAGTTCATGGAACGAAGCCGACGATGCAGCCCGGCACTCTCTACAGCACCGGTGAAGAGGCTTCTCTCCTCACGTTGCTCTTGGGGGGGTGCGAGCCCTGATTCCTGCATGTGTCATGACGGGAAGCGGCCGTCGGACGATTTTCACGGGGCCTAGCTGCCCGGCCGGCTGTCGGCGTCGTCGTCGTCGAACTCGAGCTTTCCGCTCAAAATATCGAGCAGCACGCGCGCCTGCTCGCCCATCATAGCTTGGCGCTTCATTTCAAAGAGTGTCGATCTGCTGGGCATCGGATCTGGCTCTGCCTTTTCGTGATTCTCTTCCGCTTCCTGTCAGTTGGGTTGGTCATACATGACCGCGTCAACAGTGTGAACCTCACGGGACTATACGATTTTTTTGGAAATCTTCAGTCGCTCTGACATTTTGTTGGCATAAATTTTGTACAAAACTGGGGCCGGAACTGCCAGAGGGAGGCTCCGCCCGACGTTTTGCGATTGATCGACACTTGCTCACAGATGAAAGCAACACACCTGCAAGGTTTTGACGAGACCCAGCCTCTGCTTGAGCTCACTGGCTTCTACTTTATGCGGGCCGTCCGCTGTGCTTTGGCACATCTCTTCGGCGTCGGAGTCGTAATAGATAAACGGCGTCTCCGCGTGGTCAATGACGGTGCGCGTACCGCGCGTCTCGTCGTGTCGTTGCAAGTTTTCCTCATCCCACAAAACATGACGGTTGTGCTGCATCCCTCCCCTCGTTTGCAAAAACCCGATACCAGGAGTTCTACAGCGGTGTGGTGGTGGGCCGTTTGGGAGGCTACTCTCAAGTTATACAGGCCTTTCTGGGACTCAAAAATGGGGTTTGAGCATTGTTGGCTGCATAAAACCAGTTTTAGAAGGGTTCTGGAAGGGTACCGACCGGGAAACCACAGATAAGTGGGAAACAACAGGGAAATCGCGGTTTCCCCCCCTCCTACGTATAGCTTTGATTAGATTAAACGCGGGAAGTGTTGCTCGCCGCTTTCGGCTCGTCCCGATCAGTCGAGGTGGGCAGGTGCGCATTTAGTGATCCCTGCCCGATGTGCTTCACAGTGTCTAATCAAAGACGCGCACGAATGGACCAGTGAGATTCCTTCTGTCACCTACTATCTGGGAATTAAGGGAACGGGCTTGAATATGTCAGCGGGGGAAGGAAGACCGCGTAGTTCGCAGCAACTCCCAAAATAGCATTTTGCAACTCTTCGCGGTTCGTGCTACAGTCTATGTACGTGCCTTGCCCGGCGCCGGTACTGCCGCTTGCCTCTGCTGTGTCTTCCTCGTTTTGCCGCCGCTGTGCGGGACCCATTTGCGCTAGCTCGGTGCGAACGGCGCGGGAATAGCAAGTCGGTATTTTTTTTTGTCGCTTTTGTCCTTTGGTGGCAGGACCCGCGTTTTTGCGGGGGGTTGCGGGTACAGGAGCACGATCGGTCGGAAAAGAAAAAGGGAAGTGGTCGGGGGGGAGGTGGCTTGGTTCTTCGAACGCGTCGCGCATCTGCCACCGGGGGGCGGCAGCTGGGATAAGGGGAGCGACAGCGTCGATCGAAGCGGAATGCCTCGGCGGCTTTTCGAAGCCGGTTCGGCAGAACGAGAAGCGAAAATTGGTAGTACGACATGAAACACACATGCAGGTGAGATCCGTTCGTAGCGCAGAAACGAAGAAATGTGTTTTGTTAGAGTGCAAGTTCACTATACTCGACAACTTGTGTGGAAGGCGCCATGAGATTATAGAACGCTTACACTCCGCACTAAACCTAGAACTGCCTGTGGTTTGTGCAGCACATTTCCTCTGTTTGCGAAAAAGATGAAAAAAGGAACGAACACCCGCACACGAACTCTCCCAGAAACTTGCAGATCTCAGGTTTTCCCGCCCGTCCCACACGAAATCCTGGTCAAGATCGGCTTGACGTCGCATGCGGGCCGGCATCGATGGCGCAAAGAAACAGGCACACGAACGAGACGTCTCAGCGCTGCGCCGCTCTTTTTCGCCGCATCTGGCAGCTGGTTCCCTCCGAAGTTTCTCCCAGGATAGGTGGAACCGGAACAGGAGCTACGCCAGGCAAACGCTAATAATAATTTGGAGGCATTGGGGGAAACCACCGGCACTTCCTGGGACAGTTCAAACGGTGTTCTTGCACAACACGGGGGGGGGAGGCGGGGGAAGGGAAGGGGCACTCGTATTTGTGGTTCGTCTGAACCGCGGCACGGCTTCTTTCGTTGGTTCTCCGGCCATCCTCGCTCAACACGGAGGGGCGAGGGAAGGGAGGGATACTCGTATGTGGGTTCGTATTGTTCGTCTGAACCGCGGCACAGCTTCTTTTGTTGGTTATCCGGCCATCCTCGCTCAACACGGAGGGGCGAGGGAAGGGAGGGACACGCGTGTGGTTCATCTGAACCGCGGCACAGCTTCCTTTGTTGGTTATCCGGCCATCCTCGCTCAACACGGAAAGGCGAGGGAAGGGAGGGACACGCGTGTGGTTCATCTGAACCGCGGCACAGCTTCTTTTGTTGGTTGTCCGGCCATCCTCGCTCAACACGGAGGGGCGAGGGAAGGGAGGACACTCGTATGTGTGGTTCATCTGAACCGCGGCACAGCTTCCTTTGTTGGTTATCCGGCCATCCTCGCTCAACGCGGAGGGGCGAGGGAAGGGAGGGACACGCGTGTGGTTCATCTGAACCGCGGCACAGCTTCTTTTGTTGGTCTTTTTTTTTTTTGGCCAGCCTCGGACGCCCGAGGCGGTGTTTTTCTGGCCGGCGACCTTTACACCCGGTGCGCACGAACAGATGGCGGACGGCCCCGTCCGCCATCTGTTTGTGCGCACAGGCGGAACTCACCTGCTTCGGTAAGTTTCATGTAGTACGCTGCCAACTACTAAATGTTTAGTACCAACAATGCATTGTTAACATAAAAAAAAAACGGCCACGGATGCTGGTTCAGGAGTGGCTGAGAAGATAGGCGGAGTGTTGATCAGGCCTCGTACTGGGCGAGCTCGACGATGGCTGCGGCACGGGCGAAGTACTTGTTGTTGGCAAGCTGGGCGACGGTGTTGATGTGGAGAGCCTCGAGCTGCTCCTTGGTCTTCGGGCCGATGCCCTGGAGGCACGCAGTCGGCGCCTTGCACACTTCCTTCAGCGTCTTCGTCTCGAACTTCTTGTCGAGGGCCTCGTCGATGTTCATGCGGGCACCGTCGTGGCGCTCACCCTTCTCCTCGGTCTCCGCCAGCAGCGCAATCGCGTGGGCCATGCGGTAGTACTTCCACGTGCCCATGTCCTGAATAGTCTTGATGCCCAAGTCGTGGTACAGCGGCTCCGTCTTCGGCCCGACACCTTCAAGAGCCCCAACGCTCTTCTTCACGAGCTCCTTCAAGCTCGCAACCTCGATCTTCTTGTCGACACACGCGTTGACATTCATGCTGTGCTCCGCGTCCTTCTTCGTCTTCTTCGGCGAACTGTCCTTCGCGGGCGATCCGGCGCGTTTTGCCGCTGGCATTGTCTTGGTTAGTTTCTCTGAAAAAAGGTGGGGAAGGGTTCCTGGATATCCGGTGGCCAGAGGTGTTTTCGAGTCTTCGAAGCGAAGTGCGGCATGCCAACGCATGGCGCTTTCATGATTATCACTTACCGGTTCCGGCAAGTGTCAGCCTAGACTCGTCCGATTTGCTGCTGGACTGTTCTCGTTTACGCCGCAGTGTTTGACTGCATTCCTGGCACCTGCACGTTACAGCACGCAATACTCGTCCTGTGAGCACTCCACTCTCGAGAATTCTCCGTCGGCTGCTCACCCCTGCAATGAGGTGAATGCAGCACGCGGCCCTGGACGCACTGCCAGCACAGAGCAATCCTGGCGGGGGGCAATCATCGTGCCCTGGGGGAAACTCTCCTCGAATCAATCGCACGCGACGGTGGGGGGATTTTGGGTTCAGCTAGAGAACCCGACGCACTTCGGTGCGAACTTGCCATTGTTCGGCGGTCCGGCGGGGGGTGGGGCTTCGCATCCACAAAGTATTCTTGTGTGACGCAACACATTTCGTAGACACGGTTGATGGTGTCGTGGTTTGCGAGAGGTACGTACTTATACCCGTTCTGTCCGCAAACCCTATTTTCGAACATTTTTGGCTATTTGGATGGCTCGTCCTGGCACCAATCACCTGGAAATACAATTTGGTCGTACTGCAGAGGATCCACGAGGAATACCAGCACTTTCCAGCACATTTTCCGTCGTTTTAGGTTTGTATCCTGTTGGGCCAAGCATCTCAGGAGGGAACCTGCGAGGCTCGAGGAACCTTACACGGTGCAAGTCCTGCGGGGGAGACATCAACGTCTTGAGACCAGCTTTTGCTATGGATGCAAAGACGGCCGGACAAAAGCGACGACGCCGGCACTCACTCAAGCGGCTGATCCGCTCCTGCCGAAAAGTATCATTGCTGCCGGTTCGCGCGCGGGAATTTAGAGAAAGAAAACGGAGGCGGAACAGGAAGCGAGGCAGCGCTTGACGCCCAACGAATTCAAGCTGCCGGAAAGAGGGGACGGAGCCGTCCGGACTGGCGTATCCTCGTGATAGAAGCAGAAAGAAAAGCGGAGAAGGTCAGAATGGACGGGCCGCGCCGCTCTTGGTCACACACGCTTAGTCCTGCTGCCTGCGCACGATGTTCCTGTCGAGGATGATACCGTCGAACTTCTTCTGGAACCACGCGATGGCTTCCCTCTTCGTGATACGGTGCTGCGGCGGGATACGGCCCGGCGACCTCTTTCTCTTCGCGACACGTGCACCCGGGCGCTCCTGTTTGGTTGAGGACATGAGTTCTGCATCTATAATTACACCACTGCCACTCTGTTGGCGCTGGCAGAACGCGAGGAGCCTGCCTTATCACCGTCGCCTATCGCAAGTTGCGTAACCAGCAACGGAAAACGCGTCCGGCAGCGTTTATCATTGGTTGGTGAAAAGTTCACGAAAGGGCATACCAAGACGATGTAGAAGTCCATTCCGTAGATACCCGTGCTCGGGTCGTACTTGATACCCAAGTCAATGTGCTCGTTGATACCGAATCCGAAGTTGCCGTTGTTGGAGAAGTTCTGGTGGAACAACTCGTACTCCTTCACCTTAAGGCCTCTCTCCAACAATTCCTCAGCCTTCTCACCACGGACCTGTGTGCATGTGTGATACGTGACTAATGAACCGGTTGTGTCCCTTGACCGGCAGCGAAAGTACGCTTGCATGCGAAGATTAAACGATACATCGACTAAACGATACATCGACTAAACGATACATCGACTAAACGATACATCCACTTGTCCAACGTGCACTCCTTCGATTTACGCGTGCTGGTGACATGTGATAGGAAAAGTACATACGGTGGCGTGGCACGCGCACTTCTCGTTACGACGGAGACCGAAGGTACGGATGGTGATGCGGGCACGGCTCATGACAGGGACCTGACCCGTCAACTGTTCGACGACCTTGGCGGCACGCACGAGACGGTCACCGGATTCTCCGACAGAGATGTTCACCACGAGCTGCGGGGAGGGTGTGGATGTAGGCTTTCGAATGGGCACAATGGGAGTCCACTGACGGTGCAAGTTCCATCATGTGTGTGACAGTGCTACGGAATCGGCTGTTGCACAAATTGCCAAATTATCAACACTGCAGAGGTGCATGAGGAAGGGGCTCGGCGCCTAGCGCCGGACAGGTTCACAACAAAACAGTACCGCGCCCTCTTGGCTTAGAAAAGTGTTTGAACGCAGGAGACTGCTTGCAAACTGGTTGTCTATGTAGCCCGCAAAATGCAGCGTCCAGTGGCCGTTGGGTTTTCCAATCCAAAATGTGGCGCAAGCTCAGCCTCTGCTAGTTGCAGCCTGTAACCGTCGATCCCGAAGGACGATCAGTTTGGTGTCTTGCGACCTTTTTTGTGTTTCCGGCGATCCCGAATGGGCGTACAGATTGGCGCCTTTCGACCTTCTTTTGGAATTTGAAAATACAAACCTTGGCGATGCGGATCTCTCGCATCGGATTCAACTTCTTGGACGTCGCCATCTTCCTTCTTTTTTTCTCTCTAATCCTGTGGGCAGCTGGATTTGGTGGGAGCGGGTTGGTGGAGGGGAACACATACACCGTGGCTCTGCCTAAGCCGGTCCATCCCCTCTTGATAGACCGTGATAGACCGAAGAATACAGCACCGGGCAATTCGATGCAGCTCTAGGGACTAGGGATGTACCTGATAGACCGTGGTGGTCCGTGATTCACTGTGATCAACAGTGGCAGGCAGTTCGATGCAGTTTCAAGAGATAGGGACGGACCGGCTCACTGCAGCCGAATGCATTCAGATAGGTTTTAAACGCGGCGTGACGTTCGGGTTCCCGTGACGGAATGCAGGCACGGTGCGGTACTCATCAGCGTAGTGACGACTTCCTGACACAGCCCGATGTATCGGTATCTCTCCTTGCCTTGCCTTGACCGTGTTTTTCTGCTCGTTTCGCTCGTGACCGACCCGCTGCAACTGGCGTCTGACTCACTTCTTCAGCTTGCTCTGGCAACGCGGCTTTCGCTGCCGCCTGAGGCCTCGTGACGAGGTCAGGGTGCGTTGGCAGCCACCGGCACCCTGGGGCGCAGAGTGCTCGTCTTCCTGATGAGCGGCCGTCGTTTCAGGACGATTCGCGGGGATGCAATAAGCTCGTTTACTCGGGTTGTCTCTCTCCCCATCTCTCGTACGCCATTCAGACAATACACATGTCCATGGTTTACCATTGGACCTATCAGGTCATCTCGCTGGGCAAACTGCTGCCATCGGCTGCTGCCGTTGGTCCCTTTTCTGGTGTTTCATTCGTATCGGAATAGTGCATCATAGCCACACACGTTTTGTACAATGCCGGCTCTGTCCGCGTGGCAAAGCCGCAGAGCAATGTAGACTCGGTAAAAGGTCTGCCAAACCTGGCTGTCCGTTCGTCCGGAAGACGAGAATTCGCCGGGGTACGGACTTCCACCGCTTCACAAACCACACCACTCGGCTGTCGGTCGGAACGGACACGTGCGCTGGCTCAAAAAGTGGGGACAGGAACAGAAACAGACCCCGGCGCGCGTTGATCAGTCGGCGGGCGGAGGGAGAAAGGACGGGGCGGGCGGGATACACGCCAATGAAGCATCCCCTCCCCCCTTTTCCCCCCCTTCTCTCCCTCTCCCCCCCGCCGCCGCCGGCCCCACGCCCCGCGCACGATTTGCGCCGAAAGCCCCACAAATACTGCCGAGGGGGTAAAGTCACGGTTTGAGGGGGGGGGGGTCGGGGACTTGGGAGGGACAACCCCCCCCCCCCTTCTGCCGCACGCCTCCGAAACTGGGGAGGTGTTGATACGTATGATGATTGCTGCTTCGACGGCAGAGAAAAAACGCGGATTGAGGCGGAGGCGGGGGAAAACAATGCGGGTGGCCTCGTACAGGGGGAGCATTGGCAATACGAGGAGATGAACCACAGGCAGATGTCCTGCCATGAATCCGCAGGCAGGTCTCTCTCCGCAGTTCCCACAGCATCTTTCCGGAGCGTTGTCTCGAGGTGGCTCTACACGCACGTCGTCAGGTGCCCCGGGCGACGCGTGAATTGGCGTGCATATATATTGAGGTGGCTCTCGCTTGCTCGCACTCTTTCTTGTTTTCTCTGCCGGCTTCTCTTTTTTTTAGCGGAGCGGGTCGGATTTCCCATCTTAGTCCTGCTGCCTGCGCACGATGTTCCTGTCGAGGATGATACCGTCGAACTTCTTCTGGAACCACGCGATGGCTTCCCTCTTCGTGATACGGTGCTGCGGCGGGATACGGCCAGGCGACCTCTTTCTCTTCGCGACACGTGCACCCGGGCGCTCCTGTTTGGTTGAAAGCAGGTTTGCACTTCTACAACGCTAAGTTGAAAGACGTGTCGAAACTTGTGGAAGCTTGAAATTGAGCACATGAGTGCAAGAGGTACATCTATCTATGAGTACATAACTGCCTCTCTGCTGGCGCTGGCAGAAGGCGAGGAGCCTTCCGTCTTATCGCAAGCTCGGAACCAGCACCAGGAAGACCCGCGTCCGGCAGCGGTAATCATTGGTTGGTGAAAAGTTCACGAAAGGGCATACCAAGACGATGTAGAAGTCCATTCCGTAGATACCCGTGCTCGGGTCGTACTTGATACCCAAGTCAATGTGCTCGTTGATACCGAATCCGAAGTTGCCGTTGTTGGAGAAGTTCTGGTGGAACAACTCGTACTCCTTCACCTTAAGGCCTCTCTCCAACAATTCCTCAGCCTTCTCACCACGGACCTGTGTGCATGTGCGGTGTGTGGCGGCTCCGCTGAAACGCGCCAACGCATTCGATGACGCAGATACGCCCGAACAAAGCTGGGGCCAAAACTTAACGATGCACGAAGCCTTCGGAAAGGGTCGGGTCACGGAGCTGACAAAGATGTCGACACGTTTCGACGGCCTCGGCGGGGCAGGCACTTTGTATAGACGCAGGTTAGTAGGGGACGTTCTATAATAATGAAAGCTACATACGGTGGCGTGGCACGCGCACTTCTCGTTACGACGGAGACCGAAGGTACGGATGGTGATGCGGGCACGGCTCATGACAGGGACCTGACCCGTCAACTGTTCGACGACCTTGGCGGCACGCACGAGACGGTCACCGGATTCTCCGACAGAGATGTTCACCACGAGCTGTGAAGGTGGGGACGTTTTGTCGTAAATTCGCGGTACTTTCTCAGCAACCAGTAGCGACAGCCATCCTCAGTACACTAGGCAACCAAGGGGATAACAAACCTGTTTGATCGAGTTCTACACCGATCAGGGTATCCCTGAACGCGCTATGGGTGTGGGTATTCTGACTAGGATCCAAACACCGGCCGCCACAAGAACCACGCGCGGGACACTCCTCATCAAAACGACATTAGGCGGGAGCCACGCGCACCTTAGGTCCGCGAAGTCTCCGCTTGCCGTGCGATAGCAGGGCCTGATGACGACTGTGCGCGCAGCGACAAGGATCGAGCAGTGCAAGTTTCAAGAGCACGCGGCTTGACCGTGGTCCTGTGGGCTGCTCTCTATGATGAAGAAGAAGAAGAAAAAGGCCGCTCCCGGTCCAGGAACGTGACGGTCAACCACAGCTTGCAAAGCTTGAGTCGGAGGCAGCTCAGTGCCACAACCCCGTCCGCTCTGCCCTGTGGCTGACCGTCTCGACGAGCTTGTGTTCAGCGCAAGCGCCAAGCCCCAAGGTGCGCCACGCCTTGATGCTTTAGTTTGGGAAATCGGTAGCCACTTGACCCGTAGGCCCGTGGCTCTGCAGTACCGCCGAACACGTGAAGCTTGTAGCAGGCTTTCCCTAGTACCTCTCTATGATGGAAAAAGGGAAAGTGCGCATACTTTGGCAATGCGAATCTCGCGCATGGGGTTGAGCTTCTTGGAGGTCGCCATCTTGGAGTCTGTCGTCCCTCGTTTGTTTATTTCTTCTGTAAGTCCCCACGCCCCCGGTTTGCCCCCCTTTTTTCGAGAGTGCGGCGGAATCAAAACCTGAACAATTCGCCAAATAGACAGGGTGCGCGGGGGCGGATAGAATAGTTGAGTTGCAGCTCTTGACAAAGATAGATGGCGGGCGCAAGTCGTTGCGCCGTGGGCGCGGAGCGAGCCGTGGCCCTGTCAAAGATGATTGTTGCACCGATGGTGGCGCAGCCGGGGGCGTTCTGACTGGCGGACGAGACCGCCTGGCAGGCAAGATAGATGGAAAAAAGAAGGTGTTTTTATTCTTCGTTTTTTCTCACGAACACCGGGTGCTTTTGGCTTTGTAGGTTCTCCCGACTCCCCAATTCGTGGTAAGCACAAACTCAAGAGGTCTAGTCAACTATTCCCTGCAGTATTATCATACTTTCGGTAACAAAAAGGTACCAGGGAAAGCCTGCTACACGGGAGCCAAGCTTCACGTGTTCGGCGGTACTGCAGAGCCACGGGCCTACGGGTCAAGTGGCTACCGATTTCCCAAACCAAAGCATCAAGGCTTGGCGCACCTTGGGGCTTGGCGCTCGCGCTGAACACAAGCTCGTCGAGACTCAGCCGCAGGGCAGAGCGGACGGGGTTGTGGCACTGTGTTGCCTCCGACTCAAGCTTTGCAAGCTGTGTTGACCGTCACGTTCCTGGACCAGGAGCAGCCTTTTTCTTTTTCTTTTTCTTCTTCTTCGATAACAAAAATCTGCATGAGCCCACCCCGTGCGAGCTCGACAACGCGGGCCCGCCATATGCATCACACTACATGCTGCTGGCTGCATGCAGACCTTCGCCATATGGTCTGCATTCTAACCTTCAATGTCGTGATAAACCACCGTATCTGGCATATCAGAACCGCCGGGATGGATCGACTTATTTGCTACACGCGGCGACCCAACAGGATTACCCGTGTGGGATTGGGCATTGCCTGGACAGAGTGTCCGGCTTCTTCAGCGAGGCGCAGGTCGAGTGATAGATAAAGAGAGAGGACATGAAAAACGTTCCAGAAGCTAGAACGGAGCGGCTCTAATCTAACTGGTGCCGCTGCCTACGAAACGAGCTCGGATGAGGCGGAGAGGAGGAGGGCGGCAGAAAGAAGGTCTCTGCAAGCGGCGGACGTTTCGATCTGCTGCGAGATTCCGCACTCGCGGACAGGAGGTCATCGAGGAGAGCTATACTGCCGGATCTGCTAACCAACTTCGTTCAGCGTCACCAGATGTGTGTAGGTCGAGTTTCGAGTGCGTCAGCCCGCGGAAAGAGGCGCACCAGTGACCCAGGCTCTTCAGCCAGGATCTCTGGGTGTCCGTTTTGGCCGTCTGGCTGACACTTCCTTGCGGGCACAACATGCAAGAAGGCCCGGAAGAAATCGGGAGCCGCCGGGTAGCACCCGAGAGTTTTCCGTGCAAGTTACGGGCTACCCTACCAGGTGTGAAGGCGTGTCGTCTTGTCTTGCTGCAGAGACATTTTTCCGGTCGTCTCGAGAGACAGCACAGCGGACCGAGCGAAGAAGGCAACACCGACACCACACAATACCGCCTGCGTTCTATCGGCATGAAGGACACGCCGCAGCACAGCACAACAAGTGCGAGTCCTGCAGGCACATTCGGCAAGCTATCGTTGTGACCGTCTGGTGGACGCTGACGTCGGCTGCGTGATGAAAGAAAGTGTGTAAGAAGTGCGACGGAGCTACTACTGAACTGCGTTGAAGGGGCGCATCGTTTCTGAACGAGCCCCGCATGACTCGCCCCAAAAAGTCGAAGACGACCAGCCGGGTCCCAACACAATTTTTGAACTGCTGAAGTCTCCGTTTGACTTGTGAGGCGGGGGGGGTTTCCTTGTGCGGGTAGAGCAGGGTCTTGCGTTCTTCGTTTTTCTGTAGATCAAGTCATACCAGGAACTCACCAAGGCCTTTCCGCGGTGTGACATAGCGCGTTACATCCTCTGGGTCCACTTTGGTTCTGTCGTCGAGGATGCTGCGGAGGGAGCCCTTGAACAGATCCTCAGAGAAGTCCGACGCATGCGTTGAGGTGGAGGTCACTGTGTTCGACAGCTGCGAACTGGGGAAAGCAGTCAGCTGCTCCCCGGCGCAGTCCGACCCAGCGATGAAGCGGTGGCCGGCAGTAAAGAAGCTGCCGGGCTGATCTTCGTTGGGGAGGGTGAACCGAACCGGCGTCGACGGGGCGCGGTCTTTTGCTTGAGGACCCGGACGCGGTGGGATCCCGCCGCTGGCCTGCCGCTTCTTCGACAACTCGACGACGGCCTCTTCCAGCTTCGCTTGCCGCGCGGTAAGGGTGCTGACCTGCTCGTTCACGTTGCGGATGGTCGCCAGGATTTCCTTCAATAGACTCTCATCGGTGGTCTCCCGCGATTCCGAACGTTTGTACATCGCGCCGTCGCTGCGCTACCAACGTGCGGCAGTCCTTGCGAGGATCGCAGCGGACAAAGCTGCTTGACGAAGACAGGTGCCGCCACTCTCTTTCGTGGGTTCCGACGCACGGCTGCGACGCGCCGCTGTCGTACGGGGTTTTACTCACGAGAATCGCATTCCCCGGGGGAAATAAGTAGTGTGGCAGGGGTTGATAAAACCCGCCCTCCTCCCCCTACCTGTTGTGCTCTTATCGTTCGTCTCGGCAGTGTCGCTCTTTGAGCAACTGGAGCTGGCAGTCGACCATGGCCTGGTACTGCGGAATAAGTGGTCGCTCAGAAGTGGACCTTTAACAAAAGCGGGCTCCTAGGTACCCGGCGGTGTTCACCGTATGAGCCCGACGAACGCGAAACGAAGTGCTCAGAGAACGTTTATGGATGTAATCAAATCGGAGATCAGAAACTCTAGTCTGTTGTTCATTATCATCATGCACACGAAGAACAAGGAATCGAGGTGTCTTTGACCACAGCGGAAGACGTTTCTCGACGGTCCGCGCTCGGTTCGGCACGGTCAGTTCGCACGTGAAGCCGACGCTTCGCAATGAACTCCACAGCACCAAAACGACGAGCCTCAGAGAACGTAAATGGATGTAATCAAGTCAGAGATCAGAAACTCTAGTCTGTTGTTCAATGACATCATGCACGAGACCAAGGAATCGAAGGGTCGATGACCACACAGCAAAAACACTTTTCGCAACGGTCCGCACTCCGGCACAGCCAGCTCATGGACACGGTGCCAAAAAACGATAGCTCAGAGAACGTAAATGAATGTAATCGAGTCGGAGATCAGAAACTCTAGTCTGTTGTTCAATGGCATCATGACGAGAACCCAAGAGACTGAAGTGCGGGTGACCCAGGGGAGAACACATTTCTCGGCGCAGCACAGTCCCGACTTCGCAGTGAACCATGCACGGAACCCAAAACGAAGTGCTCAGAGAACGTAAATGGTTGGAATCAAGTCGGAGATCAGAAACTCTAGTCTGTTGTTCAATTGCATCATGCACGAGAACCCAAGGAAGGTGTCCAGCAGGGAGCACATTTTCTCGACGGTCCGCTCTCGGGCACAGCCAGTTCGCACGACGCTTCACACAATGAACCACATACGGTACCAAAACGAAGAGATCAGAGAACGTAAATGGATGTAATCAAGTCAGTGATCAGAAACTCTAGTCTGTTGTTCAATGGCATCATGCACGAGAGACCAATGATGAGTCGAAGAGTTTGTGACGACAGCGGAGAACACGTTTGGCTGCATCAGGTATGAACCCGACGTTTCGCGACGAACCACGGACACGGAACCAAAACGAAGTGCTCAGAGAACGTAAATGGTTGTAATCACGTCAGAGATCAGAAACTCTAGTCTGTTGTTCAATGGCATCATGCACAAGAGACCAACGATGAATCGAATAGTTTGCGACGACAGCGGAGATCACGTTTCTCGGCCGCAATCTGACACGGTCAGTTCGCACGAGCAACGTACACGGCAACAAAAACGGAGTGCTCAGAGAACGTAAATGGATGTAATCAAGGCAGAGATCAGAAACTCTAGTCTGTTGTTCAATGGCATCATGCACGAGAGACCATTGATGAATCGAATAGTTTGCGACGGCAGCGGAGAACACGTTTCTCGGCCGCAATCTGACACGGTCAGTTCGCACGAGCAACGCACACGGCAACAAAAACGGAGTGCTCAGAGAACGTAAATGGATGTAATCAAGTCGGAGATCAGAAACTCTAGTCTGTTGTTCAATGACATCATGCACGAGAGAACAAGGAATCGAAGAGTTAGTGACCGCAGCGGAAAGCACGTTTCTCAACGGTCGCACTCCGGCCAGTTCGTTTGCACATGAACCGATACTTCACAACGAAGCCACGTGCCAGAGAGAGACGAAGAGCTCAGAGAACGTAAAGTGATGTAATCAAGTCGGAGATCAGAAACTCTAGTCTGTTGTTCAATAGCATCATGCACGAGAGAACAAGGAATCGAAGAGTTTGCGACGACAGCGGAGAGCACGTTTGACTAGGTATGAAACCGACGCTTCGCGACGAACCACGGACACGGCACCAAAAACGAAGTGCTCAGAGAACGTAAATGGATGTAATCAGTCAGAGATCAGAAACTCTAGTCTGTTGTTCAATGGCATCATGACACACAAGATCAAGGAATCGAAGTGTTAATCCCAGCGGAGAGCACGTTTCTAGGTGGCCGCGCTCCGGCCCAGTCCGTTTGCACATGAACCGACACTACGTAGCACCAGAAGACGAAGCTCAGAGAACGTAAATGGATGTAATCAAGTCGGAGATCAGAAACTCTAGTCTGTTGTTCAATATCATCATGCACGAGAGACCAGAGAGGGCAGCAACCGGTGGGACTATGAGAGGTCAGAGTCTCCCGTCGACTACTTTGTCAGACATGCACCACGATCCTGGGGTGGTGGTTGTGGTTGGTTGACGAAATTTCTCTGGTCAGCGAGTGTGCGACAGCGCTTCGTGCATTACATCCGAGCTGCAGAATGTCCACGCAGTATCTACATGTCGCAGGAGCACTGCGTCAGAACGATACGTTGAGCCGGTCATCCCCTCTTGATAGACCGTGATAAACCGAAGAATACAGCACCGGGCAATTCGATGCAGCTCTAGGGACTAGGGATGGACCTGATAGACTGTGGTGGACCGTGATTCACTGTGATAAACAGCGGCAGGCACTTCTATGCAGGTTCAAGAGATAGGGACGGACCGGCTCAGATACTTATTTAACACGGCATTTCCGATATGGTTTCGATGGATTCCGCCAGAAGTCGAGCGCGCAGAGAGAGAGAGGGAGGGAGAACGGAAGGTGTTTGCACGGAGAACAAAAGACTCGAATCTATTGAACGTCAGCACGTTCGGTCTACGACTGGTGGTGCGGGACTCCCTCGCAACGAGAAAAGAAAACGAAATCGAAGCGAAAGGTACTGCGTTGTCCGTTGACCCAGATATGTGCCCGGCCGCCTCCTAGAACTGCATCGAATGTACAGCACAAGCTTAGAAGGTGGGAGTGGACTGTCACAGGGAAACACATCGCATCTGTGCCCTTTCGATTCAAGGCCGTTATATACGGCAAGAAATGCGTTCGCGTGTAATCCGCGGGCAAACGTCGGCGTTTTCACTACGTGTGAGACACACGCGCCGGTGGGGGGTGGGGGGGACTGAGAGGCTGGGGGAGGTTGTTGTGTGAAAACTACATCCGGTGTGGTCCCCTTCAGCTTTTGGCTGCGTGGTTTCTTTTTTTAGAGTTTTTGCTTGGTTTGGGGCACCCGTCAACCTCGACGCCCAAGGAGTCTTCCCAAGGCTAGTTTAACTAACCAGCTCCGTCGCCGCGCGCAAGGGTTTGCGAAGTTGCGAAGGGGACGTGCTGCAGACGCGGCTCGACGGTGGGAACCTCGCAGGCTTGGCCCCCGCCCGTCTCGTCGTGTACCTGAACGGGCTAAGAGGCCGGGGGCTCGCTCGCACGGGCGGCCGAGCTTGCTTTCGGAGGCATCAGCGCGTGTCCGCTTCGCTGGTTTCGACGGCGGTTTCACTGCTTTCACTCGTTTTTTCTGGGGCTGCTGACTCGCCACGGCGCACGAGACTCTTGGGCACGTCTCTCTTCGCCGGAAATGGACTCAACAACTGGGCGCAAGCTTCTTCCCCTCCTGCTCTTGATGGCACCGTTGGTTGTGTATCGAAACGCCTGCTGCATCGAACACCGACTGCCAACTGTCGTCTGAGTCATCGTCGACGACGTTCTTCCGCTTCCCCTTCGGCTTCGGCGTCGCAGCGGCGCGCGATTTTTTCGCGGGGGGAGCCTCGTCCGACGACGACTCCGCCGCTGGCCTGACGTGGTTAAACGCTCGCAGGCTCATGTCAGACACAGCGATCTTCTACTACCCGTCTTGAAACACGGACCAACGTGTGCAGGCTTAGGGTGTCGAAGCCGCACTGAAAGGGAGATGTGCCTGTCGAAACACCTCCTGCGTCGAACAGCGGCTGCCTAACTGTCGTCTGAGTCGTCGTCGACGACGTTCTTCCGCTGGTTTCGTTTCCCCTTCGGCTTCGGCTTCGGCTTGGGCTTCGGCTTCGCAGCGGCCCGCCCCTTTTTCGCGGGGGGAGCGTCCGACGACGACGACTCCGCCTCCGACGACGACTCGTCGCCGCCGGAGCCGCTGCTCTCGCTGCTGGGCGACGGCGCCTTGCGGGCCCGCTTGGCCTTCGGCGCCGGCTTCCCGGACTTGCCTGCGGGTTTCTTGCCGGCGGGCTTCGGCGCGCCCTTCTTCGCGGGGGGCTTGCCGCCCGGCTTCTTGGCTGGCGGCTCGCTCGACTCTTCGCCTTCTTCGTCCTCGTCGGTCTCCTCGTTCTCCTCGTCCTCTTCGTCTTCCTCGCCGGCCGAGCTCTCCGAGGCTTCGGCGCGCGCCCGCTTCGCTGGTTTCGACGGCGGTTTCGCGGTTTTCGCCCGCTTCTGGGGCTGCTGCGGGGAGTCGGCCGAGGCGTTGTCGTCGGCGTCGTCGTCGTCGCCCTTGCGCTTCTTGCGGTTGGCCGCCGTCTTCGCCGCTTTGTCGGCGAGGCGGAGGGCCTGCGCGCGCGCCTTGACCTCGACCGCGTTCGCGCCGCACCGCTTGTCAACCTCCTCGTCGATGTTCTTCTCCCACTCGTCGACGATCGTCTTCACGTCCGCTCGCTCCTTCGAACCGGGGACCACGCGGCGCACCCGGTTGGCGATATCCTTCAAGTACCCCACAATCTGTGGTGTGAGCGAATCAATGTTGACGATTCACCTACCCCTGGATACGACCTGAGCCCGATTACGCAGCGATTGCATAACGATACAGAGTATCGCATAGAAATCCAACGACGACGCTCGACAACGACCAAGCAGGGGTGAATTAGCTCGTGTGGTATTCCGGTGCACGCGACGGTTGAAAATAGCAGAGTATAGAGAGGGTGGGGGTGGAGAAGGATCGTAGTTAGCTTGGTTCAAACCGGCCGCATACCTGGGCATCGCTGAGGTACGGCGCGTAGCACTTGAAGCAAGGTGCCGAAACCAGTCTCTTCACGACGCGCTCACTCGTCTGCTTGATGTCGAGTAGCGAGAGACACTCGGCCTGTGCGTGTTTGGTCTAGTAGTTGTGGATGGACGCACGGGAAAGTTTGCAATGGGAACTAGCAACATGCAAGTTGCTCGGCAAGGCGGAACACGATCTGGTCATTCTAGCTACGGGAACGCGATCGCCTTTCACCGTGCGTATCTTCACGGTGCGGTCCTTTAAGCCATTCGGCGGACCATCATGGGGATCGCAAGAACGTGCTGGGATTAGATATGTGCCTAACACCGCACTGGTCCCGTCTGCGCCGTGTTGCGGACATCATCAGCGCGGAACCTGAGTGACCGCAGAGAGGACAGCGGTGTGGTGTCGTAGCTCGTCACCACCCGTGCAGGGGGAGGAGGGGAGGGGTCTGGCATACGATGTGTCTAGCGAGCATGAGATTCACAGTCGGGCGGGACGAGTCGTCGGGCCCGGCTTGGGCGTCGAGAGCTTCACCACCAACTTCTCCTTCTGGACTTTCGCCGGCCGCCTTCTGCGGGGACGTAGTCTGCGGTTGGCTCGTACTCGAAGGCACGCCATCTGCCAACGACGGCACGGCGTCTGTCGACGATGGGTCGGTGATTTGCGTGAACTTGAGGCAGAGCCGCTGGACGAGCAGCTCGGTCTGCTTGTCCTTGTCGATGTGGTCAAGCATCAGCTTCATGATGCTGCGCACACCGCCTTCTGGCAGGTCACTGCGGCGGGAGAGGGCGGACAGCGCGTCCGGCAGGGCGCCGAAGACTCGGCCGCGCGAGGAGTACTCGCGGAGGAAAAGGGACGCTCGGTTCTTAATGAGGTCAGAGCTGTCGACGAGGCCGGCGAGCAGCGCGTGAACAAACGATCGGGCCTGTGGGTGGTTGGTTGGTTCGGTGTTGTTCTCATTGATTGTTGCTGTGGACAGGTGTTTCACTCCTGGAAACAGCATGTCAGTTTCGCGTGCACGGGTTCCTCGCTGAGTGATTCCTACAGCCCACTGGATTGAGGTATCAACCAGGGGTCACGCTTGTAGAGCCATAAGGGTGGCCGGGGCAAGTAACGGCCATCCAGAGCTCGCAAAAGCTGGAGTCGAAGTTGGATCTCCACAACAGCGTGCAACGCAAGCCCGAGCCACGCCACGCCTTGACGCCTGTATATAGAGGGGGGGTGTAGGGCGCAAGGCGAGCGCCGGGACCCGTGGATTCACACAGGCCACCTTGCTCCAGGGAGGGGCACGGGCTGCCTAAATTTTCACGAACTGTCCAGTTTCAGATCCGCTTTGGAGAGGACGCGCCATATAACACGCAGCGACGACGGGTACTCATTTTACGTGGCGCCGTCTTCCGTGTGCAATCACGCGGAAGGAAACACCAGACATGCCCGAAAAAACGTCAGAACATCCTGGCCGCAAGGGTTTTTTGACGTCTAAGGCTCTCCCCGTCTGGGTGGGTGGGAGGGACTTCGAAAAAAATGGTTCTGACCTGCGGGTCAAGAAAAAAGACGTCGCAAACCACAGGAACGGGAAAAAGAGGTGTGTATGTGGTGTGATCGGTATAACCATGGGGTACTACGGGGGAACTACGGGGAACTGGCCTTGGGGTGTCCTTTTTTTTTTTGGTGGTTCTTGAGGGGCATAGGTCTCATGTTTCCCTCAGACTGCGGGGGCTTTGGAGTTAGTTAAAGGGTTTGGGGCTTTTTGGGGGTGTTGGTGGACAGGGGCGCCAGGGGTCTTCAAACCGGCGCGTTTAAATTTAGGGAAAACGACAAAGTGGATTCTATATAACTGGATTACGACAAAGTGGATTATAATCCACTTTGTCGCCAATCCACTTTGTCGCCTAATCCACTTTGTCGCCCCGTATGACGGACCTAAGCTCACTTTTGATGGTTTCAATGAACTCAAACAGCTCAAAATAGTCACTTTCCCTGTGGGAACTTTTTGTGAAAGGGTCCCCCTATATAATTCATGCCGGTTGTCAGAAGCGACAAAGTGGATTATCAAAAGCGACAAAGTGGATTATTACTGGATTATAATCCACTAATAATCCACTTTGTCGTAATCCAGTTATATAGAATCCGTTTTGTCGTTGACCCTAAATTTAACAGAGAAGCATTGCATAATAAAGCTAGACAGCTTTATGAAATGCTTCTCTGTGTTCTAACATCTGCTGCTGTAGCCTAAACGAAATGTGACCCCAATACGATGCAATCGCCTTACAGGTGACTTTTGCATCCGGAATCTCAAGCGAGCTCGAACTCTAAATAAAGCGCAAATCATCTCTCTCGTAAAATGATCGTTTCCATTGAACTGGCTACAAAAGAAAGTACCCAAATAAAGGCACGAAACAAAATTCAAAAGCGTAAAATGCAATTCTGTATCGGCGTTACGTTTCACTGCTTTACGAAATATCTCCAAGTCCGCACGACGGAAGAGCGTGAGGAGAACGACAACAGCGAGACCGAAGAAAGCGACACCATCGACCTGAAGGAAGAAGACATGAAGTACAACGCCGACTTTATGACTAACGGCTCGCTGCAAACGTTCCACGAGTCCACAATACGGCCGCACCTGCTGGAATGCGGAAACCAGCTTGCAGAAAAGAAAGACGCTCCTTTCCTTAGGGGGGCTACCGGTGTCGCACGTCGCTGGTTTTATAAGGAGCGCGACGACGAGACGGAAGTGCTCAACGACGCGGGACTACAAAAGGTCGTCGAAAAGAAGTTGAACCTCCATATAGTGGTCCGTTTGGAGCTGAAAAAGCACTCGGCAAAGCACGTCCGAAAGCACCTGCTAACACACGACGCGGAAGTGCACGACAACTCATACACATCGCGGGCGGACAGTAGCTCGATGATTACGAACAAGTTGGAGGAGGCGCTGTGTGACAGGTTCGGCAAGGTGGGGCTGAAGTTCGGACCCTCTTGGGTGCTTTGTATTTGTGGCACAAAGGTCAGCAACCCGCCGGACAGGCTTTCTGACGGGACGTCGTTTGTACGACACGGTTGTCGATGCCCGAAGTTCGCCAAGAAGCTGTCAAAGAACGCGAAAGCAGACCTAAAAGCTTTCAGAGAAAAAGAAGCTGCTAAAAATAAGAAGAAGGTGGCGGCCAGGAAGGATCTCACAAGGGGCATGTCCGAACAAGAAAAGGCCAACGCCAAAAAGATGTTTGAAATGGTTGGCTTCAAACGAAAGGCAGACGAGGAAGCAGAGGTCGAGAACCCACGCAAAGAGGCAAAAATCTAGCTTTCTGGTGATAGCCTCCATCGTAAAGGCATTTCTTTTTTTGTGTGTTCCCGACGATCAATTATAGTTTTTTGTTGTCTCAATTCTCTTTTGTTCTGGATGTCCATTGGAAGCGACGGCCTGTCTATCCGGCGGCAACTCGGGTATTCGACTAGCTGACGAAGAGAAATTAACGTTTGTAATGTCGGTGTGTTCAAAACCAATGCAGGGGTTTGTTGCAGGAAAAGGAACGAGAGCGAGTCAGGAAAGCCTGGAACAACGGGGAGATGAAGATTGACGTTACTTTCGTGAAGCCGTGTGGAATGCGCCATGAAGGTTTTCTCGTCGAGAATGCTGACTGGAACGCTATCGTAGGACGCGAAGTCGGTTGCTACGCGCTTGACATATGTGCGCCTCGCTACCGGCCCCCCTTCAACAGTTTGTCTGGCCGACTGTCCTGTTGTTCTCAGAGAGGACTTGTGGAAGCTCAGTTGCGGCCATTGCGTGCTTGTACCAGTCCTCGACAAGAATCGCGCTGTGGTGACGGACGGCGGAGGCCTGGCCGACGGAGAACTGCGAGGTATCGTAGACAGCCTGATGGCGGAAGATGTCAAGATCCGACGCATACCCCGGGTACTCCTCATTATCCAGCGAGTAAAAGTGAGTCGTTTCAGGGTTGAGCGAGCATGGCAGAGCAACCTGGTTGCGCGTGATATCTCGTTTTTGTGTGCCATCGAAGACAAGGATGTCGCCTTGCAGCACGATAGCACACCTGTTAACGAGAATTGGCATGCAATCCACTTGACAGCAACTTGGATGCAAGGAACATCACAAAGGCACCATTTCCTGAAGGCGTGCCTTTCAACCGTGCACGATGGCAGCATGGTGGAAGACGCAGTGACAGAAATCTGTTGCTACTTCTCGTCTCTCACGCAAGAACTTCGAGGGCTTGGCGTTCTCGGCCCTGATGCCTTTTTCGAGCAAGACCGCTTCTGCTGTATGTTTACGGACCGCGGAGCAGGTGTGGGGGGCCTCAAACAACCCCGGGTATACGAACCAGTGCACAGGTTGCATCGGACGATGAGCAGGGTTGTGACCGAGCTCAAGATTGGGAAGGAGATGACGTTCCTGTGTGCAGCAGCGAACGACGTGGCATCTTCACCTGCATTTGCTGTATGGCTGCGGGAACAGGGCGGCCCGGAGTTGAAAGGTGTGTTGTGGCAGAGGGCGACGACAGGGAGATTCGGAACGTCCTGGGCAGCCGCGTGGTCTCTATCATGCACCGTTGGTCAGAAGACCCTATTGGGATGGTACTTGGACTTCCTCGGCAGCTTTGATGAAACGACAGAGTATTCGAAAAAAAAGAAGAATATCGTCATGTACCTGACTCCTCGTGGTACCCAGGAGCGCTTCCGTCGAATAGGTTTAGCATTTGAGATCATTGCATATCCGGCGTTGAGGCGAATCTGGCAGTACGCTGGGGAAGAAGTACTCGACGACGACTTTACTGCCGGCTTTGCCAGCGATTTGATGGCTACCCTGGGTCTCTATTTCACAAAAATTCGAACTGGAAAGGACATTTTCGGGAATCCGCTGTGGATGGAAAAAGCGAGACGAGGTGTGACATTTCCTACGAAGGCCCCGGAAGTAAAGTTTGTGTGCCAGCGGAACTCCGTTCAGCAGTTCATTCGGCGTATGAAAGCCCACTTAGACGCGGCTGGCTCTATTGCGAGCTATTACGGAGGTCCCGGCGTGCAGATGCCAACCATTAAACCCATAGACGAGGCAACAGATTCAGCTTTCCTGTCTTCTGTTGCCCACAGGTTTGCCTGCGGCATTGTTGCAGAGCTGACCATGTACAGCAAGGCAACAGCGGATACCCCAAGACCCGTAAAGCTAGGACCGAGTCTCATAGAGGGCACCGTTGGATCCATGAAACGTCACCTGCAACAGCAGACAAACACGCGCATCCGCGATGAATGCATCAGGGCAAAGCTATCGAGCACCAACGCTCACCTGAGCATTCACCAGCCCTACCCAAAGACAATTCAGCAATATGCTGCGCAAAGGATAGAAACTATCCAGGCGAGGAAAGACCGATGCGGTTTGCTGAAGTTGACCCACTACAAGGCGAAGCAAGTTTCTCATGACGACAGGAAAAAGTGGCAGGCAGAACGCAATGACTTCATCAAAAGGATTCCTTGGCGATTCGATGCAGACAGTCATTGGCGAAAGGATGCGCTTGTGCAGCAAGCTGAACGGCGAGGTATCAAGTCCTGCCAAAACTGGAGCAAAGACAAGCTTGTGTCTGCATGTCAGGAAGCTGATGAGAAGTTGCTTCTTGACGAGCTAAAACAGCACGCCCTTGCCCGAAGCATGCGATTCCGGGCTAATGTTGTTGCTGGCAAGTTGCTCCATGACCTGGAACAGAAGGATGCAAAAACCGAAGAACCCGAGGCTTTGCCGCGTCCGAGGTCTCCCTCCCGGCAGCGAAAGAAGCAACCCCAAGAAGACGAGCCCCCCCTGAAAAAGGTGCGCTTCGAGACAGCTAATAGCGAGGATAGTGAAAGCAGCGAGGAGATGTAGCGCAGAAACGTCACAGGTTTGCAGACTGGGTTATTTCATCAAGATGTTGGAACCGTTTGACCGTCGAGATCCCACAAATTTCGCTTTCCAATTTCCGGAGGACGTGTGCCGTCTTGTTTTTTGGTCGTTTTATTTTGTTTTTACGCAGTGTCTTCTTCTTCATCCTCTTGGCTTTCCGACCTTCGTGGGCCAAATATCATCAGAATTGTCCACATTGTGTGACAGAAAGGTGCAAAGTCGCTAGGAAGTGCTCGCCAAGATCAAGAATCACAGCCCTGAAGTACTCAGCAAAAACTGAAAAAGCAAAAAAAAAAACGACACCCCCCCCCCTGGTTGAACTACGGGGGAACTACGGGGAACTGGCCCACCGACCACACCAGTATGGGTGGTTACCTGTACGTGGCAGGACAATAAAACCTTCCGGAAAAAGTCTTCGTGTTTTCCCTCTCGATAAAGAATGTTCCGGCTAGCCGAACAGAAGCAGAATCGAATAGTGGTAGTGCTTTTAGACAACCAGACGTGTGTCAAATAACTGTTATTATTCGACCCCCCCCCCCTTTACCACCTACCGATGCGCTACACACGACCACACAGCATGATGCTGCATGCTGTATAGAGTGGTATTGGGCGTATGTGGTGTTTACCACATGGTGGTACCACCTTGGTGACCAGGGCCCGTGGCACCGTCGTACCGCAGAGCACGAGAACCTAGACTCCCGTACGTTCCCCGGTACACGTTTGTGCTCACCAATAGGCCCCTTCCCGGGGGGGAGACGCCGCTGCAGCTGAGCAGCGACTTCTCCCCCGGGAAAGAACTAGCCATACGAGATAGCTCACTTTTTTGACGGCGCAGTCCTTTTTTTGAAAGTAAGCCAAAAGCAGGACCGACCCCCCCGTTCGTGAGAAAAAGCGAAGAATAAGAACACCTTTTTTCCATCTATCTTTGTCAAGAGCTGCAACTCAACTATTCCCGAGACAAGCCCGTGTAGATGAAAAAATGTACCTTGATCATGTCGTTGAGGATGAGGTGCGAGGCGACGAGGAACGCAGTACCGCGGACGGTGACGTCTCTGTCGAGGAGGGAGTCGAAGAAGTGGGCGGTCCAGCGTTCCATAGTGTTGGGCCACCGGGATATCAGGTCGCCGACGGCGACGATGATGTTGACGCGGATGGACGGCTCCACGGCCGCCTTCAAGATCGAGAACAGGTACTGCGCGTGTTTCCGCGCGAAGTCTTCGGACGCGAGCATCATCATGCAGTACGCGAGCACGGCGCACGACTTGACCGACGGGTCCGCGTACAGCGCCAACGGCTTGAGGCAGACGCTCACGACCAGCTGCAGATGCCGGCCCCACACCGTGTCGCGCGACAGGATCCGGAGCTCGGAGTCGCGGAATTTCTCCTCAGCCTCGTTCTCCTTCGCGCCTTTGCTCTCGAGCCCCAGCTCGTCTTCGATCGCCGCCGGCTCGCCGGGTTTCACCGCAGGGCCCTTGCCCTTCTTCGCTTTCTTCGGCTCGTCCGCGGACTCCGCGCTGTTCCGCCCTTCTGTGTCGTGGATCTTCGCCAGCGCGGCCTTGTACTGCACCTCGAACAGAGCAACCTGCCGGATGGAGGACTCCCCCAGCAGGAACAGGAGCCGGGCGAGCGCGTGTCGGGCCTCCCGCAGGTTGGACTCGGGGTCTGCCACGGGCTCAGCGGCGCCGCCCGAGGCCCGCTTTTCGAAGAGGGCGACCGTCTCTGCCTCGGCCTTCGCCTTCTCCTCGTCCGCGCGCACGGCTGCCGAGAGCCGGTCGAACCGGGAGGACAGCAGGGCGACGACTTTTTCGACGATTTTCGCCGGGTTGTCGGCGAGCGCGAACACCGCCGCGACCGCGGCCTTCGCTAGGGGTACCCACGCGGCGATGGACCGGCAGGGGGCGAGGAGGAGGGCGGAGACGTGTTTGAAGACAGGGTCCTGGAGGGGCAGCTTCGAGAAGCCGGGGGAGAGGGTGCTGCAGGAGAGGGTGTCGAGGACGCGGGTAGCGAAGACTGGGTCACGGCGGCCTTTGTCGGCGAGGCCCCAGGTGGTCAGCTCGGAGAGACGGTCTGTCGCGAGGTCTGGAGAGGTCTGCGCGAAGATGGAGTAGAGGCGGGCTGCGACGCGGGCCTCGTCCGGGTCCGACGCCTCGCGGGCGACCGTCCATGCGGTGTCGGCGAACTGCTCGCAGAAGTCGCCGCCGACCCGCGACAGGACCTCGCACACGGCGCTCACCTCGCCTTCCGACGCCGACGACACGACGCGGATCAGCTGCTGCGTCACCCGCAGCGCGCTGTCCGCCTCCGACGTCGCTCCGGACGTGACGCCTGCGGGAATGATGATTGGTGTTATGTTTACGGTACAGTCGGTGAGTTTCCAAAAAAAATTCGACAATTATTTTGTAAGTAGGTGCCCTGGGCGCTTTCGTTTGCTTGTGCGCACTCGCGGAAATTACCTGCTTCGGTAAGTTTCACACAGCTACTAATTTTAGCACCAACAATGCACGGTAAGTTTCACACAGCTACTAATTTTAGCACCAACAATGCATTGTTAACACAAGCCCCCGGGTTTTCGGGGGTTCCCTACAGGACGCGGGTAGCGAAGACTGGGCCACGGCGGCCTTGTCGCCCAGGTGGTCAGCTCGGAGAGCCGGTCTGTCGCGAGGTCTGGAGAGGTCTGCGCGAAAATGGACTAGAGGCGGGCCGCGACGCGGGCCCCCGGGTCCGACGCCTCGCGTGACGCCTGCGTGAATGATGATACGATACAGTCGCAGTACCCAACAGACCACAAGTCCTGCACAAAACCAACCGAGGTCCTATACTGCCCAATTAGGTGCCTAGGATTCCTTTGTGTTGTGTGTTGCCGACAATCAACCGAGGTTGACGTACAGTCTGGCTTTTGAGCCGCCTAGAAGCCGACTTCCTCTCATCCCGTGCGAGCGATTATCAACACAAGAGACACTGCTGTCTGACGATGGACCAAAACCCTCCGTGATCTTCTCTCTGCAGACTATAGTTGGGGGGGCATTGACAGATCAATGGAGAGGCACTTCAGGAGTCAGCTTGATTCGTAACTCCACCCGCATTCTTTCCGGGCATTGTGTTCGTAAGCCACGTGGCATCTTGGCGCGGGTGGCTGGCAGCTATAAAATGGGGAGTACCTGGCCCGGCGATGATGTCCATGAAGCTGTCGACGACGATTTCCTGCACGCTTTGCTCGCAGTTGAAGATCTGCACTGCGATCCTGAGCACGGTGGCAACCGCGGGCTCGACCTTGAAGCGCACGAGCACGGTGAGGGTTTTGACAGCTTCGGCTGTGTCGGTGGCCGACCGTGACGACAAGACCGACAGCAGCGGCGGGATCGCTCGGTGCAGCGTGATGATGAAGTCCTCCGCCGACTCGTAGAACTGCAGCTTGCTCCGCTGCTGGGCGTCTTCCTGCTCGGTTGGCAGGGGGGGCGGCGGGCCTTCGGCGGCGGAGGCCGCGTGGTGGTGGCGCAGGCGCTCGGTTTCCTCGCGCTTCGCCACGATCGCTTGGTGGTGCGTCTGGTAGGCCGACAGCTTCAGCATCTCGCCGAAGCTGTTCGCGGAGACCGACGCGGCGAGGCAGGCCATCGCGCTGTGCCGCACGAACGAGTTCCGGTCGAGGATCCGCCCCACGACTGCCTGCAGCGCCTTCGGTTGGTCCGCCGCGCCGATCGCGTGCGCCCCCCACAGCAGCTTGATGTTGTTCAGAACGCAGATGCGCACCCACGAGTTGACGTCGTGCACCCTTTCGAGGATGACGTCGAGCAGGCCGTCCGTCGGCTTCCGCTTGTCGCCGTACTGGCCGCCCTCCCTCTTTTGCGCCGTCGATTCGTCGTCCGCCCTGGCGGCTGGACTCCTCTCGGCCAAGAGCAACTGCGCGTAGCAGTTCAGGACCGCCTTCCGGATGGCGAACGAGTCGCTGGCGAGAGACCCGTGGAGCGTCGACAGGTTGCGTTCGATGACGCCGGGGAGCAGTTCAGCGAGGTCGGTGACGAAGGCGCCGATGTTCTTGGCTTCGGTCGTCTCGCCGCCCTCTCGCTTGCTCTGCTCAACGGTTTCCTGCAGGATCGAGTCGACGACCCGAGAGCTCCAAGTCTCCTGGTAGCCCTCGGCCTCTTTGCACAGCATCGCCGTGTACCGCGGGAGGTGGTCGTACCGCGCCGTGCTCTCCACGATCGTCATGTTGACCGCGTTCTTCACCACTTCGGCCGGCCTCTCCCCCGCACCTTCCGGCTCCGCGCCGCCGGTTGAAGGCCGGGGCCCGGCGGGGGCCTGCTCGTCTCGGTCGAACTCCTTCGCAAGCGCGAGGAGAAGCTCGAACAAAGCTGCGTAGGTGTGGATCGTTGCAATTGGTTCTGGTTTTGTATAAGGGGGGGGGGGGGGGGGGTGCAAAAACATTTGTCTCTGTCGGTCAGGTAGTTACCTCCGTTCTTTACACTCGCTAGCCGAAGGCAGAGGTGAGGGTATTGGTTCGAGCGTTTTTTTTTGGGGGGGAGTCGATCTTGAGGGACGATCAGCTTGCAACCGTTCCCTTGTGTTGCCGACAATCAACTGACGTTGATGCACAGTTTGTCGAAAGACACCAAACTGTGCATCAACCTCAGTTGATTCCTTGGTGTCTTTCATCTTGTTTCTGAAGGAATCAACTGAGGTTGATGCACAGTTTGGTGTCTTTCGACCTTGTTTCTGAAGGAAGGCAATTTGGTCTTTTGCACTCGTTATCTGCTCGCTAGCGTTGTTCGTTTTGCAGAGTTAATCGCTTGAAATTCGGGGGGCTTAGGGTCTCCGTGTGGCCGTTGTCAAATGGGTTCTCTTCGAGCAAGAAAGGGCTCCATGGTTACGGGTTGTATATTTGGTGTAAACTTTCGTTATGGGCTATGGCTAGCCATTTTCAGAGTTAACGTTCGCTTGAAATTCCGGGGGTTTAGGGTCTCCGTGTGACCGTTCATGAACGGGTTCTCTTAGAGCAAGAAAGGGCTACATGGTTACGGGTTGTATACTTGGCGCACGCTTTCGCTATGGGCCATGGCTAGCCATTTTCATCAAGGGTTTCTCGACCAGCCTGACGCAAGTGATCCCGGGGTTTGCACACCTTCTCGGACGGGAGCCACGGACTTGCCGACGGGGCTTCGGAGATTGTACGGGTTTTGCAGGTACAACGCTGCGAGCGCCATGAGCAAGCACCAGTAGTCTTTGTCTTCTACCGACGCGGCCGAGGAGGCCGACACCTGGTTCGCGGCCCGCAGGGCGACCGACTGCACCAAAGCGCGGAGGATGCCCTCCTTCGCCTTGCCGGCGACCTTCGCGGGATCCTCTTTGTCGGGCACGCGCTTGCCGGCCTTCTTGCCGCCGCGCTTGCTGGCGCCCGGCGTGAACGCGTTGCCGGCCTGCCCGCCGACGGCGAGCACCTTGCGCTCGCTGTGCGTCGCGGCCCGGCACAGGCACCAGCCGTAGATGCGGGCAGCGGTGAGGTGCTCGTGGAAGTCTCGCCGGTACTCGGCGGTGTTGTCGGGGGCGAGTTGTTCCTGCTGTTTGACGGTGGTCTGCAGGCAGCTGGCGAGGGTGTCCGTCCACGTTTGGAGGGTCGGCGGCTCCATGTTGCCGAGCATGTCGTCCTTGGACAGCGAGTACAGGACGTCGAACGAGGCGTGCGCCCGCTGCGTGCCGCCGTCGTGCAGCCGCGCCGACAGCTGCCGGATCTCGGCGACGATGCCGTCCTGCTCCAAGTGGTCGAGCGCCAGCGGCGTCGCCTTCAGGAACCCCGCGGGCACCGTGTCCGCCTCCAGGTCCTCTACCCTCCGCGGAATGAAGAACGACTTCTCCATACTCCGCTTCTGGCTGCCAGCCCCCTGCTGGGGCAGCCAGAAGCAGCGGGGGAGTGCGTGGGGGGAAGGCAGGTGGCGGTCGCCCTTCCCCGACCGACGTCCGGGCCTTGTGTCCCCCCGCCCAATCCCTTTTGAGCCCTTCTGTGCAGTGCTTCAAGTGTGTGCAAATCCCACTGCGGAGAGCCCTTCTGTGCAAGTGTTTTGTTGCTTCAAAAACGCGCAAATCCCACTGCGGAGAGCAAGTGTTTTGCTTCAAGTACGTGCAAATCCCACTGCGGAGAGACCTTCTGTGCAAGTGTTTTGCTGCTTCAAATACGAGCTCTTCTGTGCAAGTGTTCTGCTGATTCAAGTACGTGCAAACCCCGGTGGCGGTCTGGCCGGGGGTTCGCCGAGGCAAGAAGTCCGGATTCAGGTGAAAGATGCTCTCGCGCTGACGATAGCTCTCGCACGCCACGTGGATAAGACGCTGAGAGAACCAGCCAATGCTTTAATAGTCCGTGTGGTTTGCCTCGAGCCTCTCAACAACTCTGCGCAACGTTGTCAAACGTCATCAGTCTCCCCGGTCGACATTTCACGTTGCAGGACGTTTCGTTGACGACAGCAGGAAGCAGGTGAAAGAAACTCTTGCGCTGACGATAGCTCTCGCACGCCACGTGGATAAGACGCTGAGAGAACCAGCCAATGCTGTAAAAGTCCGTGTGGTATGCCTCGAGCCTCACAACAACTCTGCGCAACGTAGTCAAACGTCATCAGTCTCCCCGGTCGACATTTCACGTTGCAGGAAGTTTCGTTGACGACAGCAGGAAGCAGGTGAAAGAAACTCTTGCGCTGACGATAGCTCTCGCACGCCACGTGGATAAGATGCTGAGAGAACCAGCCCATGCGTGTTGTTTGCCTCCAGCCTTCAACAACTCTCTGCGTAAAAATGCAGACAAGTCGTGAGTTCTCTCACCGGCATTTCAATGCTTCGCTGCGACGACAGCGGTAGTAGTTTAGAAAGGTCGACAGGCAGGAACGGCTGGTCAGGACCAGGAAGGAAACTCTCGCGCTGACGATAGCTCTCGCACGCCATGTGGATACGGCGCTGAGAGAACCAGCCAATGCTTTTATAGTCCGTGTGGTTTGCCTCGACCCTCACAACAACTCACAACTGCACAAATAAGTCAAACCGTCATCAGTCTCCCTGGTCGACATTTCACGTTGCAGGACGTTTCGCTGACGACAGCAGGAAGCAGGCGAAAGAAACTCTTGCGCTGACGATAGCTCTCGCACGCCATGTGGATAAGGCGCTGAGAGAACCAGCCAATGCTTTAGTGGTCCGGCGTGTTGGCCTCCAGCCTTCAACTCTGCGCAAAGTATTCAAACAAACAAGTCCACAAGTCATCAATCCCCTGCTGGCATATCGCGTAGCTAATCGTTTCGTACGACGACAACGGTCGTAGTTTGGCAGGGTCGCCAGGCTTTCGGCAGACAGGGACACAACAGGGTTTTTTCTGGGGTGGGCTGGAGTGGGGATTTTCCCCACTCCAGATTCTTGGCGAAAATCTGAGTGGGCTGGAGTGGGTTTTTTTTTTCTGTTCATTGCAGCATCGCCAGAAAAGCTGCGACCCCACATCGCAACGCAATCGCTCCAGAAGTGCGAAAAAAGGGGCAGAAAAAAGAAGAGAAAGGAAGAAAGAAAAAAAGACGAGACAGGCAGGAAATGCAGCACGTGTTGACAACCAACGACGAGACCCACCTGAGAGACGGCAGGGAACACTTGCAGGGTTTTTTACGCCACTCAAACGTAAGCGCGAGGACTCGACAGGCGATGAGGCCACAGAGACACCACCAACCCAACAAGGTGATCCACCTTCTCAGCCGACACCTGAAGTACAGCCACCGACACAACCCCCTCCTGGACCACTTCAAGCTCAGCCACCTGCCTCTGAACGCCAAGTCCCAGCAAACCAGCAGATCCTCCATAACTACATGGCTTGGTCGGCAGTGTTGTTGGAAGAGCAAGGAAAACTGCGGGGTTTGACGTGGAAGAGAACAGGGATCGGGTACCTCAAGAAAGCTGATTTCATGGCTCGAGTCCAGGAACACGACAAAGGACCGAAACGTCAGCAGCAGGCCACGCAGCAAGCACCACTGCCCGACGCCGACAAAGCATCCGAGGGCTACGACTCCGCCGCCTCGCAGGCTTCGAGAACGTCGCAGAGCTCAAAGAAGTGGCACACGAAGGTGAGCAAAAAGCAGCTGCGGTGTCAGTTTCCAGGGGTCACTGACGACGTTCTTTGGGCGGGAAAAGCAGAAGGAGAGGAGGGTTTTGAGTGGAGTGCAGAACCGAAGACATTCATACCGGTGTCGGAACGAACTGTGCCTCCGCACGAAAGAGCGGCAGCAAGAAAGAAGAAAGAGACGAAGGACCCTGTTCAACCTATCGCTTCGTATGAGCAGTGGGATCTTGAGGTCTCGCGGTTATTGGATCAGAGCGTTGTCGTTGAAGACCTCGAAAGCTGCGTCGATGAGAAGGATGAGGATTCCGATGCGAGCGATGACTGGGCCAACGACGAACGGTTTGCAAAAGTCAAAGCTCGCTATTCGTGGCTTGTCGCGGGGCGGCACGGCTACTACTGTGCGCTGTGCCGGCACCACCGGATGCTTCTCCGAGGAATGGGGGGAAAGAAGACCGGGAGTGCTGCAGAAAAGTGGATTGAAACCCCGTTTGTGAACATGGACAAACTCGGGGAACGATCTACGTCCCATGGGAACACCGCCTCTCACAAGGCAGCTGCAGAGGCAGAAATGCACCGATTGACCGGCGTGGGTTTGGGGGGTTTGCGAAAGGCCGCAGTGCAGGAAAACCGTCTCCAGCTCATGAAGCTGGTTTGCGTGCTCTATTTTCTCGTCAAGGAGGGGATAGCCCACACAACCAACTACGAGCCCCTGATCCGTCTCATCACCCGAACCGACACAGATCTCCGGAGCTTTGTGTCTTCCACCCGTAATGCAACCTACACGAGCACCAACATTGCCACTCAAATCCTGGAGGCAATCGACTGGGTCCTGAGGACCGAAATTGAAGAGCGAGTGAAGAAATCGCCGTATCTCGCAATTTTGGCTGATGAGACGGAGAATGTGAAGCACCAAGAGGAACTCTCCATCTTCCTTCGTGGAACATCGGAGCGCGGGGTGTGGGACGTCTTTTGGTGCATGCTTCCATTAGATGCTGGCAAGGATGCCGCAAGTGTCACTAAGCAGCTCATCAAGCGCCTGCGGTACCGTCTCCCACCAGAGGAACTCGCTCAGGACGCGGCGGTGCCGCCCTTGGGGGCCCCTGTTCCCGCAGAAAAGTTCGTGGCGATTGCACTTAATGGCACGAATACCATGAGCGGTGAGTTTGGAGGGGTTCAGGCAAGGCTGAAGTGGGAGTACAATGCCTTCGCTGTGTACGTGTGGTGCAGTTCTCACAAACTGCAACTGGCAGTTGTCTGGGCTGCCATGCTCACCTTTGACGTTCTCAGTTGTGTCAACAGCCTGAGGGACTTGTTCTTCTTCCTCAGGGCGAGTACACAAAGGATGGGACGGTACCGCGACACCATCCAGGAGGTGAGGGAAAAGGAAAGGTTCAGCCGAATGCCGAACAAAGTCTTGGTTAAAAGCGGTGATACAAGATGGTTGACTAACGAGAGATCGGCTGCTGTGACCCTTCGCACGTGGCCAGCCATTTACGAAACAATCGAAGACCTCCGGGCAGAGTCCGGAGACGCTCTTTCGACTGGGCTTGTCACACGGTTGCTGTCCCCGGCATTCATTGCGTCCCTCTTCCTCTTGCGTGAAATCTTTGGGATTGTCTGTCCTCTTTCCCTGCAGCTACAAAAGGGGGCCTCCGCTCTCATCGGTGTTTCCCGACAAGTTGAAGTTGTAATCAGTTCCATCACTGCCATCAAAGACCTCGCTCCCCCGACCCTGGACCCCCAGTCCATCCAGCCTGCCGACATTGGCTACCACACGTGGCCGCTGTACTACAATTGGTACATATCCGAGCACGCAAGCGGGAAGACAGTCGGCAAGCAATCGTGGTCCCTTTACCATGCTGCGACTGGAAAGGTTTACTGTGAGAAGCTAGTCGAGCAGCTCAAAACCCGGTTCAAGGATTACGGTATCGTGAGTGTGCTGGCTCTCTTTGACCCAAAGTACGCGTTCGGACACGACTGCGATAGTGATGCAGCATTGATCGACACTTTCGTTGAACACTTCACAACGTGCAAAACGGTCCAAGTGACAGGAAAAGAGGACAGACATTTCCAGCCGATGTGGAGTGCTGCCCAGGGTCGGGGTGTGAAGCACGAGCTACCCCAATTGCTCAAGACCATTCAGATGACCAAGGAAAGGTGCACAGATCCCGAGGCTTTCAGCTTTCAGGATGCCTTGCTTTATGCCATGAAGCACGAGGCGCAAGCACTCCCACGTGCAGTCTCCGCCATGCGGTTGGTCGCCACTTATCCCTCAGGGACGAGTGCTGTTGAGCGATCATTCAGTGTTCTCAAAGACACCCTGGATCTTTTAAGGAACCGGCTCACGAGCGGACATTTGGATATGATCCTGCGCATCCGTATCGAGGGTCCACCAGAGCTTTCGATGGTCTTTTTGAAGAAGGTTGTTGACCGTTTTGTCGAGATGGTCCCGAGCCGTCGCCTAAACTTTGTGCAGGCGAAGGCCAATTCTGCATAGTGGGATCTGTCCCAGGTTGTTCCACGACTATCATTCCTAAATGCAGCACCCGTTTTTTTGTGACACAACCCTCGTTCACTCCCTTCCTGCTGTGGCAACTGAACCCATGTGAAGACAACGAACTAACCGGCCTAATAGGCACCAGGAGAACGTCGAACTAAGCTGCCTTGGGGGAAAAGCCCGCAGCCAGCACCACAAAGCACAATTTGCGTGGATTGCTTGGCAATTCGGCTCTGAAAACGCGTCGAAAAGTTTCCCCACTCCAGCTCGAAAATTTGAAATCCTAGGAAAAACCCTGTCACAAGGGAAAAAAATTCTCGCGCTGACGATAGCTCTCGCACGCCATGTGGATAAGGCGCTGAGAGAACCAGCCAATGCTTTAGGAGTCCGTGTCATTTGTTGGCATTTTCGCTTTCAACGACTCCGCAAAATGGTCAAACATCAGCGCACTAGCCATCAGTCACCAGCAGGCATTTGACGTTGCAGAACGTTTCGCTACGACGACAGCGGTTGTAGTTGGCAGGTCGCTAGACTTTCAACAGGCAGGGACACGATGTCAGGACCAGACCATTAATTCTCGCGCTGACGATAGCTCTCGCACACCATGTGGATAAGGCGCTGAGAGAACCAGCCAATGCTTTAGGAGTCCGTGTTGTTTGCCTCAAGTCTTACAACGACTCTTCACAAAGTAGTCAAACAGTCATCAATCTCCCTGGTCGACATTTCGCGTTGCAGGACGTTTCGCTGACGACAGCAGGAAACAGGTGGAAAAAAAAAACTCTCGCGCTGACGATAGCTCTTGCACGCCACGTGGGTAAGGCCGACAATGCTTGTGCGTGGTCCGTGTTGTTTGCCTCCAGCATTCAGCAACTCTGCGCAAAAGTCAAACGGTTGCACAAGTCATGAGTCCTTCACGAACATTTCACGTTGCAGGACGCCTCGCTGCGGCGATGGCGGCGGTATTTTGGCAAGGCCACGAGGCTTCCAAAGGGCAGGAACAGGATGCCCGGAACCAGGTGAAAGAAAGCTGAAATGTGGATAAAACTCTCGCGCTGACGATAGCTCTCGCACGCCATGTGGATAAGACGCTGAGAGAACCAGCCAATGCTTCGGCTATCCGCGTTGTTTGCCTCCAACCCGCAACAAATCCGCGCAAAGTAGTTGAACGGTTGCCCGAGTCGTCAATCTCTTACCGGCATTTCACGTTGCAGCGCATGGATAACGTTTCGCTGCGACGACAGCGGTGGTGGTTTGAAAGGAGGTTGCGGTGGCCTCTTGAAATAGTTGCATAAAACCACGCTCTGCGGCACCAGACACTCGTGTACGCCTGTGCAGAAAAGACGCCAGAGACACACCTGTCAGACTCGACACACTTGCTGCTGTTCTGTTTATGGCCGCTCCTGCCGTCTGGAAGGGGGCCTTCGATAAGCGGGACGGCGATCAAGCTTCGAGCTGTTCGAAAACGAAGGGAAAAGGCACTTGGAAGTGGAAACACGGTGCTGACTACAACTGCAGGCGGCGCACACGGATGCTTTGGTCCGCGGCATCGGTGCCTGGTTTTTGTTCATTTTACTTATCTAAAAGAAGGGGGGTGAAGTGTAGGAGAGGAGGACGGGGGTTGAAGCTAGTTCACAGAACAGGCGCGGTCTAAAGGGAAAGGAGCACAAGATGTACTTTTTTCAACACGAAACAAGTATTGCTTGCACACTGGGAGGGGGTGGCTGTGCCGGACGAGAACAAGGGAAGAGAGAGGGGAAATGACAACGAGGCTGTGTGGCCCTGCCCCACACTGAAGGCAGGCACGATCCTTGAAGCGTTTCTTTGGTCGACCATGAGAAGGCCCTCGGCCCGTGTTCTTTCCTTTTCACTCGTTTTTTTCGAGGGGTTTATCGAAGACGGCCCCGTCTAGCCCTCCCCCGCGCTGGCTCTTTTGTGGCTGCCTCCGCGCTCTTTTTTTGGGTTCTATCTAACCGAATACTTTTTCGCGACCCCTCTAAAAACACACAGCCTTGCGTCGTCTTGTCGCGTTCGTGGGGGAGGCATTTGCATGCAAGTGAGTACCCGCACTAATGCCAGCACGCCAGAAGGAGCCACTCTTGTCGCGCTTTCGTCGTGGTGCAACCCTCGTCGGTTGCAGTGAGCTACTGGCGCAAGTTCATAATCCGAAAAAGAACACAGCCTTGCAACCGCTGGGCGTCACCCCCAATTCCACCGGACCGACGGCTGGTAAAACGAACGCCTTATTTCAGCGGGCAGGGTGGTAAAGTCCGGGTGAAGCTAAGGTCTGCGCTCGTACCAGCCCCTTCGGGCGCCCCCCCACTGTTCGCACGAAAGGGAGCAAAATCACTCCCCCGAACGCTTTATTTCAGCTGCCGGAGCGGGGTTCTGACGGATGTGGTCTGTCGCGGCGTGCCGTTGTGCGCTGACCCGGAGGCCGACGAGTGCAGCTTCGGCGGCTTCGAAAGGTCGACGGACGCGTTGCTTTCGTCGTGGTGCACCCTCGTCGGTTGCAGTGAGCTACTGGCGCAAGTTCATAATCCGAAAAAGAGCACAGCCTTGCAACCGCTGGGCGTCACCCCCAATTCCACCGGACCGACGGCTGGTAAAACGAACGCCTTATTTCAGCGGGCAGGGTGGTAAAGTCCGGGTGAAGCTAAGGTCTGCGCTCGTACCAGCCCCTTCGGGCGCCCCCCCACCGTTCGCACGAAAGGGAGTAAAATCACTCCCCCGAACACTTTATTTCAGCTGCCGGAGCGGGGTTCTGACGGCTGTGGTCTGTCGCGGGGTGCCGTTGTGCGCTGACCCGGAGGCCGACGAGTGCAGCTTCGGCGGCTTCGAGAGGTCGACGGACGCGTTGTTTTTGTTGCCGTTGTGGTGGATGGGCAGCCGGCCCGCGAGCCACGCCTCGCGCTTGAACGCGTAGGCGAGCCGGGAGCGGAGCGTCGCGTCGTCGTCGAGGCGCGGGTGCGGGAAGAGGGCGGCGAGCCGCCAGCGCTCGCGCCGGGCGGCGCGCACCAGGCGCTCGGCCGCCGGCAGCGAGCAGCCGTCCTGCAGCCGCCGCGGCACGAAGCCGTCGTCGCCGAGCGACACCCGCGCCACCGGCGCCGCGCCGCGGTCGTCGACGGTCATCATCTCGCTCATGCTGCTCAGCCGCCGCAGGGCCCGCGCCAGGCGCTCGTCGGCCGGGTCTCCTTCGCAGTCCACGTCGTCGTCAGACGGTGGAACAGGCTGCATTTTTTTTTTTTTTTTTTTTAGATAAAGTTCAACAATAGTCCAATCATCTTCGGAATTCTTTCGACATCAGGAAAATTTAACCCCGTGCAGGAAAGAAAACGGTGGATCGCGCTCAAAACGTTGTACGACTCCACTGCGGGCAACCTGGGGCTCGTGGGAACCCCATTTCTGCCGACAAAAATAGGTAAATTTGTTGCATTAGTGTGATTGTCAGGCCTTCGACTACCCTGAGCAACGCACTAGACATAAATATGTACCCCATTCGTAAAGGCTTAAGTGGTCAAGAAATGGAGAGAGAGAGACGGGTTGGAGTGCAGGGACCATCTCTCCGAGGAGTTTCCGGTCGCCTCACTACAACCACGTACTTCTAAGGCGGGCGCAGGTCGTTCCGTCGGAGGCGCGGCCCCCGTCACCGAGGGTGACGGCGTCGGTGTTGACACAACCGGGGCCGATCTGGCTGGCGGGCGAGTTGATGGATAATCCAGCCAGAATCCAGCATGGTGGGGCGTGTGGGGTGGGTCGCGGACTTGGAGCACTCTTCGATGACGTATTCCCAACCGTGTCGGAACAGTGCAACGTGGTGCAAAGCCCTTCCAAAGTCCTTGATCCCGGTATGATGCAGTAGTTGACCACTTCCCTCTGAGGGCCGTAAAAATCTTTCGTTGTGAACGGGGATTGTAGCCCGCCAGGGAAGACGTTCGACTACCATAGTGTGATTCGCCGAAAGGGAGGGAAAGGGTGCACCTGCCCGTAGCACCACGCGTCCATGGATAGCATGTGTTCTCGCTGGAGGGCGCGGCTGAGGCGATCGTTGATGGAGAGCTTCGGGTTGTCGCGGAGTTCTTTTGGTATGGACGAGTCGGTGGAACCGTTCGCGTAGGCACGGAGAAGACAGCGGCGGATGCGGTCATCGAGACGCAGTTTCGGGTCGTCGGCAAGCGTCGCAGCGCCGGAGGTCGACGACACGAGGACGTGGAGATCTTGACCCAAGACGGCTTCCGCTGCCTGCTGCGCCGACAACCGCGCTTCGGCGGCTGCTTCCGCCTTCGCAAGGCGATCCTTGAGCGAGGCCACGTCGCGGGAGAGCCGCGAGTTGTCTTCGCGGGTGTCCGACGCTTCGGCGTCTCGGTCGTCCGCTTCGTCTCGCAACTTCTCGCACTCGTCCCTCCACGCGACGCCGTCGCTCTTCAACTCCTCGCACCGCCGCAACGCGCGATCCAGCGCCTGCACCACAGCGTCGGCGAACAACCCGACATCGACCACCCCGCTGCAAACCATTTGCACCCCACCCACGACACCGCCGCCGCCTTCCCCCGGCTCCGCCCACTCAGCCGCGGCGTGGCACGTGCTGTCGTCCAGACGGAGCCCCTTGGCTTCGAGCAGCACCCGTTTGCCCGACGAGTTTCTAGGGCGCGCCGCCGAGACGGTGACGCTGGTGTCGGTCTGCTCGAGGACGTGCTTGCCGTCGCCAGTGGTGTAGAGGGGGAGGCCCGCGTCGGACAGCGCGCCGCGCCAGACGTAGGCGGCGGCCGCCGGGGCGAGGTCGCGCTGCGGGCGTGCGAGGGCCAGCTGCACCTTCTCGGGGAACGCAGGCCCGTGCCGCTGCCGCTCGCGGGCGGCGCGCTCGGTGCTCTCGAGGATCCGCGCCATCTTCACCGTGTCCTTCTGCAGCATCTGGCACTCGAGCTGCCGGCTGCGAGAGACGCGCTCCGCCTCCGCGAGGCTTGCTTCTCCGGCCTCGCAGGCGGCGTTCACCTCCTTTAGGCGCTCCTCGACGGCGGCCAGGTCCTGCGCCATGCTCTCGACGTGCTCCGCTGCGCGCCTTGCTTCTTCCGCCGAGTTCGCTTCCTCACGGCGGGCGAGCTGTCCACATTTGTTTTGTGTTTCGACGATCCCGTTCTGGGCGCACAGACTGGTGTCTTTCGACCACTTTTTGTTGCTTCTGGCAATGTATTGAAAACTCCGGGGCACCAAAAAAAAGCGAGTCTCGGGTACCAACAGTGCCTTTGTCAATACCAAAAAAAATCGGCGAGTGTGCAGACAGAACACCGCCTCTCATGCATGCATGCATTAGCCTACCTCTTGTACCGTGTCGTGCTTCCGGCGTTTGCACTCATTCGAATCATCGTCTTCACGCGGTTGCTTTGCGACTCTTCCCTTCCTTGCCGGTTTGCATGCTTCTGCGGCCGTTGCTATCGCTTTCACGAGCGGCGCTGGGCACTTCTTCCTCCATTGGGGGGTCGTCGTCTCTAGTCTTCGCTTTGCCGGCGCTGCTGCCTTCCTTGAAGGTGGCGGCGTAATTGGCGGGGCCGGCGTCCGCCCGTCCGCGTTCCTGATGCTGCATTAAATCTTCTTTTAGCACCACCTTTCATGCATGCTTGATGCTGCATTAAGTCTTCGTTTAGAAGGGGGCGTACGACTCCGAAAATAAGGGACAAAACTTGAGGGACAACACTGACTCCAGCAGAGCACAGTGGACACGGAATTGCCGTGTGCAGCACCAATGGTTGAAGTCTCAAAAGGAAAAGAGTAGTCTTGCGAGCTGAGGACAACTTGGTCAGAGTTACTGGGGGGGATGGTTAGGGGGAGGAGCAAACAAACCTCCACCGCGCTCCTCAGCCCTTCCGCTTCGTCGGCCATCGCCGCGTTTTCGGCCTCCAGCGCCTCGATGCGGCGGACGCTGTCGTCGAAGCGGCGGCGCATGGCGTCGAGCTCCTCCTCGTCTCGGTGCCCGCTGGCGGCCCGCTGCTCCCGTTCGAGGCTCAGCTCCGCTTGGAGCGCCGCCAGCCGCTCCGCCGCGCCCGCGTTGACCTGCTGCAGCTCGGCGTCCTGCGCTTCGAGCCGCGACTGGTTCAGATCGAGCGCGGAACGCGCCTCGAAAAGTTGCCGGCGCAAGGCATCGAGCTCGGCCGCTTGGCAGCGCGCCGCCGCCTCCGCCGCGACAGCCTCCCGCTTCCCGGCTTTCAGCAGCGCTTCCAGGTGGTCCAGCTCGTCGGCGTGGCCCGCCTCGAACGCAGCCAGCTGCTCCGACAGGCGGGCGATCTCGGCCCGGTACGACTCTTCGGCCGCCAGCCGCTGCCCTTCGGCGGCGCGCCTTGCCGACAGCTCCCGGGCCGCGTTGCCCTTCTCCTCCTCCCGCTCGGCGAGGGCGGCCGCCAGGTCGTTCGCGATGGTCACCACCCGCTGCTCGTTCTCCCGCGCCTGCTTCAGCGTCGCGCCGTTCGCGCGCTGCACCGCGTCGAACTCGCTCCGCAGCTCCGCGATGACCTCGTCCTTTTCCTCGAGAGCGGCCTGCGTGGTGCGGTTTCACCTTGGATTATGCAAGATTGGCAACGTGACAACGGCGACGGCGACGGTGCAAGCAAGTAACGCAATGCAGGCTTTGTGTCACCATCGATTTGTTGCATAATTAGGGTAATAGGGGGTCTTCGCTGAGCAACGGCGACGGCGACAGCAGTGGTGCACAAGGGGGTGTTTGTTTCACTGAGTCAGGTATTTCCGTTGTACGGGGGATCTTCCACCGGCACTTCACGCTGTAGCACATGGAAATCGTTCTGCTACGGCGACACTGAGGTTTGTTCTCAAAAAAGGGGGTGTACTGAAGGTGTTGACGTTATACAGGAGGTCTTCCACCGGCATTTCACGCTTAAACGCATGGAAATCGTTCAGTTACGGCGACAGCGGTGGTGGGTGAGTTTTGTTCTCAAAAAAGGGGGTATTGATGTTCTGCAGGGGATCTTCCACCGGCATTTCACGCTGTAGCACATGGAAATCGTTCTGCTACGGCGACAGCGGTGGTGGGTGAGGTTTCTTCTCAAAAAGGGGGTGCTTGCTTCACTAAGCAGGGAACTAAGTTCTACGGGGGATCTTCCACCGGCATTTCACGCTGTAGCACATGGAAATCGTTCAGCTACGGCGACAGCGGTGGTGGGTGAGGTTTCTTCTCAAAAAGGGGGTGCTTGCTTCACTAAGCAGGGAACTAAGTTCTACGGGGGATCTTCCACCGGCATTTCACGCTGTAGCACATGGAAATCGTTCAGCTACGGCGACAGCGGTGGTGGGTGAGGTTTCTTCTCAAAAAGGGGGTGCTTGCTTCACTAAGCAGGGAACTAAGTTCTACGGGGGATCTTCCACCGGCATTTCACGCTGTAGCACATGGAAATCGTTCAGCTACGGCGACAGCGGTGGTGGGTGAGGTTTCTTCTCAAAAAGGGGGTGCTTGCTTCACTAAGCAGGGAACTAAGTTCTACGGGGGATCTTCCACCGGCATTTCACGCTGTAGCACATGGAAATCGTTCAGCTACGGCGACAGCGGTGGTGGGTGAGGTTTCTTCTCAAAAAGGGGGTGCTTGCTTCACTAAGCAGGGAACTAAGTTCTACGGGGGATCTTCCACCGGCATTTCACGCTGTGGCACATGGAAATCGTTCTGCTACGGCGACAGCGATGGTGGGTGAGTTTTGTTCTACAAGGGAGTGTTTGCTTCACGAAGCAAGCTATTAACGTTTGACGGGGATCTTCCACCGGCATTTCACGCTGTAGCACATGGAAATCGTTCAGCTACGGCGACAGCGGTGGTGGGTGAGGTTTCTTCTCAAAAAGGGGGTGCTTGCTTCACTAAGCAGGGAACTAAGTTCTACGGGGGATCTTCCACCGGCATTTCACGCTGTAGCACATGGAAATCGTTCTGCTACGGCGACAGCGGTGGTGGGTGAGGTTTCTTTTCAAAAGGGGGGTGTTTGCTTCACTAAGCAAGGTAACAACGTCTTATGGGGGATCTTCCACCGGCATTTCACGCTGTAGCACATGGAATCGTTCAGCTACGGCGACAGCGGTGGTGGGTGAGTCTTGTTGGGGATGTTTGTGTCACTGAGTAAGGTAGTAACCTTTTACGGGAGGATCTTCCACCGGCATTTCACGCTGTAGCACATGGAAATCGTTCAGCTACGGCGACAGCGATGGTGGGTGAGTTTTGTTCTACAAGGGAGTGTTTGCTTTACGAAGCAAGGTATTAACGTTTGACGGGGATCTTCCACCGGCATTTCACGCTGTAGCACATGGAAATCGTTCAGCTACGGCGACAGCGGTGGTGGGTGAGGTTTCTTCTCAAAAAGGGGGTGTTTGCTTCACTAAGCAAGGAACTAAGTTCTACGGGGGATCTTCCACCGGCATTTCACGCTGTAGCACATGGAAATCGTTCTGCTACGGCGACAGCGGTGGTGGGTGAGTCTTGTTGGGGATGTTTGTGTCACTGAGTAAGGTAGTAACCTTTTACGGGAGGATCTTCCACCGGCATTTCACGCTGTAGCACATGGAAATCGTTCAGCTACGGCGACAGCGGTGGTGGGTGAGGTTTCTTCTCAAAAAGGGGGTGTTTGCTTCACTAAGCAAGGAACTAAGTTCTACGGGGGATCTTCCACCGGCATTTCACGCTGTAGCACATGGAAATCGTTCTGCTACGGCGACAGCGGTGGTGGGTGAGGTTTCTTTTCAAAAAGGGGGTGTTTGCTTCACTAAGCAAGGTAACAACGTCTTATGGGGGATCTTCCACCGGCATTTCACGCTGTAGCACATGGAAATCGTTCAGCTACGGCGACAGCGGTGGTGGGTGAGTCTTGTTGGGGATGTTTGTGTCACTGAGTAAGGTAGTAACCTTTTACGGGAGGATCTTCCACCGGCATTTCACGCTGTAGCCCATGGAAATCGTTCAGCTACGGCGACAGCGGTGGTGGGTGAGGTTTCTTTTCAAAAAGGGGGTGTTTGCTTCACTATGCAAGGTAACAACGTCTTATGGGGGATCTTCCACCGGCATTTCACGCTGTAGCACATGGAAATCGTTCAGCTACGGCGACAGCGGTGGTGGGTGAGTCTTGTCCTCAAAAGAGGGGAGTGTTTGCTTCACTGAGTAAGGTATTAACGTTTGTTTTCAAACGGGAACATTTGCTTTGAGCAAGGCATCAAGGTAGTGTGAAGTCAGGGATGCGCGTTCAACAGATCTTCTTCCGGAACTCAACGCTGTGCCTCGGCAGGCAAGTAATCAATTCCAAGTTTTTAGAGGTTTGCTTCGCTGACCTCACCTTCCCACCCTAAGTAAGAAGCGAGCGCACCTTGAACGAGGCTTCCACCTCCGCTGCGACAGCCTCCTGTTGGTGTTGAAGCTCGGCGACTTGCTGCTCAAGGGACTCCATTGCCGTCTGCTCGCCAAAAAGCTCCTGCCGCGATTGGTCGAGCTCCGATTGAAGACCCGACGCACGCTGCTCGGCCGCATCGCGCTGTTCTCGGGCGCGTTGTAAGTCGTCGGAAAGCGGTTGGGCGGCGGACGATGCGTCCTCGATGTCGCGGGTTAGCTTGGCTGTGAGGCTCCGCTGGCTTGCCAGGGCGGTTGTGAGCTCGGCGATCGTCGCGTCGCGGGATTGTACATCTTGCCGGAGTAGCTCGGCCTGCCGTTCGGAGCGCGTGACTGCTTGGCTGACGGTGGCGTGGATTTCGCTGATGGTCGCCTCGTATTGCTCCACTTGCCGTGCCTTCTCGTCCAGTTTTTCCTGCCACTCCGCCGCCTCGTCGGGTTGCGGGCACGCAGCCGCCCGGCTCAACGCTTCGTCGTATTCGGCGAGCTGCAGGTTCTTCTTCTCGATCTCGCGCCGCGAGCGCTTCTCGGCACGCGACGCTTCTTGCTCGGCTGCTTTGGCGGTCGACTTCCATTGCGCGATCTCCGTCTCCAGCTCAGTGAACGAGTCACGCAGGGCGGCTGCCGTGCCGACCTCGCGTTCCAGGTCTGCTTCGAGTTCGTCGATGCGCGCGGCTTGGGCTTCTGTTAAGTCCCGCGAAGCTTTCGCGACGTTCAACGCGTCGTCCAACTGTTGCGAGAGGACCGTTCGATCCTCCGCCGAGTGGTCCGCTTCGCAGTTGCGTCTTTTCGCTTCGTGCAGCTCCTGCACGAGCACCTCGACGTAGCCCTTGCAGCCGCTGTGCTCCTTCTCCACCTTCCGCAACTCTTCGAGCGTGCGGTGCTGGAGGGCCTGCTGCACGGCCAGCTCGTTCCTGGCGGTGCGCAGCTCCGCTTCGCCGGCACGCGTCACTTCGTGCCACCTCGCGTCCGACGCGGATCGCTCTTCCTCCAGCAACGCCAACGCACGCGCCTTCTCCGCCTGGAGCGCCGATTCCGCCCGCTGCGAGTCGGCCGCCGTCGCGTTACACTCGCTTGCCGCCGCCCAGCAGTTGCGGTGCTGCATGCCCGACATCTGGTTGAGCGCCACGTCCAGGTCGGCCGTGACGCTGTCCATGGACCCGGCCACGCCGGTGCGCGCGTGGGTCGGGGTCGAGGTGCCCGGCCGCGATCGCGGTTTGGCCATGCACTGCTCCAAATGCGAGCTCTTCAGTCGCTCGGCCTCCAGAGCCGCCCTCAGGAACGTGAGCTCCTCCGGCTCTTCAGCGGCGGCCGATTCGTGCTTTGCTGGGCTCGTGGGGCCTGCGTCGAGGAGCATCGAGCTTTCCGCCGACGCCTGGTGCCGTTCAGACGACAGCGCCGCTTGCAAAGCTCCGACCTGCCAGATTGGGAGGAAGAGATATTTTTAGTTGGTTTGATGTTTAGACAGAACACTGCCCTCTCTGATGCGATGATCGCTGCATGGGATTTCGGGAAAACGCGTGTGCGGCTCTCAAAAAGGCGTTGCAAGTATTAGCAAGTATTTTCTCACGGAAGGGGGTCGGTCCTGCCTCCGACTCCCGCAAAATCGTGGGTAGCACAAACTCAAGAGGTCGAGTCGACTGCTCCCTTGTTTCCCTGCAGGATTCGCATGTTTTGTTTGTGTTGATCGTTTTCCCACTTGTATTCAACCTGTGTCATTGCAGGTAATGGATTCTCTGATCAACCACCACCAAAACACGCTGTCTTCGTCTTTTTTAGTCTGCACAATACATTGAAGGGCAACCCGCAAAATTGTTAGCACTGACAAAAAGGACGCTGGACGCACCTGTTCGTGCAGCTGGTCGCGCTCGCTGCCGGCTTTCTTCAGCTGCTCCTGCAGCGACGCGAGCGCCGCCTGGGCGAAGGCCGCGTCCCCCGACGACTTCGTGTCGTTGGCGTCGGGCTCGTCGTCGTCGTCGCCATCCAGCGTGGCCTTCGACTGCGGCGCCGAGTTCGCCGACGCGTCGTGGGCGTGGGCGCGGGGATGGGCACGGGCTGCGCTGTGCGGCGCGAAAGGATCGTCGGCCGAGTGCAGGGGCCCGCCGGGAACCCGGCTGGCGGCGGTCTGCGGGGCCTGGCGCTGGTGTTCGGACGCGACCGAGTTGAACGGCACCGCGAGGCTGCCACGGTCGTTGCCCGTCCGCCCCGTGAGCCCGCCCGGGCACTCGAAGTGGGGCGCTCGGCTGCCGACGGAGTCGACCGTCGGCACCGGCGAAGCCGCCGCCGCCGTTCCCACGACAGGCGGTCGGCCAGCGCGGCACGCTTGGCTCGCAGCGGAACTGTGCGCATCCGGCACCGGAGAGCACGACCGTGTTGGCATGGTCGGAAACCGGTGCCTCGCGAAGTCGTCGTTGTTGCCGCTGACGTTGCCGTTGCAGGTGTAGTTGCTGTTCGACGGGTCCGGGTGCCCTGGCGAAGACGCCGGCGACGGCTGGAAGACGGACGAGGCCGGCTCGCTGAACGGAGTCCCCGGCGGCACCGCCGTCGGCATCGCCGCGGCGGCGAAGCTGCCGTGCGCCGCCACCCCCGCTCCCACGTGCGCAGCAGCGCCACCAGCAGCAGCAGCAGCGGCAGCCGCAAGCCCCATCCCCAGAGGCACGGGCCCTCCAGCACCACCAACAGGAGCAGCGGCGGCGGCAGCAGCATGCTCCATCCCCAGGGGCACCGGCCCTCCCCCCGCCGCACCACCCGCAGCACCAGAAGCAAGGCCCATCCCCAGAGGTACGGTCCCTCCAGTACTCGCAGCAGCAGCAGCGGCAGCAAGCCCCATCCCCAGAGGCACGGTCCCTCCAGCACCACCACCAGCAGCGGCAAGCTCGATCCCTTTAGGCACGGCCGCGCCACGAGCACCACCAGCAGCAGCACCAAGCTCGATCCCCAGAGGCACGGCCGTGCCACCACCTCCAGCAGCAGCCCCAAGCTCCATCAGCACGGCAGCCCCCTGCCCCGCCTCCGCGCCTGGCCGCGCCGGGTCTGGCGGCGGCTTCCACGCGAGGATGCCGCCGGCGTCGCTCGCGAGCCACAGCGCGCCGAAGACGAGCCGCGCCGCGAGGAACCCACCCGAAAAGGTGGCATGCCGCGACAGCGGCGAGAGCGCGCCCGGGTCCCAGTACACGACGACCCCCCCCTCGTCAACCGTCAGCAGGTGCCCCGGCTCCGGCTGATCTTCAGCTGCGCGGGAGGGGACCGGAAGGATGCCGAGCACGGCTGCGCTGTGCGCACGCGTGTTTTTGAGGAGAGACGCCGTCGACAGTGCCCAAATGGACACGGCCCCCGACGCATCCCCGCACCACACCGTGCCAAACGGCCCGTGGGCAGTGCGATTGGGGTCCGGGTGCACGGCTGTGACGGGGTGGTCGGCAGCGAGCGTGGTGATGAGATCCCGATCGACGGCATCCCAGACCTTGACGCTCTTGTCGGCGCGGCCGCCGGTCAGCAGCACAGTGCCCCACGCGCTGGCGCACGCGGCGCCGCCGGGGTGCACGCCGACGACGCAGACCCGCGCGAAGGAGCGCGAGCACCACAAGGCGATGACGCCGTCGACCCCCACGGAGATCACCCCTGGGTGGCCCGGCAGCAGCCCGGCGACGCCGCGCTCGTGCGCGTCTGCGAGGTGGGCGAGCAGGCCGTGGGTTGCGGTGTCGTGGACCGCGACGCTGCCGTTGCTCCACCCGCTCCACACGCCGCCGCCGCAGACGTGGAGGCAGGTGCAGTGCGCAGCGGCGGCTGGCGGGGCAGCGACTGCTTCGGGGCCGCCGACACGAAGTTCAGCCGGCTCCCGCCACACCACACGCCGCCGTCGACGCGCAGCAGCGCGTGGACGACGTCCTCCTTCAGCACGGCTTCCTGCGGCGGGCTCATCGCATCGTCCTCGGACTCAAAGGGCGGGTTGGGGGGGGGGGGGACGGCCGGTCCTGGGGGGGGGGGGGGGGGGTCGCTGTTATTGGTGCTGGTTTTTGAGGGATAAGGAAAAGGTAAGAAAATCTGTTTGCGGTGGTCTCCGCTGGTCTGGTAGTAAATTTGGCCCAATTTTTTTGGATCCAAAATTTGGACCCACAATTGCACCTGCCCTATAACCCCGGTTCAAAACAAATTGTGTGCCCTTGTATCCCGGACCGGGATATAAGTAGGGGTGCCCACTCCTTCACATAAGGGCGCAAGGCTTTGTTTAGGCACTGCACCTTTTGTTGTCGCCTTTCCAGTGTGGGCAAACTTTGGTGTGAGGAATCCAGGTTCTCTGTTGTCCAGCGGTGAATTTGCATAGTGCAACACAACTGTACTTCCTGCTCGAGCTGTGGAACTGCGATTGTGGCACGTTGACCTCAATCCTCTTCGCCTCCAGCTCCGGCGTTCACGTCAGCCTATGACTGGGCATCTTGTGAAGGCTGTGGTGCTTGGCACGGCGCCGAGCCAGAGCCGTCACATTGGCTGATGTGTTCGTCAAGGAAGGAGGTAACGACATAGAGGTTGCACCTTGGACAGCAGTCTAGTTCAGAAACGGGTTTCGGAGCTGCGGTAGAGCACACGTTCATCCCCGTAGTTGAGTGCTTGCCTATCTGTGGTGTCCACACGTAGTCTGGCAACTTAGGTGTTTGACATCATTTTTTGCCGAACTCCCCGGGCACCCAAGGGAGTAGCCCAGTTTCTTGAAGCTAACATGCACATTAATCCTGTCGAGGGTTTTCGCAGTTGCCTGGGCCACCCACTCCGTCATTCTCACTCTTCGAGTGGCACTGTTCATCTTGGCCATTGCTTTGTCGAAGAAGTACTTAGATGAACAGGCATCGTAGTGTTTGAGGAAGAAGAATACGTCCAGGGTCAAAACCTTGTGTCTTTTCGAAAATGGCAAAAAAAAAAAATTCCGGAAAAACATTGGGTTTTTTGAATTTTAAAAGTTTGGAACAAACTCTGCAGTAATTTTTGAGGAAGTTGAGCAAAATTTTTTTTTTCCAAAAAAAATTTCGGGCTCCATCGGCCCCGCGGGAGCGTTTTAAGAAGACACAAGGTTTTGACCCTGCATGATATCATGCAGGGTCAAAACCTTGTGTCTTTTCAAAACGCTCCCGCGGGGCCGATGGAGCCCTAAAAAAAATTTTGGGAAAAAAAAAAGTCCCACACTCGCAAGTTTGGTCCGGCTTGTGGTCAGTGCGTAAGGCATTTTTCCCCTCAGTTACCAAAAAAAAAAAAAAAAAAAAAATTGCTCAACTTCCTCAAAAGTTGCTGCAGAGTTTGTTCCAAATTTTTAAAATTCAAAAAACTCAATTTTTTCTGGAAATTTTTTTTTTGCCATTTTCAAAAAGACACAAGGTTTTGACCCTGCATGATATGGTGCTGGAAACTGACGTAATAGCTGCTATTCACTCTGGGAATGTGGCCAGCAGCTTGAGTTCAGAGCATGCTAGTGAGCTGCGCAGCAAGTATGTTTTGAAGGGCTGGGTAGCTGGCACACAGGCTGCTGATGGTTTGTGGGGTAGACTCAAGCGTCTTCTCAAGATCCGTGGAAGTAGAACAGGTGTAAAGGCAGAAAAAGCCTTTATTGAGCACTGGCGAATGAGCAACAGTGGGCAAGACATCTTCCACATGTCAATGATTGCTGTGGGGGAGGTGCTGAAGGGAAAGTTTCCTCAAGTTGCAGAAAGTGAGCCTGCTCAGGAGCTGGAGCCTTTGCAGCAACCTGCTGCTATTCCTGTGCAGCAACCTGCTGCTATTTCTGAGCCTTTGCAGCCACCTGTGTTTGACGATGATGTTCTGTGGCCTTTGCCTTCACCTGAATTTGTACCCGAATCTGACGTGTCAGTTTCTCCTGCTTCTGACTCCTTTGCTCTTCCCAGTCTTGTTCCTTCAGTTCCAGTCCTTGTTGCAAGGCAAGAGACATTTGCAAACCTTCCTCTTGCACAGCCTCAGGCAGCTTTTCAACCCCTTTCAGGAGTTTGGATTTCAGCAGCTGGCAAAAAAGCTTGATAGGCTGGAGCAGGGCAGCATCGCGAGTGCCGCGTGGGTGCTGAACGCGACGAGCCGGGAGGCCCTACCATGGCGGCGGTCCCGATAACGTCGCATGAGACCTTATCGGTACCTCTTTTGCCCATTTCTGGGTTGCGACCTTATCGGTACCTTTTGGGGGTTGCGACCTTATCGGTACCTTTTTGGGGTTGCGACCTTATCGGTACCTCTTTTGGAGGTTGCGACATTATCGGTACCTCTTTTGGAGGTTGCGACCTTATCGGTACCTTTTTGGAGGTTGCGACCTTATCGGTACCTTTTTTGGAGGTTGCGACCTTATCGGTACCTTTTTGGGGTTGCGACCTTATCGGTACCTTTTTGAAGAAGAAAAAAACGGAAAATTTTTTTTCGAAAAAAGCAGGCGGGTGTCAGATTTTGCAAACGCGAAATCTCAGATTTTGCAAAATCTGAGATTGGCGAACCCAGAAATTTTTTTTTGCTGGGCCAAATCTCAGATTTTGCAAACCTGAAAATCTCAGATTTTGCAAACCTGAAATCTCAGATTTTGCAAATCTCAGATTTTGCAAAATGGGCCAATCTCAGATTTTGCGTATTTTGCCAAAATCTCAGATTTTGCAAATCTCAGATTTTGCAAAATCTGAGATTTTCGATTTTGCAAAATCTGAGATTTCGCGTTTGCAAAATCTGAGATTTGCAAAATCTGAGATTGCAAAATCTGAGATTTCAGGTTTGAAAACTGGACGTCTTGAGTGCAGCCAGATGGAATGATGATAACGGAAATTCCACGGTCGGCATAAGACTGTGCAGCAGCTTCGGTGACGTGAGGAGTAGCAGTCAACTATCCGTAACACCCGCTGTCCCATATATTCCTTGGCCAGGTATTCTCCGTACTCCAAGATAAAAATTTGCTCGTGGTGACACCGCACTTCGTGAATGCTACGTTCACGTCTTTGCTGTAGGCACTGGACTCTGCAGCTTTCTGACGGTGCCAGCACCAGAGTTGTTTCACGGAAGAGCCGTCTGGTTTGGAAGCCACACCAAAGAGCAGTGCTGCAAAGTGCTTTCAACACGAAGTACACTTCTGTCACGCGTTGCAGCGCGATCGTGAAAACACCATTGACAACAGTCAATGACTGGCACTCTTCAAACAAGGAAAGCACTGCTTCAGCACCGGACTCGAGTGGATACTCATGGTAGCTTTCTGCCACAACACCGACGGGGCGCAGGCATTTCGCTACGGCATTTGTATTCGTATACCCCGGTCATCACACCAAAGGCCTCTTTCGCGGGCAAGCCAGTACTGGTATGTTGCAAAGGCGATATGGTGCCCTAGCCTTTCTGACGTAGTTGCCGCAGGATGGCCACACGACGGATTGTACAGCGCAACGTGAGCTCCCTGTGCGTCCTCTGGATGTAGCTCGGAACGAGATGCGCTTGAAGCCACTGTCTCCATCCCATTTTTTTTATTATTTGACACTGTTATTATTCGACACATCATGCCTCCCCAATTTTTTTTTTATTATTCGACAAATCGAATAATAACACAGTGTTATTATTCGACCCCCCCCTTTACCTCCGTTCTTTTACACTCGTTCTCTTCGCTACGCACTACTGTACGTACTCTTCTCGCCGGTGGGGGTTGGGGTTGCGTGTTACTGTTGCAGTTTACTGAGGGAACTGGAGCAAGACGCATGGCTAGACGAGCACGACCACCTCGAATCGACACCAGAAGAATTCGGGGTGGGGCTGGCTTCGACGACTAGTAATATCCCGGAAATGGTAGCACTCCTGAACAAGCCCGAACCAACAGGATCAAAGAATGTCAGTCACACCTTCCCGATTCTTTTTTCCCACCCTCCATCCCCCGCGGGGGCAGGTGGCGTGACGTCGTCCCAGCGGCGATCATAGCTTGCCTCATGGTCGGTGTTCTTCCCCGCTGATGGATTCGAGCAAACTGGGTCACCTTGCAACCTGAGTTCTGGATCCAGCTACGAGCTTTTTAACAGCAGCGGCACTAACGTCCATACGCTCTTGGTGCTGGAATTGCCGCGGGGGCTGGCGCCAGACTTGTCCGCTTACCAGAAGTGGCCCAAATAGAACCAGGATTTTCTACGTCGGGGTTCAATGAAGTAACCCACATGTGCGGAGGTTCCAACTCGGATGAAAGCTCCTGAGCTTAAACTCGCATTCCGTCGGTGTGTGGTTGGTGGCTGCTGATAGCATACCATCCACCGTACAGCGTACTGTGCAGAGGACCTCGTATACCTTGCTACGCTGTGTGGTACACCCGTAGAGGATACTACGTAGCTGGGTGTATGCATACAAAAGGGAGAGCACAGAGAACGCTATTGTGGGGGGCGGCCAAAGCGCCAAAGATAGAACGGCTCGCGCAAATGAAAAAAAAAGAATGCAGGAGTGGGACTCGAGGGAAAAAAAGAATTGGGTGACGGGGGAAAGAACGGGGCACGGGTTGGGTGGGGTGGATGCAAGAATGTGCTTGGAACGGTATGTGGGTCAACTCCGCGTCTCATTGGAGCCACGGACACAGTCGGCGGGGGCAGCAAATTAAGAATGAGCAGCGATGAGGCTGCCAAGGGCTTGAGTAAGGGGTGCAAACAAGAAAGAAGTGGGGGCTGGAAAGAAAGGAGACTCAAGCGAAAAAAGAATACACAAAATAAAGGGGGGGGGGGACTCCCCCGTATGACGATCCCAATGCGAAAGAAGGAGGTGGCTGATGGAGAATGCAATGAGTATTGTGTGGTAACACTGTATCTTACTTGAATCACGGACACGCTAGGCGGCATGAACCCTGACTGTTTGCAGACAGGATGCGAACCTGTCTGTCAGACACGTCTCGTACGCCGAGGGCTCCCTCTTTCAAACACTTTCGAACTTCTTAGCAACATACGTGTGTTTTTGGCTGGTGACCTGCTTCAATGAATCGTGCGATCTAGCCCAATTTTTCGAATGCTTGCTGGGTGCGATACCCCCCGGTATGTTGCCATTCTTCATTCAGAAATTTTGGGGGGGCTTGGGAAGTTACTGATAAACGTAGGAAAAAGGCTGCTGACGAAAGGAAAATATAGAGGAAAGCGAAAAAAAAAAGTGCAAAAAAACAAGCAGATGTTTCGAAAGAAACTGTCCCCCTTCGAGAAGAGGGCGAAAAGAAACTGCGGGAAAGGGGGGGGGTGTGGCGAAAACGCACTTTCAAACGGGGAGGTGCGGAAACGAACTCGTTCTTTCTGTATCCGGTATGACACTCACGAAGGAGCCTACCCGCTCTTGCGCCTGTGCACTTTCTGTTCCCAAGGTCGGGTGAAGAAAACAACAGAAAAAGAAAAGATAAATGACGGAAATGCATTCTTTTTTTTTGTGTATTCGGAGAGGAGCCGCAATATTGTATGAGCCATGATTCCTCTAACACATCCAGCGATCGACTGTACGGACAACGAGGAAACAGTCAATGGTTGTTCCCAGGGAATTGGTGCCATTTCGTCCTAGTTCCCTTTGAGGTACGTGAGTATGCCCCGATGTTCCGAAGAATGCCGTCAACGCTTGAGAAAAGAAAACAGGTAGGATGTTGGGGGGGGGGGGGGGGGAGGGGGGAGGGGGGAGGGGAGGGTGGTGGTTTGCGAGGAGAAGCAGACATAGAGACGGACCGACCGCCGATTCAGCGGTTTTTCCCCCCTTGGGCCTGCTCCACGATCCTCGTTCTCTTTCTTCAAGGAAAAAAAAGAATGTTTTTTTGTGCATCCAGGGGAGGGGGTGGTGGGCTTTGCAAGATAAATTGTTGGTTCTTTCGCCTTTTTCACGTTCTCATTCTTCGTGCTATTGGTTTCGTATCCGACAAACGTACTGGGCTTTTTTTCTTTTTCTTCTGCTTTTTCCTCTCATCGCGGGTCCTGTCCAACGAAAGCCTGAGGTCTGCTTGCAACCACGTACGTACATCGGGAGAGAGCCATCACATGCTGCAAACACGTCCTTCTCGGTGTTGACATGCGCAGACTGTGCGCACGACAGGAGTACTCCCCTCTCACCGATAGAAAACGCGAAAAAACGCGCGCCCGCTATGACCAGTTTGACTCGGAAGACTCTCTCTTATCCTTCTGTTTCCTCCTCCTTCGCATTCCCCCCTGCCCCCAGCCGCACCTGTGTGAAGCACCACGCCGGTTCTCCTAGTTAGACTCCCGGAGACACGAACGGAAGGGTGCTGGTTGAGTGCCAAAGAACTCGGGAGCAATTTCGGAGGAAAATGAGAGAGAAAAAAAAAAAAGAGAGGGCGATGGGTTTTCACGAGACGCTTGCGCTGACCTTCGAAGACCCTCGCGCTGGAGGACCGGTAGTGGGAAAGCCTTGCTTCTCTCATTTTTTTTGGTGTTTCCGACGATCCCATGACCGTCCACATTTTTTTTTCTTATTATTGGAATGCAAGCAACCTGCTGGATTTGTCTCTTTTTGGCATTCATTTGCAGCGTTCCAACATGCACTTCACCTTTGTTTGCGGAGCAACAAAGCACGGCAATCAAGTTTTGACTCGCTCGGCCGAATCGAGAATTCTGTTGCGACATACTACTCGCATTTTGCTTGCATTCTATTGCTTTAGTCTTTTTTCTTCTTTTGCTGGCGTTTTTCAGTCATCCAACGTGCTTATTTTTTTGGCGGAGATATAGACTCATGCCGCGAGAAGCTTGATACGGAGGGAGAGAGTTGCTTTTTTTGTGACTGCTTGAGTCCTGTTTGGCAACGCCTGTGGTGTCTTCTCTGCGAGCTCCGCAATCCCGAGAACAGCAGAGACGAGGTAGTGGGCGCAAACGTGCAGCCCAGGCAAGTCCAAACCGGCGAGGCAAACCCAGCATGTCAAAGAAAGAAGTACTCGAAGCTGCCGCCTTGGTGCCCCCATTTCGACGGTTGCTTTCACCGTAAACCCGCGGAGTTTACAGCGGATCCCTTCCTTCGGAATTCGAAATTTCGCTGCGAGGGGTCGTCGGCGATGCTGACGGGCACGACCCTACGCACTGGGCAGCAGGCGGCCTCCTCGCGTATTTCCTGCAAAGCTGCTTATTCAAAAAAAAAAACGAAGGGGGGGGGTCAGGTAGAGCGATGAGGATATTTTTTTTTCTTGGCTAGTGCGAGAAAATGGAAAAAGCGAGTGAAATAAATTGAGAGAGGAAAGCGGCAGTGCCGATGCCTACTCAAGGTGCGTCACGAAGTCCATCGGAAGTTCGTCAATCGTGGTGTTGTAGTGCTCCTGTGAAGGTTGAAGGTTGGATTGCACGTTTGTTGACCAAGAAGGAATCGAGCCATCGCAGTTGTCAAGTTAGGTGACACTGGTAGTGGTCGGATGTCAGTTGTCGAAGCGTCACGGTAGCATGGCGCGAGTGAGAAGGGCACACGACGAGCTCCGCCGACTCGTTTTCTCCATCTCTGCACCTGTCAAGCCATCCAGTAGTCATGAAGAGGGTTTCGGCTTAGAGTAAGTTTTACATAAGCGCCAGCTTGAAAGGAAATGCTCGACGATGCTGCCCGACAAGGAACAGAAGGGATCCCAAGTGCTGTAACTACCGAACCACGTGTTGAACGGACGTGAGGTCATGCGGGTTTACCCCTGCACGACAAATCACACAAACACAACAGGTCAAAGTCCTGAGTCACGGTGGTGTAAGCGAAGAGAAGTAACACCAAGGCAGCCCTTTTCAAAGACCAGCCACAGTCACCGCCGCGTGGGTGCGGGCTCTAGATAGCAATCTAGGTGAATTTGCCCGCATCCAACCAGCAATCAGCTCGCATCGGGGAGGTGACGGCGGATTTTAGAGTGCAAGTTCACTTAGAGATCCGGGTTTTTGCAGTCACCGGGTGACCATTGTCGAAAATGGTTCCTTTAAGGTATCGTATTTTAGTGGGTTGAGCGTGGTGTGCGTAGCACAACTTGATTTTCGCTTCGCGAGCCACCATTTTTGCTGAGAAAAAAATCCACACCTGGAGCTCCTTCAACTTGCTGACGTCGTTGGTGTTCACGAAGTTGATCGCAACACCCTTACGTCCGTAACGACCGGAACGACCGATTCTGTGAAGGTAGTTCTCCTTGTTGGCCGGGAGGTCGTAGTTGATGACGATGGAAACGTGCTGCACGTCGATTCCTCGGGCGAGCAAGTCGGTCGAGATCAGCACACGCGAGGAGCAGCTTCGGAAGGTGTTCATGACCTTCTCTCTCTCTCCCTTGCCCATCTCAGCGTGCATGAACGACACGGTGAACTCCTTGCTGTTCATCTTCTCGGCGAGCCAGTCGACCTTACGCCGGGTGTTGCAGAAGATCACACTCTGGGCAATCGACACGGAGTCGTACAAGTCCATCAGTGTCTCCAGCTTGAACTCCTCCTCAACCTGTGTGGGGGTATGATTTGTATGCTTACCTCGATTTTTCATCCCCAGTCGCCTTCTGAGCAAGCGTCCCCAGTGTACGAACGATCTCTCCGCGAACCTGCCACAACTCTAGCTGGGTACAGGAGCTGAAAGCACTACCGACAATGCAGAACGAAGGAGTGACGTGGACCGGAAAAAAAAGCACAACACGGGTGTAAAAAACGGGCCAAAGACCGAGCGGCCCGACAGATATCGTCCGCCGTTCCGTACCCTTGAAGCCACGGACACAATAGGCGAACCATCAGTCAACAGACAGGACACCGACGTGAGTCTGATTTATTTGACTGTCCTGTTGCATGAACAAAGCTAAAGCTCTGATGCACGACAAACCTGTGACCGTTCCAGGCTACCGTCTCGGAATCGGAAGGGAACAGGTTGAACTACTGACGAGTTCTACCGTCTTGGAAGAAGGGAATGGTTTTGAGCTTGTACGAAATGGCATACCGCAACGTAGAACTGCTTGATACCCTCAAGGGTC
>JAPJBO010000131.1:175000-351969 GCA_030068145.1 Diplonema papillatum
ACTGCTCAACGAAACAACGGACGATCAGCACCAGACCAATCGCGCTGCTTGGTTGGTTTCGTCCACGTTTCTCATGCGGCCGTCGTCCGGAAATGTTCCCTTCCCTTCAGTACAACAGTATTCCCTTAAAACTTACACGAGCGAGCAGCCGTCGTGCCAAAGCAGTCGAAGTGTCGAACTTGCCGCAAGGGTAACGCACGCAGGGAATTCACAAGCATGCCCCCGACGAGGATGAAGACGACCAGGACGGAGGCTGGTGTTTTTGTATAAATACTGAGCTCACGAGACGCGTGCGCTGACCATCAAAGAGCCGTGTTTTCAGACTTTCGCAGCAAGCTAAGGTTTCGCGTTTTTGTTTTTCTATGCTTCAGAGTAATTTGAGTCTTTTTTCTTGAACTTGGAGAGAGAGGTGAAGCCAAAGCAGACCAGCACAACCTGGGAGCATCTGTGGGGACCCCCTGTGTAGATGCGCAACACTACCTTGCTCAGCGAAGCAAGCAGGCAAAAAAAGCCGGGAATTAGCTACTTGCGTGCTTGCACTCTCGCTGCCACTGTGGCAGAATTCATGAATTGCACCCTGCTGCTCGTGCAACTGTCATTGAGGGGTGTTGGCAGCAACGTGGAAGGCGGAGGTTGACGACGGACACGTAAGGCGGACCATCAATAGCGCGCAACCAGAGTATGACAGATGTGCCTGGCTTGTCTCTGGCAGGCGGCTGTTCGTAGCTCGTCGCAGCCGGGACCCCCAGGTCGCCAACCCCCTGAACAGGAACCCCCTTGAACTTTTTGGCCTGCTTGGGCTTCTTGAAGTTGTTTCCGGTTCAGGATTCCAAATCCGGTGCGGATCAGTGATTGAGGGAGGGGGGGAATCCTGCCCCTAACGTAGGTTGGACTTGAGCCAATTCACTCCCTGCCCGATCGAACGTTGTCGAGCCATGTACTCTCAGACTGAAGGGGCGGTTGTCGGGATGAACAAACGCGTTCGGCTGACACGGTGAAGTCCAGCCTCAGAAGCTGGAATTGTGTAAATTTGTTGCATTAGTGTGATTCAGGCCTTCGACTACCCTGAGCAACGCACTATGCACACTCCGTGTCTACGTCACAGCAGCGTCTGTTGCGCCGCCGCGGAGGCGGCCTACGAGTGGGTGTCGTTGTGACCTCCCGGCCGGAGCCATCGTTGGATGACCCTTCGCTCGTCTCTTGCGGCCTCAGAAGCTGGAGTTAAAGCTGGAGGTAAAAAGCGGGAGGCACACCCGCTCTTCGGGTGTGACGCGCGCACACCCTCTTGAACTCCAGCTTCTGAGGCTGGACCTCACCCTGCAAAGAACAGCTGGCACGCAGCTGCCGTGGTGAACACGCAGCAAGGACCTCCCCCAGGACCGACTGCCCTAAGCAGCTTGTGCCGATCTTGAACTGCATGCCGCAAGGGTGCAGGGGCACTACGTCTTAGATGTACGACCGGTTAGGGTCTTTGTATAATACAGGGGGGAGAGGCTTTCGTGTTATTTTGCACATGCTTTGAGATATCTTTGTGTCTGTGCGTTCAGTCGTCTTCTTAACCATGGTTAAGTGCGCAAATGGTGTCAGCCGAAGCTGGTAAAGCTTCGGCGCCGCCCACGTTATGTTTGTTTAGCATTGAGTTCTTTTAAGTACATGAACCACATGGATTAGCATGCACTGTGTCGCCGCTTAAGGTTACTTTATGACGTCGTCACCTGTCATTGCGTCGTCAAGGTCGAGTACTTGTGGCGCCAGGGGCGCTGGGCTTTCTTGCGGTTCTGGAGATTGCGTGGGGGGGCACAGGTGCGGACAGGCTTGCACGTTTTTCACTCTCGAGGGCACTGGAGTGCTTGGGGACGTCGGACGTTTCTGGTAGCTGCTTGCTTTAAGGGCCTTCTTCTTTTTTCGTTGCACCCCTGACTCGGGTGTGGTCGCCTTCGCCTTCTTCCGCTTGCGGCCGGCGATCGGGCTCTCCTTCGGGGTGCCGAGCACCCTCTTCTTCAACGCTGGTCGTTCGCCGGTCCCTGGCGTTGGTGGCGGCCTCTTGGCCGCCCGTCCGGTCGTCGCCGTCTTCTGCTTCACCACGGCGGGCGGTGCCTGCGCCGCGCGCTTTCCCGCCGGTGTTTCTCGTTGTACGCCCACCTGGGTGGGTGAGAGGGGTCTCTTCTTCTTTTTGCTGTGTCCGGGGGTTGCCGGGGCGTTCGGTTCGTTGGGTTGGTGGTGGCCGCGGCGGCAGCACGCTGCCGGTCTCCTCTGCGCCAACGTAGGGAGCCCCCTGCATTCCTGGCAGGTTCCTCTGCCATGCGTGCGGCAGGCATGATGCCCAGTTTGTTTAGCATTGAGTTCTTTTAAGTACATGAACCACATGGATTAGCATGCACTGTATGTTTAGCAGCGGCTGCCAAACATCCCGTGACACCGTGAATGGAAGAATGGAATGGACAATGGGAGGGGAAGCGACAGTGCCGACGACTAGAGAAGCGACACAAAGTCCTCTGGAAGCTCATCAATCGTGGTGCAGTAGTAGTCCTGTGACGATTGGAATGTGGTAGCGGTAATAGCACTTGAAACGAGCCCCTGCCTTCCAGGTTTGGTTGGTGCCAGAGTCAATGGTCATCTGACTTGCAACAAAACAAACCGGGTCATGGAACCTGAAAATTCTAATCAGGGGCAGCAGTCACACATCGTCGGCATGCCACTCACAGCTGCTTTAGCAGATGGCTTCTAGCACGACCGAGGGAAGAATTTTGCCCGCGTGGGTGAGAACGCAGTGCGCGGTTTGGAGACCAGCAGTTTAAGCACTAAGTTGTGAGTCTGCTTGTGGTCTCTCTAGAGTATGGACCGTTTTGCTGAGGAGAATGCCATACCTCGAGCTCCTTCAACTTGCTGACGTCGTTGGTGTTGACGAAGCTGATCGCAACACCCTTACGTCCGTAAGGACCGGAACGACCGATTCTGTGGACGTAGTTATCCTTGTTGGCCGGGAGGTCGTAGTTGATGACGATGGAAACGTGCTGCACGTCGATTCCTCGGGCGAGCAAGTCGGTCAAGATCAGCACACGCGAGGAGCCGCTTCGGAAGGTGGCCATGGCCTTATCTCTCTCTTCTTTGTCCAGCTCACCGTGCAAGTACGACACGGTGATATCGTTGCCGATCATCTTTTCGGCGAGCCAGTCGACCTTACGCCGGGTGCTGCAGAAAATCACAAGCTGGGCGATCCACAATGTGTCATACAAGTCCATTAGTGTCTCGAACTTAAACTCCTCGTCAACCTGTGGGGTATGGTTTGTATGTTTACCCCGGGTGAAGGAGCTGAGAGCGCTACCAACGCCGCTGCTATCGCACTCTCTCCTGTTGGTAATATGATGGTCAACCACGCATGAAATGAAAATCAAAGACTGGCAAATGAAAGAGACTGGTATTCATAAGGCAAGAACGCTAATCATTAGAGTGAGTCAATCACATTCTGAATCGGAACATCACTCCGCTTTAGTGACATAGCTAACTAGTCTGGCATGACCGCGCCTCGGTAATCTCAAACGGCGGTGTTAACATTCCACGGAAGGGATTGTTCGCGGCGTTCGCCGTGAATGATAAAGCATGGAATAACAAGGGATCGATTCTCTCGACTCTTTTGTTGGTCTCTTAACCCGAGAAGGAATAATCAAAACGAAGTTCTTAGCGGTTCTCTTTTGAGTTTCGTCTACGGCCTCGTTGCGCGGGATCAATAGGGACTGCCGGGGTCCTACGTCAGAGGTGAAATTCTTAGATCGTAGGAAGACGAACTTCTGCGAAAGCATTCGACAAGAATGTCTTCATTAATCAAGAACGAGAGCGTGGGGATCCAAGATGATCAGATACAGTCATTCAAGTGCACGCACAGCAGAGAACACTTGAGAACGAAACCTGCCAGCAGACAGGACAGCGATGCAGGGCTCTGATGCAGAACAACGGGGTTGTGAGTCTTGCAGGCTTCCCCTACCCGTGCCCTTCTGGACGGCATCCTTGAGTAGACGAACCATCACCAGTGCGGAACCTGGGTGTTTACAGACAGGATAGCTGCGAGTCTGATTTGACTGCCACCTTCGCATGCACATTGCACACGGCACTGATGTATGCCGAGTTCAGGCTACCGTCTTGGAGGAAGGGAATGGTTTGAGCTTGTACGAAACGGCATACCTCAATGTAGAATTGCTTGATATCCTCAAGGGTTAGCTCTTCTCTCTTCTGCAAAATATGGATGGGCTCACGCATGAACTTCTGGGTGAGGTTGAGCACATCCGGTGGTCTGGTGGCGGAGAAGAGGGTGAGCTGCACGTCCTTCGGGAGCAACTTGAAGAGGTCGTAGATCTGCTCGGAGAAACCTCGATCAACCATCTCATCAACTTCGTCGACGGTCAGCACCTGGAAAGAGGTGTGTTGTTATCACCACGCAGGTTCAGAACTGACGCAACATTGTAGGCTTCCCTGCCGCCTAAACGACCAGGACAGAAGATAAGAGTTAAGGGCGGAGCCCAATTGATGTTCCGAAGATCAAGGGCATTCTTGGAATTGACCGCAGAACCCCTCGGGCTAACGAAACCATTGGCATCGCGTATCAAAAAGTGATGCGCAGGACACCTGAGGTGTGTTGATTCTGGTCGGCCCGTTCGTGTAGAAGTGAATGCTCAGCCCTACGCGGTATCGTGCTGCGATTGCACAAGGCACTTCGGCGTATACAACACAGGGTAGGCAACCCGCGACGTTGTTGGTTCTAAAAAAAAACGACGCTACAACGCGCATTCGCCTCCAATCGTTGCGCTAACCATACCTTGATCGACTCCGTCTTCAGGACGTTCTTAAACATCAAATCCAAGCTTCTACCCGGGGTACCGACTGCGACCACCACACCTCGCTCGATCGTCTTCAGAACATCCGAGAACAGTCTGCCTGTGTGTGCGTTGTGTGGGAACCTCGTACGTGTGTGTGCGATGATGTGGGTTTGCGTGGCAGCCTGATACGTGTGCGATGGCTCTTACACCGGCTTGATGCTCCGCATGGTGCCGTGTGCCGTGGGCACCGCCCGCTGCACACGGAGATTCGTTTACGAGAATAAAAAAAAATAGACGTTGTCTTTCCCACCCGAGCACGTTGGAGGAAGAAAACATACCACCAACGAACACACCGCAAATATTGTCGCGCGGAAGGTACCTGCCGATCGAAGTGAAGACCTGCCCGGTTGCCATAGCGAGCTCTCTGGTCGGCGAAAGAACCACACCCTGGCAAGCCTCGCCGGACTGGGCCCAGTCGACACGCTGAAGGATGCCGATGACGAAAATAGCAGTCTTCCCCGTTCCGGCCTGACTCTGTGCATGCAGGTCGCGTCCTTTCACGAAGGGGACGATCACACGCCTCTGAATGTCTGACGGCTTCTCGAATCTGTTGTGTAGTGCAGCCCATGCATGCTCGTTGTCAGGATTGTGTAGTGCAGCCCATGCATGCTCGTTGTCAGGATTGTGTAGTGCAGCCCATGCATGCTCTTTGTCAGGATTGTGTAGTGCAGCCCATGCATGCTCGTTGTCAGGATTGTAGTGCAGCCCATGCATGCTCGTTGTCAGGATTGTGTAGTGCAGCCCATGCATGCTCGTTGTCAGGATTGTGTAGTGCAGCCCATGCATGCTCGTTGTCAGGATTGTGTAGTGCAGCCCATGCATGCTCGTTGGCAGGATTGTAGTGCAGCCCATGCATGCTCGTTGTCAGGATTGTGTAGAGCAGCCCATGCATGCTCGTTGTCAGTAAAGGGAAAGGAAGGAGGAGATACGTTGAGCAGAACACAGTGGCTGGAGTAGGTGGGTATTTGAGGGAGCGGATGCCATCGGAGCGAACACCGTATTTTCTGACAATAAGAGTAAACGCATACCCGTAGGCGTAGATACCGCGCAGGAGGCTGCGGTGGAGGCCCATATCGTCGAATGTATCGACGGAAATATCGTGTGGGCTCTCGGCTCCGGGTACCTGAGTGCCTTTGGTTTCACGCTCGGTTTCGGCGTCGGCCATTAGAGTTGTTGCGTTTTTTTTTTTTTCTTTTTTGTGTTTCACGGACGGGTTTCCTGGTGCTTTTCGTGATTCCCACAACGCGCGGGGCGGCAATTCTTGCGAACAACGTGAAATCCGAGTTGGATGGCCCTGTCAGCGCCACGCACCAGGGGGGAAAATCTTAGTTTCGTGTTCAGGCGCTACTTGCCTCTCATGTGTTTGATGCTGCCAGCACCAAGCCTTCTTCGCGGAATGCAGAGTCTTATTTTCTAGCGTTATTTTCTGTTCTTTTCTTTCTTTCGTTGTCGACAACTTCTTTTTTCTCCTTCTACTTTCTTTACCATGGTCTTTTTGGACTTTCTGGTGCCGTAGAGTAGTTCTTCTTTCTCTATGCCGCCCACGTCGATGTTCGTTTAGCATTGAGTTCTTTTAAGTACATGAACCACATGGATTAGCATGCACTGTGTCGCCGCTTAAGGTTACTTTATGACGTCGTCACCTGTCATTGCGTCGTCAAGGTCGAGTACTTGTGGCGCCAGGGGCGCTGGGCTTTCTTGCGGTTCTGGAGATTGCGTGGGGGGGCACAGGTGCGGACAGGCTTGCACGTTTTTCACTCTCGAGGGCACTGGAGTGCTTGGGGAGTCGGACGTTTCTGGTAGCCGCTTGCTTTAAGGGCCTTCCTCTTTTTTCGTTGCACCCCTGACTCGGGTGTGGTCGCCTTCGCCTTCTTCCGCTTGCGGCCGGCGATCGGGCTCTCCTTCGGGGTGCCGAGCACCCTCTTCTTCAACGCTGGTCGTTCGCCGGTCCCTGGCGTTGGTGGCGGCCTCTTGGCCGCCCGTCCGGTCGTCGCCGTCTTCTGCTTCGCTACGGCGGGCGGCGCCTGCGCCGCGCGCTTTCCCGCCGGCGTTTCTCGTTGTACGCCCACCTGGGTGGGTGAGAGGGGTCTCTTCTTCTTTTTGCTGTGTCCGGGGGTTGCCGGGGCGTTCGGTTCGTTGGGTTGGTGGTGGCCGCGGCGGCAGCACGCTGCCGGTCTCCTCTGCGCCAACGTAGGGGGCCTCCTGCATTCCTGGCAGGTTCCTCTGCCATGCGTGCGGCAGGCATGATGCCCGCTGCGGCAGCACGCCGCCGCCGTCTTGCATTCGCCGCATTTCGTCTTGCTGTGCTCCACGCACACCGCGATCGGCTGCCCATCGTCAGCGTGGTGATGGTGCCGACAGCACATCGTTCGTTTAGCATTGAGTTCTTTTAAGTACATGAACCACATGGATTAGCATGCACTGCCTTGAAAGTCAGGTTATCGGATGACGTCGTCACCTGCCATTGCGTCGTCAAGGTCGAGCATTTGTGGAGCTAGCGGGGTTTGGCTTTCTTGTGATTCCAGAGACTGAGTCGGCGAATACGAGGGCGGGCTCGTGTGCCCGTTTTTCACTTTCGAGGGCATTGGCGTGCCCGTGGTCCCTGGTCGTTTCTGAGAGCTGCTTGCCCTCGGAACCTTCTTCTTCCTTCGATGCACCCCTGAGTCGGGGGTGGTCGCCTTCGTCTTCTTCCGCTTGCGGCCGGCGATCGGGCCTTCCTTCGGGGTGCCTAGCACCCTTTTCTTCAGCGCTGGTCGTTCGCTGGTTCCTGGCGTTGGTGGCGGCCTTTTGGTCGCCCGTCCGGTCGTCGCCGTCTCCTTTTTCGTTGCCGCGGGCGGCGCTTGCGCCGCTCGCTTTCCAACTGGCGTTCCCCGTTGTACGCCCACCTGGGTGGGTGAGGAGGGCCTCTTCTTCTTGTTGCGTCCGGGGGTTGACGGGACGTTCGGTTCGTTGGACTGGTGGTGGCCGCGGCGGCAACATGCCGCCGGTCGCCTCTGCGTCAGCGTAGGGAGCCTCTTGCACTCTTGGCAGGTTCCTCTGCCATGCGTGCGGCAGGCATGATGCCCGCTGCGGCAACACGCCGCCGCCGTCTTGCACTCGCCGCACTTCGTCGTGCTGTGCTCTGTGCACACCGCGATCGGCTGCCCATCGTTCGCGTGGTGATGGTGCCGGCAGCACATCTCTACCGTGGGAACGTCCCTTCGGACGAGTGCTCTGCACGCCTCACACTTCCCTTTGTGATGGGTCGCGCACGTGACGAGTGCCTTCTCTATATCGACACCCGGCATATGCACGGGGTCTGGGTGCAGTTGTGGTGGGGCAGGCAGGGCCCACCTCGCCGCTCTCCCGATCGTCCAGTCAGGGTACGCCGGGCACTGCGTCCCTACATCGCTTCCTTTCACTTGTTCCTCAAGTATCGTCCCCGTGTGTGCCTCGCGAAAGCGTGGCCTGGGCCGTATACCCGATATCCCCGTGATGCCCATGAACGACAGCGACGTCGTCGGGCACACCCTCTCTCCTCTCATGCAGCTTCCCAGCCCTTGCTGTGCCGCCAGCTTGTCCAACGCGCTCATCATGCAGCGCAGGACGTTTCCCCGTTCTCTCACCCCCTTCGGCGCATTCCCGTGCAGCGGCATGCTGAGGCCCGAGAAGAGTTCAAAGTCGATCGCAAGCTCCAGCATTGACGCCTGCCCGTTCTCGGTCCATTGCATGTCCGACAGCCACGCTACCAACGCATAAAACGTCGGTAGTCCCCAGGTCTTGTTCCGCTCCCACGTCCATGCCGGGGCAATCCGCGCGAAGGGGTGGTCAAATTTCTCGGCAGGCATCGCATTCGCTCTCGACCAGGGGGTCGTGGGGTTCCTGGCCACCCAGCCACGTGCTTCGAGCCCAGCCCGTTCCGCAAGGATTTCAGCCATCATCTCCTGGAGCCGCCTCGAGAATTGGGCATTCTCGGGTACTACCACTCCGTGTTCCAGCGTGCATCTGGGCCAGTCGGCCCGGTTGGCTGCCATCAGCTCGGCATGTGCCTCTCGTCGCCGTATGTGCGAGTACGCTCCGCAGTCCCAGAATACGTGTTTCTCGTCCTCGGTGTCGCCGCTTCCACAGTGCTTGCAGCTGGGCGCCTGCGGCTCAGCTCCGGCCTGCCTCATCCGCGACGTGTACTCAGCCGTGTTCACCCCCCCCGCCAACGCTACACGTATAAGCCTCGCGGTGTGCGCGGGACATTCACGCATCCTCCAGAAGGTGTTCGTCCGCTCCAGGTCGGCTCTCTGTATGCCCTCAAATCCCGGCCGCCTCGCCACCAGTCGGGACCACGTCTTCGCCCTCAAGTCCGCCCTAACTTCATGTCCCCTCTTCGAAGGTGCCGAGGCTAACGGGTCATATGTTGCACCATTCCTCAGCGTGCGAGACAGGGGCCCGGGTCCCCATACGTGTCCACACTCCCCCATGCTCCGCATCGCCAGTCCAACTGGCCCCAGGGGTAGGTCCCCCTCGGCGTATCTTCCCCGGATGCTCTCCATCAGAGGCAGCAGTCGTGGCAACCTCTCGCACGCCGCGTAAAACGCTGTCGTCACCCTATATGCTAGGCATGTACCGGGATCCGTCAGGTGGCCCTTCTCCTGAAAGTTTAGGACCATCTCCCTCGCGCGCTTCGGGTTGGATCCACCCCAGATCAGTCCCATCACCGACGTCGTCAGCCGTTTCATCGCCACCTTCGATACCGGCGCGAAAGAGCAGCCTGACAGCGCCGCCGGTAGCACATTCGACTGCACAATCCGGACCCGCTTTTCGTACCGGAACGGCGCATGGCGGAGGCCTTCCGCCAGGGCAGCCGCCTTCTCCACCCTCTCCGAGTCGGACCTTTCCGTCCTATTCTTCGCCGTCGAGACTAGGACCCCGAGGCACTTGACGGATTTGCTAAACCGCAGCAGCGCATCCACGCTGCGGAGTTTGAGAGTCGACTGATGCCTACGTCTCGTCGAGAACGCGACCGTCTTCTGGAGGTTTAGCTCCATCCCGGTGAGTGTGCAGAACTCGTCTACTACGTCCACTCCCTTTTGCAGGGCGGCCTCCGACAGCCTGGACAGCAGTGTGGCGTCGTCCGCGTATGACTTTGGACTCACACCCTCCGCTTCTTTCTTGACCGCTTTCATCACTACCGACAGCAGGGCATTGATGAGTATGACGGATACAGGGCACCCTTGAAGGATACCGTTGGTCACACTGAACTCCCTGCCCACCCCTAATGGTAGCTTGAAGCGTCTCGCGAGCAGTCTGTAGATAGCCCTCAGCGGCTTGAGAACCCGATTGTGCAATCCTAAGTCCTCGGCTAAGCGCAGTACTATCTCTCGTGGGACCATGTCGAAGCATTTCCGGAAGTCCAGCGCCACACCGTAGAGCGGCTCCCCTTCTAACAAGGCGTCCTCCATCTCGAGCCCAATTTCCATCAAGACGTCCTCGATCCGGTGACCTGGTCGAAAGCCTTTCTGTCCTTCTTCGATCCATTCCTCTTGCCACAGTACTATGTCCGCCAGCCTGCGGCAGGCCCATAGGCGGTACACGGCGGATGTGACGGTTATCGGTCTTGTGTGCAGCGGGTCTTGACTCTCATCCTTCGGCACCATCGACACCAGCGCAGTTGTCATGCTTGCCGGCCAGTCTCCAGTTGCTTCGACCAGGTTCATGACGTCCGCAAGTGCATTCAGCAGGGGGAGCGGCAACTCCCGCAGTTCAGCCATACGCCAGCCATCCACCCCTGACGCGCTTTTCTTCGGCTTCTTCCTCAGCAGAATTCGTAGCTCCTCCCCCGTGATTGTTCCGGCTTCCATCATATGTGGGCCGATGTGATCCCGGAACCGATCCCGAAACGGCTCGTACTCCGGCTCTGGCCCGTCCTTGTACTTACGCAGGATAGGGTCCCACGCAGTGTTCAGCACCTCGTCCATCTCGTCAACATTTGCAGTCACACCCGCCCCCGTTTGCAACACCCCCGACGGCTCAGCTCGTCCGGCGCAGATGGTTGTCAGACATCGTCTGCTCGCATCGGCCCTCTCGTTCAGCTTGTCTCGGTACTTCGTAAACCTGGCCGCCGATCCTTCCCTTCCGAGCCTGCTCGTCTCTTCCCGCAATGCCGTGAGAAGCTGCTTCGCCTCCTCATGATCCGGGAATCCTTCTGTCCCTTGGCCATCTTTCATGCACGCCTGTGTCAGCCGCCTGCTGTTCTGCCAGCAGCGGGATACCTCATGCGGAACTGCCTCCGGCCCGCGTCGTTGCTCAAGGTAGACCGCATACTCCTCAACCGAATAACGACGGGAGCTTTCCGTCAATGCGTCACCACCGCGGTGAACGTGCCGGGACACCGGCTCGTGACAATGACCCTGGACATTGCGGGGCTGCGCCAAATCGTGTGGCGATTTAAAGTACCGCGGGAAATCTCTACGGAGGGGGGACCCAAGTGGGGCCTCTCAGACACAGAAGCCTGGAGGGAAGCCGTACAGAGACTGGCCAACTCCGATTTCGCAGAACGGCTGGCAGCACAGCGAGTGGAGCAGGCCTGGCTCCAGTGGTTACGAGTCAGTGTGCAGTACTTGCAGGATGCCTTCGGAATCCTTGCGGAAGAAAGGGGAAGAAGTACCGGCCGGGGGATAAAGACGTCGCCTAAAAGAGTCTGCATCACAGCAAGCACTGCGAGCGACGGGTCGGGGGCGGCGAACAGCAGACAGCTACGGCTCCGGAAAGCCATCCACAGGATGGAACGCATCTCGATCCTCGTGCCTGATGTCCGGGCGCTGGTAAAGGTCGGTGGTGGTGGTGTGTGTCACCGGTACGCGCATGGTGCAGTTCCGCTGCGTCGGACCATCCGTTCCTTAGTGCCTTCCGCAGTACAAGGGACCGGTCTTCTTCTGTGTTCAGGTCACCCATCACCATTATGGGGACGTCACCGAGGCTATCTGCCGCTGCGAAGAGGATCTTCTCCAGCATGTCCTCACGCTCCTCGCTCTCCGCCCTCCCGTTTCCGGAAGGGCAGTAGACATTGAACACGTGCACGAACGTGTTGCCGGCCCCTGTTGCTACTACCGTATGGCTCACTCGGTCCGGGGACCGTATTGCTGCGTGCGAGAGCGCCGTCATCGTATCGTACGCCGGTATCGGTCTCAGTACTAGAGTGGAGAGCCCTCCGTTCGCGGCGTTCATCGTCGAGCGACTACCGGAGTTCCTACAGAGTCTTCCGGGTGGTGGCAGACCCCAGTGGCAGCACCATTTCCGCAGGTATTCCTCCGCCTGCGCCCGTTTGCACGTGTCACCTCCTGGCAGCAGAGAAGATCCGCTTCCACCGCGTCGGCCGCTGGGAGATACTGTAGTAGGTTAGTTACGTTTAACGTCGCGAACCTCATCTCCGCGCGGCCAGGTCCAGGGTTCTGTTCGACGTCCCCAGCGGTTACCAGCCGCTGTCTTGCTGATTATTTGATTGATTGTAGAGTTCTTTGGTGATGAAGCAAAAGTGTCCTTGGCGCGGGGCTGGACTGATGTTGGGGAGGTGGAGTGGATGCCGGGGGTATGGGAGTTTCTTGCGGGGTGTCCCGGCCTTTGCAAACGTTGGGAGGCGTCCTCGCGCACGGCCCTGTAGGTCAGCGAGACCCGGTCGCGTGCGACATCACCGGGACAAATCCCGTGTGTCCACAGGCTCCTGGCCTCGCCTTCCATGTGGCACAGTGTGCCGACCGGCAGAGGGGTCCTCACTCTCCGGCTCCCTCTCTCCCATTCCATGACCGTGTCGCTCAGGAGCGATATGGTTGCTACCCTCGGACCCAGTTCTCTCTGGTCTTTGTGGGGGTTGATCCCCACTCCCCTCCGGTACCAATTGGCCAGCAGCTGGTCCGGTTCCCACCAAGGCGGTCACGTATGAGATCCGCCGCTTCTTTCAGGGGCCCCTCGGGGATACCCCGTTCTAGTCTGATCGGGGGTTCACCTAGTCGATAGGCGTGCCCCCACTGCTGGGTTTCCCTGCTGTCCTCCCCCCAGCCTTCCCCATGGGGCTTCCGGGCTGAGCTCGGGTGCTCGGCTCAGTCTATCCAGAAGATCCCGAGGGATCGCCTGGAAACTTAGCCCTGGGATGGATCCCTCCACTCTGGCGGGGGGGCCCTCGTTGCAAGTTGGCCGGGCATGCTGGCTATTGTAGGGGGATTGTTTGTGCGCAAAACCGGGCCCTCGGGGTATCACTCCCGGGCGGGAAAAGAAGAGGAGCAGGAATTCTCTTCTTCCGTCTCTGCGTGATCGAACTGCTTAGCCATTGCGTCGTCAAGGTCGAGCATTTGTGGAGCTAGTGGGGTTTGGCTTTCTTGTGATTCCAGAGACTGACTCGGCGAGTACGAGGGCGGGCACGTGTGCCCGTTTTCCACTTTCGAGGGCATTGGTGTGCCCGTGGTCCCCGGTCGTTTCTGAGAGCTGCTTGCCCTCGGTACCTTCTTCTTCCTTCGATGCACCCCTGAGTCGGGTGTGGTCGCCTTCGTCTTCTTCCGCTTGCGGCCGGCGATCGGGCCTTCCTTCGGAGTGCCGAGCACCCTCTTCTTCAGCGCTGGTCGTTCGCTGGTTCCTGGCGTTGGTGGCGGCCTCTTGGTCGCCCGTCCGGTCGTCGCCGTCTCCTTTTTCGTTGCCGCGAGCGGCGCTACCGGGGAGAGTGTGCTTACGTTGTGAGGGAACCTGATACGTTCGTGTGGTATGCGTCGATTGTTTAATGAGCTTGAAGCCCCGCAGGGGCGCTTAGTTCCGTGCTTGTGTGGGCGCCGCCCGATGCACGCGGTGATTCGTTTGCGACAATAAAACCTGAGGGAAAAAGACTGCGTGCTATCCCTCTCAAGAAAAAACAACGGCGGATAACTAAAAGCGGCGAATCTCGGTGGTGCGGCGCGAACGATTGGAAGTGCCGAGAAACGAACAAAAGACGCGTTGGGCGCGATGAGCCGCGAACGCTTTTTCTTGAAGTTTCATTCGTGCAGGGAGGGGGGTTGAAACAGTGAGAGGGTGCAAGCTCGTTTCGGGTGATGTGTCACTCGGTTGTGAAACCTTGTGAGGGCCCCTAACGCGTTGAGGTGAATTGGATCATGGATGCTAGCAGCAAGACGGAGGAGGATGGGGTGGATTTTTAGTTGAATGGTTGGGCAGCATGGTCTGCCGGCTGCGCCAACTAATAATATCGACGAGCACTCGCTTGCCGCCCGGTTCAAACGAGGCCCACCTGTGTTTCGTGTGGCTACAGCACATTTGCCTCCTTCCCGCAAAGCAGGTGTTTATAAAAAAATACTGGGAAGCTCGCGAGACGCGTGCGCTGACCATCAAAAGCCGTGTGTGTTCAGACTTTTCGCAGCAAGCGATATCTTTTCTTTTTTGTTTTCCCGACATTTCCGTGGGACGGGCAGATTGGTGCCTTTTGGCCTTCTGTTTTTTTTCTTCACCCCCAGTGGTTTCCGAACGATCAATAGATACAGTGCCGACGACTAGAGATACACCACGAAACCATTGGAAGCCATCAATCGTGCTGCTGTAGTAGTCCTGTGACGACTGGAATGTCGTAGCAGGAATAAGTACTTCAAGCGAACCCTTGCCTTCCAGGTTCTCGTCAAATCAGTCGACCTTACGCCGGGTGTTGCAGAAGATCACACTCTGGGCAATCGACACAGTGTCATACAAGTCCATTGGAGTCTCGAGCTTGAACTCCCTCGGCAACCTGTGTGGGAGTATGATTTGTATGTTTGCCTCGAACTGTCGATGTCAACCCCCCGAATAAAGGAGCGGAGAGCGCTACCAACGCCGCTTCGCTCGCATCGCAGGCAGTGCAAACGACAGAACCCCCGCACACGGCAGCTCTTGGAGGAACGGAAAGGTTTGAGCTTTGTACGGAAACGGCATACCTCAATGTAGGATTGCTTGATACCCTCAAGGGACAGCATTTTTTCTCTTCTGCAAAATATGGATGGGCTCACGCATGAACTTCTGGGTGAGGTCGAGCACCTCAGGTGGTCTGGTGGCGGAGAAGAGGGTGAGCTGCACGTCCTTCGGGAGCAACTTGAAGAGGTCGCAGAGCTGCTCGGAGAAACCTCGATCAACCATCTCATCGACTTCGTCGACGATCAGCATCTGGAAAGAGGTGTGTTGATATCACCACGCGCAATTCATGACAGGACGGGTTCAGAACTGACACACATTGTTAGGCTCCCAGCCGCCTAAACGACCAAGACGGGAGCTAGGAGTTTAAGGGCGGAACCCAAGTGCTCAAGTGGTACTACGAAGCTCAAGACTGCAGAACTTTTACTTACGGTCCGGCTAAGCTCACGTGTATCAGAAACATCGCATTGTAGTAGTAGTATATGCAGCAACAATCTGGGTCGATAGACGGCACAAGCCGCTACAAGCTACCTCTTTGCACGCGTCGTGTCATGTTTCGGTCGCTTCTTGCCCCGCGTACTGATTGTCTCCGGTGCGCGCTTCACGTCCGATGTGCAGTTTGATGACGAGGAATCAGATGATTCGGCGCACTTCCTTTCTCCCTCGCAGGTTGTTTCCGCGGCCGAGATCTCGACTCCTTAGCCTGCTGGTCTTCGCGGCTCCGCTTCGGTTGGGCTGTCCTCTTTTGGGGTGCGCTTCTCGTAGGAGTATGTGGCTAGCTTCTAGTAGTAGTATGTGTCATCCTAATCCGGGAACAAGTCAGGGAGAAGAACGGAGCAATCTTTACAAACAAACGAGTGACATCAGGTGGCCGCTTGAGCGGCGCCAATCCGAGCGCACACAGCAGCAGTGACACGTCAGCAGTATTTGCACTTCAGGATGGGGCTGCCGTCATGAGCGTCGACGGCTAGCGAGTGTCGGCAGAGTGCAGTGGTCGGAGCAAGCTTGTGATACATCGCGTAACAAAAAATGATGCACAGGACACCTGAGGTGTGTTGATTCTGGTCGGCACGTTCGTGTAGACGTGAATGCTCACGTGTACGCCCCACGTGTCTCGTGCTGAAATTGCGCAATGACAAGGCAAATCGGAGTATTTGTACCCTGCAACACAGGGGAGGCAACCCACGATTTTGTTGGTTCGAAACAAACGACGCTGGAACGCGCATTCGCTTCCAATCGCATACCTTGATCGACTCCGTCTTCAGGGCGTTCCTCATCATCATTTGCAAACTTCTACCAGGGGTACCGACTGCCACCACACCTCGCTTAAGCGTCTTCAGATCATCCAACAACGGTCTGCCTGTGAGAGAAAAGAGTCATGGGTCTTGTAAAGTAAGCCGGACGAACGGACGCATGAAGCTACTTTTTTGGAAGCTTCTTTAATTACAACTCTTCTGGATGCCAAGTAGCTGTCACTGATTCCAGTGCGTGTTGTAGACCTGTTTTCACGTGGTGCCTTCGTGCGTCCACGTTCAGTTTCAAGTAACCGCTGATGCTCCCGCAGGTTTCGAGTAGGGGTCTGTGTTCAACTGCGCCTCGAACAGCACCTCGCAATCCCTTCATTATCAGCTTCACCTCGCCGCAGCGCGAGAGGCTGTGGGCTGAGCAGTATTGCATCCGCGGGCTTCAGGCCTTCTCCCTCACGATGGAGCTGTCTATCGGCAACAGGTAGGCGCTTCCTCGCACCTTCCTTGCATCGGGGCTTCCTATGCTGCGTGCATATTTCTCCGGGGCGAGCCGTGTTCACCGCGTCCTCCGCTTCTTCGGTTGCGATCCTCTGCACCCGCTCCTGCACAGGTTACTCCACGGCCTGCCCCAGAAACGCGGGATAGCTCGCTTGAGTTTTGGGTTAGAATGCAAAGAATCTGTAGCGATAATCTGCATCGCCGGCGGCGCACGTGATGTGTCATGCTTTCGCCTCTTTAGCTCGTCTAGGCGCGCGTTTGGTGTCTCGCTTCTCCTTCGACTGCTCGTCCGGGTTCATCGGTTTGCGCGCCGATTTCTAATGCTTCGCAGCGCTTGGGCGATCGCCGCGCTTCGATGGGCGCTCGACTAGAGAGCTAGATTTGAGAACTTCAAATTCACATATTCTAATCGCCAGACTCGGGCGAATGCTTATTATATCCCGAATACGGTGGAGGAAGACAACATACCGCCAACGATCAGACCGCAGAAATTCTCGCGCGGAAGGTACTTGCCGATGGAAGTGACGACCCCGACGGTTTCCATAGCGCGCTCTCTGGTCGGAGAAAGAATCAGACCCTGGCAAGCCTCGCCGGACTGGGCCCAGTCGACACGCTGCAGGATGCCGATGACGAAGATAGCGGTCTTCCCCGTTCCGGCCTGACCCACTGCATGCAGGTCGCGTCCATTGACGAAGGGGACGATCACACGTCTCTGAAGGGCTACCGGCTTCTCGAATCTATTGTGTAGTGCGGTCCATGCATGCTCGGTATTATCAGTAAAGGGAGCGGAAGGAGGACAAACAGTGGTTGGTGTAGGCGGGTATTTTAGGGAGCGGGTGCCATCTGCGAACACCGTAATTGCGCAAGAGTATGTGCATACCCGTGGGCGAAAATACCGCGCAGGAGGCTGGGATGGAGGCCCGCATCTTCGAACGTATCGACGGAATCATCGTGTGGGCTCTCGGCTTCGGGCAACGGAGTACCTTTCATTTCACGCTCGGTTTCGGCGCCGGCCATTAGAGTTGTTGTGTTTTTGTGTGGTCGACGATATACGTCGTTCTGCTTTTTTTTCTTTTTGGTGTTTCATGGACTGGTTTCGATTGATTCGAGGAGAATTTCCCCCAGGCACGATGATTGCCCCCGCCGGATCGCCGGACAATGGCAAGTGCGCGCCGAAGTGCGTCAGTATCTCTTGCTGAACCCGAAATCCCCCACCGTCGTGTGCGATTGATTCGAGGAGAATTTCCCCCAGGCACGATGATTGCCCCCCGCCGTGCAGGCATCCGATTCCAGACACGCACATGCACCGTGGGTTGTTGAGTTCAAGCCGGCTTTTTTGCTCGGCCAGACGAAGTGCTAAAGTCCCCTGTAGTGGAGGAGTCGTACCAAACACCAAAAGGGACTCTGCGCCACCACAGAAAAGCAGGGAAACTCGGGGAAAAGCGGCGATACGTCAGTTTTTTTTCAAGGTTTGGTCTCACTTCAGTTTTTTCTGATGGGTTTCTTGGTTGTGGACAGGTGTGAACACAAAGGGGCCTTGCAAGAACGTGCCTGGAATGGATATGTGCTCAACAGCGCACTGGTCCCGTCTGCACCGTGTTTCGGTCCTTTAAGCCACGGACACATGAGGCCGACATCAGCGCAGAACCTGAGTGTCTGCAGACAGGACAGCGATGTGAGTCTGTTTTGTCAGGCGGCTGTTCGTAGCTCGTCACAGCCAGGACCACCCGTGCTACCAGGCGAATCCGTCACGGGGAGAAGGCCCCGACAACCGTGTCTGAGCAATCAGTTAAAAAACTCAGGGGCCCCGCCCTGATTGTGACTGCGCTGGGCAGCACACTGGTTTGTCTTCTTTTTACGGTGGCAATCTGCGAAGTAAACTCCGCAGAGCCCAGTGGATATGGGGTTGCTGTGCGCAGCGCCAACCGTTGAAGTGACAAAGAGGACAGGTTCGGCGTGGCGAGGTGGGGGGTGGAGGCAACAGACAAGCAAGGTGGACAACTTCCGCGGATACAAAAAAAAAGAACTAGACGCGGGACGCAGTGGGGGGGTAAGGGTGTGGGTAAGTACGATCCACTAAACTTTATTTTCTCTGCGCTGAGTGATGTGCTTAATTTTAGCGCGTAGATCTTCGACAGCTGGTCGGTGAGTGTTTCATTCGAACGACCTGTTTTCCGCGACGCTCCCTCCTGCTCTGGTACTCGTGTCCCTCCGTGTTCGGTCCTTCTGCCAGGCATGTCAACTCGGGGCACCCGCCCACATGTAGTCGAGTCAAATCGCACTGACTTGTCTTCGCTTTTGCGCAGACACGCGGAACCTTCCGCGGAGGACAAAGTCCACGGTGGAGCCAATCGGATCCGTTTGGTTAGCTGTACTCGACGCTGCTTTGACTCAGAATGGAAGGGAGGCAATACAACACAAACACAATCTGATTTGTTCTTCGCTTACGCCGTGTGTTGTTGATTTACACTCAGAACTTTTTTCCTTGGTGTGTGTCTCGGTAGACCCGCATGACCTCACGTCCGTTCAACACGTGTTCGGTAGTTGCAGCACTAGGGATCCCTTCGGTTCTTTGTCTGGCAGCTTCGTCGAGCATTTCCTTCCAACGCGGGAAAACAACAGCAGGTAACCAAAAGCGGCGAGGCTCCGTGATGCAGCACCAACGGTTGGAAGTGCCGAGAAACAAACAAAAGACGCGTTGGGCGCGATGAGCCACGGACACTTTTTCTTGAAGTCTCATTTGTGCAGTGGCGCTGCGGGGCTAGGATGGCTAGGTTGCACCTGGCGGGTTGGGCAAGCCACGTACGACGGAACCCCTTGGGAATCGGCATTTCTGCTTCTTCGTAAAGCAAATGCCCCAAACGCAACTTCTGACTGGCGAATCACGAAGCGTTGCACAAGATGAGGGTAGGTGCTATCCGAAGACGTGCAAGCCATCTACTTGGGTTCGGAAAGCAAGTGCAAAAATTGGGTGTGCTCCTTCCGCCAACACGATCTTTTCCGATGCAAGACGGCAGGCTCTTTTGGGACGGATACGAGAGAAAAACAGGTGTTTTGAGAGAAGGGGGCTTTTGCTATCCGCTTTTTTTTCTATCGAAAGGGGAGGAGTTGCCGGGTTGTCCTCTGAGACCAAGCCAGTGAGGTACGAGCCTCTAGCAGTTTCGAATTTCCGCCTGCCAAGAACGGGCGGCACGTACGGATGAAGTTGGATCCAGAGCTCAGGTTGCAAGGTGGCCCAGTTTGCGGCGTCAGCGTACTGCTGGGATTCAGGCTGGGTATGCCCCTCGCATGAGCATCTGTGACGACGACATGGATTGAGATAGGGTGGGTCAGGACAGACCTGGACGCTGGAAGTACGAAGGGAGCAGCTTGATGCCAGGGAAGGGGCTAAGTCCGAGCTCAGATGCTCCGAACTCCCGGGAAGGGGCTGCCCGTGAGGGCGAAGAAGAACCTCGCGGAGCGCCTGCGCTGCATGCGAAGAGGCAGCAGAGAGAGAGGCTGCAGACAGGGCCGCGCTCTGGGTGCCGGTTTCGCCAGGGCGTTGGAGGAAGACTCACTAAGTTCAGCATCGGACGACGACGACCCCCATGTGGCGGCAGCCAGAAGGAGAAGGAGAAAGAAAGGCGGTAGCCCCCCGGGTCCCGGGACAACGGCGATCGCGCCTCCCGTGGAGATAGCGATTGCGAAGCCTCCGACCTTCTCGTCGGGCTCAATGTCTGAATACGGAGAAAGTAAGCTCTCGGGATCCGAAAAATCAGTAGGACCAGCTAGCAAGACAAGCAAGGCAAGAAAGCCGTCACGCTGTCAACAGGGCGTTTGATTAAACTCTCGGCCGGCTTCGGGATACTCGACCTGGCACTGGGGCCTCGAACTGGCGGGGGGGGGGGGGGGGGAACGCTCGTCGGATGAACATACAATCAATACTTTTTACCTTTTCGGAACTTAAACAGGGTACAGTTTGCGATTTCGTGGAGGCCAGAACTGTACGAAATGCAGAGAGCTTGGGTAAAACTAGGAGCCGCCGCAAATGTGAAGGTGAAGGTTCGATGCGTCCGACTCATGTTTCGGCTGAATACAAAATGTACACGAGCGCCGAACCATGCGAGCCGATGACGATACGACTCTTCTGCCTTTTTGCTGCTTTTAACGGGTGGTTTATTCTTATCAGCCTTTGTAGTGGGTGCCCTCGACCCGCTCTGCAGTCTTCGCCTGGGACCCCCGGCACGGTACCTGATGGTGAGCCGGTCCATCCCCTCTTGTTTTGACCGTGATAGACCGAATAATACAGCACCGGGCAATTCGATGCAGCTCTAGGGACTAGAGATGGACCTGAGACCGTGGTGGACCGTGGTTCACTGTGATAAACAGCGGCAGGCACTTCGATGCAGTTTCAAGAGGTAGGGACGGACCGGCTCAGATGGCTGTGTGTGTGCCAACCTGTCGCGTCGGTTCTGGCCAGGACTGTGCCACGCTGCCTCATTCCTCTCGCCTGGCTCAGCTTCGACCCCTAACGACACCTAGCGCAGGGGATCGGGCGGCGTTTCCTGCCGCCAACTGTCTGCAGCCGCAGCTTGAGGAAAAAAACGGACGTACGGCGTCTTCTTCGTTTTTGGTATGAGCTTTGCTAGACTGGGGGTTGTGCCTGGAACTCGGGCAATGAGGAGCGAGAGAGGAGAAGAGGGCGCGGGGGGTGAAAAAGAGAAAAAACGTTCGAGACACGCCCCGTTTTACCCAGCAGTCCTAGGGGGCCTCTCTCCAACCCACCTGCGTGTGTTCTCACAGTTATAGGTACCACGCCCGACCTTTTTAGACAGATAGAGAGAGAGAACACATAAAACGAGTCAAAAGGTGTGGTCACGCCTTGGCAGTCCCAGGGGCTCTCCCCCTACCCACCTACACTTGTTCCCGTCGGCATCGCTACTGCGCTGACCTTACGAGAGAGATAGAGAGAGAGAGAGACAGAAAAAGCTATCGGCAACACGTAGTGCACTTTGTGAGCATCCGTGGTGGCCACGTGGTCAGGTGGAAGGAAGTTTGACCTTGCGGCATTCCCTTTCAGCAATCCCGCATGTCCGAGAAAGCTCGCCGGTGGCGGCTCGGAGCGAGCAATGTAACACGTTGTCTCTGTTCCAGTCCAGCTGTTGCTGTCACGGAAACCCTTCCCACTTCAGCACTCCATCGAAGGCTTACTCCAACGACTTCGCGGCTTTGTTAAAAAAGCAGCTCTGCGCGAGTAAGAATGGGAATTCCAAAATAAAAAGGCGGCAGGCGTACCAAGAGTTTGAACAGGAGCGGCAGCGAGCAGAAATTCTCCCCCCGAAGGTACGCCAAAAACGGGTCTCGGCGAGCAATTCACCGCCCCAATGCGTAACGGTGTTTCACGCTACAGGTCGCACACACGTTCAACCAGCCCAATCGGAACCAGCAGTGTTTTTTTTTGTCGGCTGTGAAGGATCCCAGGGCCACCACGATGACGTGGGCAACGAGGGAGCAGGAGCAGTGATTGAGAAATACTCCCGGTCACCGTGCCTTTAAAACACACCGCGGCGTCCTTCATCGACGCCTCACACACGCACACAATGCAATCGGCAGTATTTGAACCTACGCGGTTAGGGCGATGTGGCGACTGGGCAGCTGCAAATGAAGCATTAGTGCTGCTCGGAGCATCACGCGAACAGATTTGTGAACAGAGTTTCCCACTCCCAGCCCGGGGGTGCATCGGCTGCCACCTAGCCATATCTGAGGTTGGTCGCACTTAGTGAAGGGCGGCACGTTAAAACGGGTCCGTAACACACCCAGCGCGGTCCTTCCGTCTTGAGTCATTCAAGGGGGGGACGCTGCCCCGCCGAACCTACAACACCACGCAGCAGCCTTCCTGCGCCTTCTTGAACTCGAGCTGCTTCGCCTCTTTCTGCCGCTGGGCGGCGGCGGTGCGCTCCGCGTTCGACCGCAGCTGCGTCTCGCACTCGTCGATCTCTTTCTTCAGATCCCGCGCCTCCTGCTCCCGCAGCCCGGCTTTGACTCGCGCGTCCTCGGCCTTGGCGGCGGCCGCCTGCGCTTCGGCGACCGACGCCGCGATGACCTCTTCCCAGTCGCTGGCGGCGTCTTCCATGGCAGACCGGTACGTCACGTAGTCAACGACCAGGGTGAGCCTCTCCTTCGAGACCAGGAGCACGTCCCTGCAGAGCTCGAGGGCGTCGTTCGAGATCACCGGAGTCACGCTTGCGAGCCGCGTGAGAGGCTCAGACGGGGGCCAGGCGCCCTGCTGGTGCAGGTCCGCCTCACGGGCGGCGACCGACCGCTCGCGCTCTTCCAGCTCCTGAAGCCGGGGCCGCAGCTTCTCCTCGATCCCGTCGCACCCTAGCTTGAAGCCGAGGCCGATCTCCTTCGAGTTCGCGCGCAGCGTCTTGCGCGCCGCGGTCAGCAGCGACGTCAGCAGCTCGCTGCTCGCCTTCTGCAGCCCCGGCGTCAGCGGCTGCGGCGGCGTCTTCGACGCGCAGACCGACGGCGAGATGTCGCGGGACAGCCGGATCCTCGCGATTTCCATCTCCTCCGCGAGGAACGCCTTCAGCACCGGCGCGTCTGCGCCGTGCATCGACGAGCTGTGGTGCACTTGCGCGAGGAGCCCGGCGCCAGATCGGGTCGACTCGAAAGAGTCGCCGACGTGCGTCGAAGGCGACGTGTGCGGCGGCTTCAGCCGCCGCGACGCTTCGGTGGCCGGCACCGTTTCGGCGAACTTGCCGCCGGCGCCGTCGCTCCCGGTGACGACGAACGCACCGGTGTCCTCGTCGATCTCCTTGATCGTGCCGCTCCTCCAGATCCCGCCAGACTTCAGCTCCACGACGTCTCCGACGTCCCACGTGTTCGGGGACGCCGAGCGCTCCTCGTGCGTCGCGTTGGTCAAGTGCAAAATCGCCTTCGCCTCGGCTTGGATCGCCTCGGCGAGCACCTTCCGCTCCGCGGCGGCGACGACGGCGGCTTCGTCGATCTCCTTCGCGACCTCCTCCATCGTGCGGTCCCCGCTGACCGTCTCGAGCTCCATCAGCCGCGACTTGCACGTCGCGATCTCTTTTTTCGCCTTGTTCTGCTCGGCGAGCGCGGCCTTCAGCCGGGCGTCCAGCTCCGAGTTCGACGCGTTGCTCGACATCTTCTGTACGGCGCGCAGCGCCTCGGCCGACTGGGCCCGGAACTCCTTCTCGCGGGCGATCGCCTCCCGCAGCCGCGCCAGCACGTCCTGGAGCCGGGCGTTTTCGATCTTCTCGACGTTGATCGTGTTCTGCCGCTGGTGGAGGTACTTCTGGACGATCTGCACGTTCTCGTTGACCTCGTCGATGTGCTTCTTCATGTCCGACTTCTCCTGGTTGATCTTCCGCAGGCGGCCGAGGTCCTTCGCCTCGCGGCGGTAGCATTTGTTCCGGATCTTCGCGGCGGCCCGCCCGAGGTCGATCGTGATCGAGTTGTCGGGCGTGTGCTTGTGGAACGGCGACACGTTGCACACGAACGACGTCATGCACGAACCGCCGAACTGCTCGCTCAGCAGCTGGGTCAGCTTCGACTCTTTGAACGGAACCTTCGGCACGACAACCCTGCTGCCGCTGCCGTACGATTCGTCCACCTTCTCCGTCGCGATCTCGAGGTCGGACTTGTTCCTCAGAAGATCGATGACGCGGGCGAGCGTCGTCCGAGACTTTGTGATGAACTTCCCATCGTTCTGCGATTCCGTCTCGTGCCGGTTCCCCGCCCCGATGTCGACGACCGTCACGGTGCTGGCCCGGGTGGCCTCGGTGCTGTGCTCGGCCTCGTCGGCGGCGAACGTCGAAATCTGCCTGATCTCCAAGTGCACGACCGCGTGCGACCGCCGCTCGCGCCGCTTGCCCAGGCGGTGGACGCGGGAGATCGCTTCCTGGAGGTGGTTGTCGGTCTCGATGACAAACGGCTCGGTGCCGAGCATGTCGCCCTCCCCCGTCAGGCGCACCGCGGCACCCTCCTTCTTGTTCGGGTCGACGACGGCCGACGTCACGTCTTCGACCTGCTCCTTCCACACCCGCAGCAGCGTGAGGCAGATCTGCACCTGGATCTTCTCCCCGACCTTGGCCCGCACCCGCGTCCTCCTGCTGTTGAAGATCGACGTCAGCAGCCGTGGTGCAAGCCCAGGATCGGACACCTCGCCGATCGCGGTATATGATTTCCCCGTGCCTACCCCGCCGAAGGCCACGACGCACTGCGAGAAGCCCTCGTAGGCCTTTTTAACCATGTCCTCCTGCTGCGTGACCGACTCGTACACGGTGCGCTGGTCGCAGTACGTGTGCTCGATGTCGTCGTCCCACTTTTTCGGCGTCTTCCCGAAGCTCCACAGCATCTTCGTGAAAAGCGACGGCGGGCCCCACTGCCTTTTAGGCGGGCCGAGCACCGGCTTCTTCAGGCTGATGGTGGGCAGGTCTTCAATCATGATCTTGTCGCCGGCGGCGTCGAGCTCGAGGGCGGACCGGGTCGGGTCGATGCCGGCTTTTTTGCACTCTTCCAGCTCCGCCGGGCTGTAGGGTCGGATCCGGAGGTACACGTTGTAGAACCGCGGCACCACGTCGCCGGACAGCGGGATGGTCGTCCCGTCCTTGTCGCGGACGCCGAGCGGCGCCTGCATCGCCTGCGGCGTGTGCGACACCTTCCGCGTGTTCACGCTCGAGTCCATCGTCCCCCCCTCCTTCGTCATTCCGCCGAGGGGCGATGCCCTAGGGGGGGAATCTTTTTTAGAGTTACAGTTCGCATGAGAATTCGGGATTCAGAGTCTTGGGTGACGTTCGTCAAAATGGGTTCTTTTAAAGCTACACGGTGGAGCCCACCCTCAGAAGCTGGAGATGAAATAGCGGGTGTCACACCCGCGTTTCGGGTGCGGATTGACACGCGTTTTGGTGGCGGCATGCAATTGGCTTGCCAAAGCAAGCAAGTAAAGTGCACACGAAAGAAGCCATGCATGCCCCCCCATAACCCCCTAATGCGTATCACACGGTGAGGTCCAGCCTCAGAAGCTGGAGTTAAAGAGAGTGCCGGGCTGTAGGGTCGGATCCGGAGGTACACGTTGTAGAACCGCGGCACCACGTCGCCGGACAGCGGGATGGTTGTCCCGTCCCGTTGTCGCGGACGCCGGGGGGCGCCTGACCTTCCGCGTGTTCACGCTCGAGTCCATCGTCCCCCCCTCCTTCGTTATTCCGCCGAGGGGCGATGCCCTAGGGGGGGAATCTTTGTTTCGGCAGGAGGAACCGTTTTTAGAGTTACAGTTCGCATGAGAATCCGGGATTTAGAGTCTTCGGGTGACGTTCGTCAAAATGGGTTCTTTTACAGCTACACAGTCCACTCCCCAGAAGCTGGAGTTTACGCTGAAAATAAAATAGCAGGTGTGCCCGCGTTTCGGGTGTGATTTGACACGCGTTTTGGTTGCGGCTCAAATTGTTGCGAACCTGGCTTGCCAAAGCAAGCAAGTAAAGTGCACACGAAAGAAGCCATGCATGCCCCCCGTCGAGCACGAGGGCGGACCGGGTCGGGTCGATGATCGGTTCTGCACTATACCCGGCTGAAGACGAACTTGCTGCTGGTGTTGCTTGCGGGATCGCGAACCTTCACGATGGATGCGAACATGTCCTTCAACAAAACGAAGAAAAGCAGAGTCAAACAGCCGGCTTTTGCAGCTCAGAACTGGAGCTCCGACGAGCTACTAGAATTGGGAAGGGTAAAAGCTAGGGTAGAGAGAAGACTCGCGTAGAGCATAAGGGTAAAAGCTTGCTCGATAGTACCGATCCTGGGTGTGAAAGCAAGCTTCAAGGGATGAAGCCGGAGGTGACAGAAAAACACCCACAGGGAAAACTGGCTTGTGGCAGCCAAGCGTTCATAGCGACGATGCTTTTTGATCCTTCGATGTCGGCTCTTTTCGCACGGTTTCGTCGGTTTTTCGTGTGGGAGAAGTCTTGTCGGAGCGAGAGGAGGCGAGCCCGCTCCCGCTTTTGTCCCCAACGTGTCCACATGGAGTTGTTTTTTTTTTTTTTTTGCGACACCCTTGAGGACTCTGAACACTTGATTTGTCGGCGCTCAGCTCCGGCGGGATGACAGCCGACGCTGCCGGACCAGTAAACGTACAAAAGAGTGTCGAAAACGGGTAGCCGGGGCTCAGCTCCGGCGGATGCGGCTTCTGATCGGGTCGGCGTGTGGCATGGGTAGTGGCCCCGTCCACCAGCCGGTGTCAAGAAGAGTCGGAGCTCAATTTTGGCGGATGCTGCTTCTTGTCGGGTCGGGTTGTGGCACGAGTTGTAGCCCCGTCCACCAGCCAGTATCAAGAATTCAAGACAATTGAAGCTCAGTTCTGGCGAATGCTGCTTCTCATCAGGTCGGGTTGCGGCACGAGTTGTAGCCCCGTCCACCAGCCAGTATCAAGAATTCAAGACAATTGAAGCTCAGTTCTGGCGAATGCTGCTTCTCATCAGGTCGGGTTGCGGCACGAGTTGTAGCCCCGTCCACCAGCCAGTATCAAGAATTCAAGACAATTGAAGCTCAGTTCTGGCGAAGGCTGCTTCTCATCAGGTCGGGTTGCGGCACGAGTTGTAGCCCCGTCCACCAGCCAGTATCAGGAAGACAAGACAATCGGAGCTCATTTTTCTGGCGAATGCTGCTGATCGGGTCGGGTTGTGGCACGAGTTCTCAGTTCTGGCGGATGCCGTACATGCTCGCGTCCGTGGGGCCGGTCATGCCGAAGCAATCCGCACCACGGCGCATCGCCCCGGGTGGGTCCGAGAACGTCAAGGAAATCGGCACGTGCGCCTTGTCGGCGGGCGCACTCCCGGCCACGCACAGCTCGAGCCCGTCCTCCGCGAACGAAGGCGCGGGAGGCCCGAACGGCAGACTGAACAGCCCGCCCCCCTGGCTCGCAGCCAACCCCCTCCGGATCGTCGCCGAAGACACGAACACGCCCAGCTCAAAGTGCATCATGAACAGCTGGCTGTCGCTTCTCGAGCTTCCCCCAAGCGGCGCTCGACAAGTTGGCAGAGGTGAGCACGGAGTAGTGCACTGTCCTCTGGCCGCCGGGGCCGGGTGAAAGTTTCGTGTACGTCTTGATGTGCGGCATCGCCTGCTCCCGCGCGCCTGTCACGGCAAAACGGCGGGAGGCGACCGCAGGCGGTTGGACAGGGCTGCCGCCTTTTTCGCGGTGTGTTTTTTTTTCGTGCCCGGGATGCTGCGCCCCGTGTTGTAGCCTTCGACAGAGTTCCGGACGTTGTATGAGGAAGACAAGACAATCGGTGCTCAGTTCTGGCGGATGCCGTACATGCTCGCGTCCGTGGGGCCGGTCATGCCGAAGCAATCCGGTTTGCAGTACGAAGGGTCCCACCGCTGGTCGCAGCACCACGGCGCATCGCCCCGGGTGTACGGCTCGGGCGGGTCCGAGAACGGCAAGGAAATCGGCACGTGCGCCTTGTCGGCGGGCGCACTCCCGGCCACGCACAGCTCGAGCCCGTCCTCCGCGAACGAAGGCGCGGGAGGTCCGAACGGCAGACTGAACAGCCCGCCCCCCTGGCTCGCAGCCAAACCCCTCCGGATCGTCGCCGAAGACACGAACACGCCCAGCTCGAAGTGCATCATGAACAGCTGGCTGTCGCTCTTCTCGAGCTTCCCCCAAGCGGCGCTCGACAAGTTGGCAGAGGTGAGCACGGAGTAGTGCACTGTCCTCTGGTCGCCGGGGCCGGGTGAAACTTTCGTGTACGTCTTGATGTGCGGCATCGCCTGCTCCCGCGCGCCGGTCCACTTGTACAAGGGCAGAACGGCGGGCGGCGACCGCAGGCGGTTGGACAGGGCTGCCGCCATTTTCGCGATGTTTTTTTTCGTGCCCGGGATGCTGCGCCCCGCGTTGTAGCCTTCGACCGAGTTCCGGACGTTGTCGATCGTGGGCCAGACGACCTTGACCGCGCCGGTGCCCGCGGACATCGAGCGGAGCAGCTCGTCGAGCCACTTGTCCGTCACGGACCCGACCGACGAAAACTGCAGAGCGAGGTACGACGCCGCATCGGCCTCCGGACCCGGCACGGCGCCGCGGGAGGAGACCAGGTGCCGCAACCGCATGTGCCCCCACCGCGCGAGGTCGCCGCCCGCGTGCCGGCCGGGGACCGACCCGACGAGGTCCGCCGTCGCCTGGGAGAAGTCGTACGAGCGCAGCGTGTCGACGGCGCCCTCCTTCCACCCGCATTCGGCCATGAATCGGACGAAGTAGTCCTCGAACGCGGAAGGCCTGTGTTTTTAGAGGGGGATGTTCGTTTGAGGATTTCAAAGTCTCCGGGTGGTCGCATATTGGCATGCATTTCGTATCTGCGGTAGCAGTACATGGGCGTGTGCGTCGTGCCTATTATTCAGACTATTCGACGTTTGACATATTTGTGTGAAGGGGGGGGATAATAACACCTGTGTTATTATTCGATTTGTCGAATACTAAAAAAGTTCCGGGTAGCCGAACAGAAGCAGGATAAAATAGTGGTCGTGTTTTTAGACAACCAGACGTGTGTCAAAAATAAATGTTATTTTTCGACCCCCCCCCCCCTTTAGGGGCGTACAGATTGGTGTCTTTCGACCTTTTGGTTTCTTTTGAGGGAAAAGATAGAGACAGCAGGGGGCGTAGACGTCAAGTCACCTCGGAGCAAGCAGCTGTCGCTGGGGTGCATGGGGTCCATCCTTCTCCAAATGAAGGTCACGCGAGGCTCTCGTGTGGGGCACCCAGCCCTCATAGACCGCCAAACTCTGATCACCACCAAAACACACACTGCCTACGTCTTCTTGTAGCCTTCGCGACACCACCAAAACACACGTCTTCTTGTAGCCTTCGCGACACCACCAAAACACACGTCTTCTTGTAGCCTTCGCGACACGCTGGTGAAAAACAAGAGTGGCCACATACTTCGAAACGCCCGGAGCCTTGCGAGGGAAGTCCTGCCACCACACCCCCTGCGTCTTGTTGTTGACGTCGCAGTAGATGAGGTTCGCTGTGTGGACGACCAGCCGGAGGCCCTCCGAGTAGGCGGCGACCGCCATTTTGCTGTGGTGGCAGCCGTACGAGGTGAAGCCCTTCTTTTTCGAGACGCGCCAGTGCCCCGGGTAGTCGCGGTCCGCCTTCACGTCTGCCGGCGCCGTTTTCGAGCAGACCCACACCTCCGTGTGCACGGCCGGGTCTTGGAGGTACGGGAAGGCGGAGGCGAGCCACACGGGGTCTATCATGTAGTCCGCCCACAGTATCCAGCGCGGGGGGTGCTTTAACAACTCGAGGATCGAGACGCACCCGGTGTTGTCGAGCCCGTGTCCTCTGTGGACGGCGGAGAGCCGCCAAGGCATCGCGCGGAGGAGGTTGAACGGCTTCGCCTTTTCCCGCGCCCGCTTCCGGGCGGGTGCCGTCGCGGCGGCGGATGGGTGCGCGGCCGGAGAGAGCGAGGGGGACGGCGTGTCATCGTCCACGTCTACCACGGTGATGGGCTGCTTCCTCTTGACGCCGCGGGCCGGCGTCGGAGCCGCGTCGCTGTCGGCGTCCGGAAACAGCGGCTCATCATCGGAGCCGATCTCGATCATGTGGGAAGGTGGGGGGGACCCTTCCGTCTTGAATCGCCCGCCTTTTTTTTCTTCCCCACCCAATCCCTATCGGTTTGAAGACTTGCGCACGAACGGTCACCTTGGTCTGGTCAGCAGGCTACCGCAAGGAATGTCGTATCGCGGTCTCTCCGATGGTGACAAGCAGACAGCGCTCGGATTGAACTTGGTGCGGTAGTGTCCTCTGCGGTGCGGAGGCAAGACCGGGTGTGCTAACGGTCTTTCGGTGCGCCCAGGTGCGGGAGTCAAAGTTTGGACTGGCTATGTGTGCGGTTTTCACCCGCTACCAGCAATTCCCGTTGATCTGTCCATTTTCCATCTTTCCGCACGTGACGAACAAGCGGACGCGTACCATGATACAACCCTGAAACGGGGTTCTGACTGGATTCACTCCTACTGTTGGTCATCAACTCGTCGACTGGATGCAATGCTACTGTTTACGGAAAATCTAGAAGCAACATGTCGACTGGCTGCAATGGCCGAATCATCCTGGGACAGCCTCTCAAACGCGGCTGAAAGCCTGGGACGGTGCCTTTGGCAAAGATATTGCTGACAGGTGCCATGTGCAATCTTGTCGCGCGTGCGACGCGCGCGCAGCTACCGCATGTGTGCGAAAGCAAAGGGAAAAGAAACTAGAGGTGCCGTCGCGGTACTTGTTAAGCCGAAGGAGGTGCGAGCGCGTGCACGCGGCAGGACAAGATGTACACAGTGGTCTGTAAGGCCTTGTCGGATGGCCGGCCAATTTTTTTTTTTGACCGGTCTGGTGTTGAATGGCCAGCAGCTCCCAGGAGGCACGTCTACTGTCGTCGCAGACCGGACACGAACCATTCTAGACTACCCCCGGGGGTTTAAAGTGAAGTTTCGCCTCGAATCCGGCGGTCCCAACACATCTGATGCCAGCATGATGTGAGATGCGCTTTGCGCACCCCACTTTGGGCACGCAAGGGGCTGTCCCCTCATCAACCAGTGTGAATTTGTGTCATTCTGTCGATGGCCTCTATGCACCGCGGAAGTGCTCTCGACGCAAAAAAACGTGTATCTCTTCATTTGTTCTCTCTATTGGGTTGTCTTATTTGTGTATCTGGTGACATTCGCTCAGTCAGTTTACTTCTGAAAGTCGTTCTCGCACAGATACTTCGCAGGGCTTATTCGTTTCCCAACGTCGCTTTTAGCGTTTTTTTTATATTTTTTTTGCGCGAGGAAAGCCTGCACGCCAAAGGATACGACCCCTGGACCAGCCGCGCTCCGTACACATTGCACACCAAACTATCTTCTGTACACAGGTGGTAATGTACGTCGAAGGCATCTCGGTTGTGGAGATGTGTGATTGTGGATATTCATCACTGTGGACATCACCACACAGCACTAAAAGTTTGCCACATCCAGACGTCATCGAATAGATAATACTATGAATGTATGAATGTATGAATGTAAATGCTGGGATATTGCAGGGTTGGTATTGGCAGGTGTGGCAGTGAGGCCTAAACCCAAACAGATGCAACATTTTAGAGTGCGCGCTATTTTTCTTAGAAAACGTGGGCGGGCCAACGCGGGCCCTAGGACGTAAGGGCGGAAGGAAGGTCAAAACCAAAACGGACACAAAAGTAAGGTTTGATTGCTTCTCATAATGGTGACCCTGGCGACTTGAAATCCACACAAACAGGGACGCTTGTTGTCACCGAGCCACGGAGGAAAGGAGGTCGTCTGAAGATCGTACACCTTAACAAGCCAGACTATGCTGGTGGCGGTGAAATGCTCGAGGAGAATGTCTTGCAGGATATCCAGGACGTTTGCAGACAGTCCCTAATATAAATAAAGCGGGCACAAGAGACGAAGGCGCCGTTGGTGTTGGCGAGGCGCGTGTGTCCGAGTGTGCTTGGCCATTGCAACAGATGGAAGGGAAAGTACGCCTGACCCTGAGATTTCACGCCCGCACAATATGACCCGCCTCGTTGATGCCTTTTTGCCCGGCTGGGGAGAGGTAGTCGTAAAGTTCCTGCAACGCTGTGGAACTGCATTTTAAAGCGGCCACAAGAAGAACGTGCCGCTGGTATAGGCGAGACGCGTGTCCGAGTGTGCTTGGCCATTGCAACAGATGGAAGGGAAAGTACGCCTGACCCTGAGATTTCGCGCCCGCACAATATGACCCGCCTCGTTGATGCCTCTTTGCCCGGCTCGGGAGGGGTAGTCGTAGAGTTCCTGCAACGCTGTGGAACTGCTTTTTACAGCGGCCAAAAGAAGAAGGCGCCGCTGGTAGGCGAGACGCGCGTGTCCGAGTGTGCTTGGCCGTTGCAACAGATGGAAGTGAAAGCACTCGTCGGGCGACCGATGACCTGGACAGACCGGAAGAACGATCGGAGAATCATCGCTTGCTCTTGGTGCGGTCACGGCGCTTGCCGTGACCGTCCGGTACAGGAAACGACCGGACGATATCAAGCACGCTATCCGCGGACCGAGGGTCGTTGCGGAGGCCCATGCGGAGGGCCGCCAGCAGGACGCGGGACGAGGCGGCGGCGGCTTCGGTCTCGTCGTCCGACGCGCCCTGCTTCCGGCGGGACCCTTTTTTGCGCCGCTTCTCGTCGCTCTTCCGCCGGCGCGATCCGGCTCGCTGGTGCCTCGCACGGAGCCGCACCGCATCGTGCAGCATCACTTCGTCCGTCTCCGAGTCGTCGCCCAGCAGTTCCTTCACGAATGCGGACGACAGGTCCCGCGGGGAAACGCCGGCGGTAGCTTCTAATACAGCAGCACCGCCTTCGCCGGGCACGGCCGCGGTCTCCACGGAAGGCCGAGGCGACACTCGGTCGAGCATGCCGAGGAGGTACCGGTTGGGACTCGTGGGCAACGGCGCGGGTTTTCCCCGGTCTGCGTTCCCTGTGGCCCGTTCCGAGGAGCCCGTCTCGACACGGTACCCTGCGGCCGGCACGGTGTTCCGCCGTTCGTGCTGCTTCGCGGCGGATGCAGCGCGCAGCTTGTCTTCCAGCTCGCGGATGACGCCGTCCTTCTCCGCCACTTCCTTCGTCCTCTCCTCCAACGCCCGCTCGAATTCACCGAGCAGCGAGCTCTGCTCCGCGTCGCTGAACAGCATGCGCCGGCGATCGACGTCGTACCCAGGCGCCACCCCTTCGTACACACTCCCCCGCTTTCTGGCGGGCGCCGGGCGGTGGTACCCCAGTTTGCTCTCAGTGTCGACCTGCTCGAAATCGCGCCGTTTCCCGCCACTCAACCCACGAAACCCCGAAGGCCGAGCGGCCCCTGTAAAGGTGGGCCCGGCGCTGTGTGGGTCTGCGTAGGATGGTCGGTTCGACGGCAGGTCGGACCGGCTGTAAGATTCAGCCGTCGACCGAAGGTCCCTCCGCGCTCCGGCATCGACACCGACCCTTCCATCGTTTCCGTCCCTTCCAAACCGACCAGGCCGCGTCGTGTCCCTCCACGTGCCCAACGGCTGGGCCTGGACCGGGATGCGCAGCTTGTATTGTTCACTCTCCCTGCGCACGTCCTCGTGGACTTGCCTCAGAATGTCCCCGCTTATCCTCCATGAGGCGCCTGTTGCCACGTCGTTGTACCCGGCCGGCATCAACAAAGGCCCCGCGGCCTGTCCACAGTCGAACGGGCGTGCTGGGCGCTTGCTTGCCCCTCAAAAGATGCGTGGTTGGACCGCTAACGAACAGCAAGGGTTTGCTAAGGGCGCGCCTTGATCGTCCAGGGGAAGGTGCTGCTTGCAGCACCGGACAACACTCCCCCCGTCAGGGGAGGGTGCTTCGAGTCGGCGACCCGCAGACAGAATCCTTCGTGCGACACGCCGTAGGCAAAGGGCAAGAGAGGAGACGCTGCGAGGGGGCGGGGGGGTGTGGTTTTCTTTTCCCTGCATTGTCTTGGTTTACGTCGCCGGTCCATGTCGCATCGAGTGGCCTAATTGCGGTGAGACTCTGCCTGATCTGGCATCTGGGGTATCCCAACGGTGTTGCTCTGACCTGTGAACAGTGCATTCTACCGGCTGTAGTATCCACGTTGTGCAGTCTACCTGCTACGGTTTGACCTACATCGTGCAGTGCATTCTACCTGCTGCAGTATCCACGTTGTGCAACACAGTCTACCTGCTGACCTACATCGTGCAGTGCATTCTACCTGCTGTACCTGCAGTTTGACCCGCATCGTGCAGTGCATTAGTATCCACTTTGTGCAGCACAGGCTACCTGCTACGGTTTGACCTACATCGTGCAGTGCGTTCTTCTTCAAGGACTCTACTACGTTGTACGACGTGTACCTTGTGGTGGCATCGGATGCCGTCGGGCAAAGTATGCACTGGGCACAACAGAAAGCGGCGCGCGACAAGAACAGAACTGTTGTTGCAGGATACAAATGCCGCTTGCGAGGCGCGAAGAGGGGATAGAAAGGCGGGGCTTCCTCAGACCCGAAGCCGAAGAAGGCCTGCGTGAGTCGCTGTCGACAACGATTCCCGGCTGCTGGGAAGAGCAAGGCCATGTTTTCACACGATGAGGATCGAGCATGCTCAGATCCCTCCTGCCTCTGCTCGAGAATTTCCGTGTTCCGCTGAACGTGCCCACCAGACTGGTAGCATCCAAACGGTCTAGCTTCGCTGGCATTTTTTTCTACCGTTTCCGCTGATGCTGGCCACCGATGACAACACAACTATCAACACATATACTATCACCAGCTTGCAGCAACATACTATCATCAGCTTGCAGCAAAGCAAGTACTGATGCAGCCATTCGGGACTCTATGAAGCGGACATCGACTGTTCGGATTCAATGTGTGCGAGAACCCTAATACAAGGACGTCTCGTTGCTTGCCCAAGCTAGCAATGGGGAGCTACGAATTCTTCACGAGTTTCCTTTTTCTGCTCACCCTTTTGAGTTGCCGCCGATTGTGTTGCCGACAATCAACCGGGTTACAGTCTGGTGTCTTTCGACGTTTCTTGTCATCCTTCGTATGGGACTTTTTTTTTTTCGCTTTTCGGATGAAGCACCGTCCCGAGAACGTGTTCAGGGGGGAGATCTTAGTTCGGATGGGGGTGATGCGAAAAAGAACCTTTGCGCTGCGTGAATGCACGGGCCCAACCGCGAGCGAGAAATCGCATGCCGGAGGATCTTTTTTTTTCTTCTTCTGGTTAGTGCGTTGCTCAGGGTAGTCGAAGGCCTGACAATCACACTAATGCAACAAATTTACTTCTTCTGGCGGCACGAGGCGTGTTGGTTGCGAGCGAGCACGAAACGGAAGGCGCCCAGGTTCCGCTGCAGTTGCAGTTGCGGATCGGGTGGGTTCCCCCCTGCAGGCCATCCTCGTGCACTTTCGTTTTCTTTTTTTGGGGGGCGTGCGTGTGTGTGTGCGTGTGTAATCTCAGTACTGGGAAACCCCTGAGCGGAGTCTAGCCCAGTGCGTGTGTCTGTTGATTTTATTGCTAAACGCGCTTCCCCCGACGTCAAACCGTTCCCGGCCGCGGCGGTAGCCAAGAAGAGCGAGATGTCACACTGAGGGCGGGACCTATCGTTTTGCATCGCCGAGCAAGTAAACGAGAGACGACGGCAGCAGCCAGCAGGGCAGGTCGAGCAGCGGGAAGTCGTTGAGGTGCGTGCAGAGGTACGCAGTGAGGCGCTGCAGGTCCGCGAAGGGGATCGCGAGCACCGGGTGCATCGCGGGCGAAAGCTGCGAAGCGGACTCCCACGTCGACAGCGCGGAAGGCGGCACCGCCACCGACGGCCTGCCTGCGCAGCAGTGCTTCCGGACGGCGGTGACAAGCCAAAAAAATGTCGCGCAGATTCAGACTCTCTTATTGTAAAACCAGCCCCAGCGGATGGAGAAGCGCCGCTCGGAACTTCCGCGGAGCATGAAGATGCCGGCGTTGTTGTGGCCGCAACCACCCCCAAATGGAACCCCAGATCAGCTGAAGTCCGAGTCTGCACGGCGCCTCAGGCTCCGTTTTGGCCAAACCCAACCCCACATTTTCTTCTTCGAGCAAGAAGAGCGAGATGTCACACTAAGGGCGGGACCTATCGTTTTGCATCGCCGAGCAAGTAAACGAGAGACGACGGCAGCAGCCAGCAGGGCAGGTCGAGCAGCGGGAAGTCGTTGAGGTGCGTGCAGAGGTACGCAGTGAGGCGCTGCAGGTCCGCGAAGGGGATCGCGAGCACCGGGTGCATCGCGGGCGAAAGCTGCGAAGCGGACTCCCACGTCGACAGCGCGGAAGGCGGCACCGCCACCGACGGCCTGCCTGCGCAGCAGTGCTTCCGGACGGCGGCGACAAGCCAAAAAAATGTCGCGCAGATTCAGACTCTCTCTTATTGTAAAACCAGCCCCAGCGGATGGAGAAGCGCCGCTCGGAACTTCCGCGGAGCATGAAGATGCCGGCGTTGTTGTGGCCGCAACCACCCCCAAATGGAACCCCAGATCAGCTGAAGTCCGAGTCTGCAGGCGCCTCAGGCTCCGTTTTGGCCAAAACCAACCCCACATTTTCTTCTTCGAGCAAGAAGAGCGAGATGTCACACTGAGGGCGGGACCTATCGTTTTGCATCGCCGAGCAAGTAAACGAGAGACGACGGCAGCAGCCAGCAGGGCAGGTCGAGCAGCGGGAAGTCGTTGAGGTGCGTGCAGAGGTACGCAGTGAGGCGCTGCAGGTCCGCGAAGGGGATCGCGAGCACCGGGTGCATCGCGGGCGAAAGCTGCGAAGCGGACTCCCACGTCGACAGCGCGGAAGGCGCTGCACGGCGCCTCAGGCTCCGTTTTGGCCAAAACCAACCCCACATTTTCTTCTTCGAGCAAGAAGAGCGAGATGTCACACTGAGGGCGGGACCTATCGTTTTGCATCGCCGAGCAAGTAAACGAGAGACGACGGCAGCAGCCAGCAGGGCAGGTCGAGCAGCGGGAAGTCGTTGAGGTGCGTGCAGAGGTACGCAGTGAGGCGCTGCAGGTCCGCGAAGAGGGTCGCGAGCACCGGGTGCATCGCCGCCAGGGCGCTGGGCGAAAGCTGCGAAGCGGACCCCCACGTCGACAGCGCGGAAGGCGGCACCACCGACGACCTGCCCGCGCAGCAGTGCTTCCGGACGGCGGTGACGAAGTCCTCGACGATGGACGACACCATGTGGCTCAGCACCTCCAGCGCCAACTCCGGCGCGATGCGTTTGCACAGGTTCCCCAACGGGTACACGAGCGTGCTGAGCAGCTCCTCGAAGGTTTCGGTCCACGAATGGCGCCACTCCCGGTCGCCGTCGCCGGACACTCCGTCCCCTTCACTGCTACGATGGGTGCCCTTCTTCTTCTTCTTCCGCCCGGAGGCTAGGGACGGGTCTTCGGCTGCGCAGTACAGCCCCGAGGTCTCGTGCGTCACGAGGCCGATATCGCCCCGGATCCTGTCAACGGCAAGCCCCACCAGCAGCGCAAGCTTCGCGAGCAGGTGTGGCGCGTTGCCCGGAAAGTCGGTCGCCGCACTGCAGCCGGCAACCTCGGCCAGCAGCTTCACGCTCATCCGCGGCGGAGGCACCGGGCCGGCGTCGGACCGCTGCCGCTCCGCCGCGTGGAAGGGCCTGCCTATCAGCAGGCCGACCGTCGGGCAGTCGAAGTGCACGACGGCTATGCTCAGCACGTCGCTGGTCGCGATCAGGAAGGGCAGCATGTTCCGCTCTCCGTAGCCGAAGCGCTCGACGCGGTTGTGGAAGGCGTTCACCAGCCGGTTCAGGAGCAGCGCCGAGAAGTAGAAAACGGCCGCAACGATGTCGCGTGCTGCTCTCCACTGCCCGGTCACGTCCGCGCGGAAATGGCTTTGGAGAAAAGCTTCGCCTGTGTGAGAAGTAGTGGGTTGAGGTAAGCTTCTCCTGTCTGAGGAGAGAGAGTGGAGTGGAGGCAAGCTTTGCCTGTGTGAGACGTGAGAAGAGAGAGACAGAGTGGTGGTAAGCTTCGCCTAACGGGTGAAAGCAACTCTTCACGCTGCGCTCGCTTTGTGAATTCTCTCGCCTCGAGGATGGGCGTCTTCGTAGATGGAATAAATATTTAGGAGCATCTCAAGCTCCCAATTTGGACACGGGCCACTACTCTTGCTGACGCGTTACTTATCCGATGACGGGAAGACGGCAGCTGCCTCCTTGTAGGGTTAGGTCTTTGGATCTGTAGCCTATCCGTTTCCTGCCATAAACGGGCTTCGGTTCGCGAATCACACCAGCCGCCCCACGTGATGATGAAAGCCGTTGAGCACTGGGAACTTTTAAGCACCCGGACCAAGAAGGAGCAGCGGCTGCCGGCTTTTCCCGCAACACCTTTTATACCGTATTGGAATAATGTTGAACTGGACTAAAAGCTGGAACGGGTAAATGACAGACCGGGTAAAACCTGGCCGGGGGGTCTCCCAGGTAGTCTCCTGGGTGACTGCACCAGTGGTGGTCCTGCAGCCTCCTATGACAGCGGCTTTAGGGGTCGAGCTGAGTATTGAGCACCCCAAGGCGCGGGCAAGCACCAGGGTCGCGATGTTCTGCAAAAGCACGCCAAGTCGCAACCCCCCCCCCCAAAAAAAAACAGATGCCGAACCGGGTAAACCCTGGGACACCCATATTCGGGGGTGTTCCGGGTTTTATCCGGTTCAACATTAATCGAATTACGGTATCATGCAGGGTCAAAACCTTGTGTCTTTTTAAAACGCTCCCGCGGAGCCGATGGACCCCAAAAAAAAATTTTGGAAAAAAAAAAATTTGCTCAACTTCCTCAAAAATTACTGCAGAGTTTGTTCCAAAATTTTAAAATTCAAAAAACCCATTCTTTTTCCAGAAAAAAAAAATTTTGGCCATTTCCAAAAAGACACAAGGTTTTGACCCTGCATGGTATGTAGACTACAATAGCGTTGGAGCAGCGAAAACGCGGGAGGGCGGGCCACACACCTGCTCGGTTGCTGCCACCGGACGTGCCGTCGGAGCACGGCTGCTTGAGCGGCGGCTTGCGCGAGAACGCTGCCGCCGCGTCTTCTCGGAGCTCCACTAGGAACGAGTGCGCCTCTGCGGCGAACACGCTGTGGTACCGCTCGACGACAGTCGACGCCTCGTGCGCCCGGCGCCAGGCCTCTGGCGGCGGCAGGTCCACCTCCTCGTCGGCGTCGCCCGGCGGCAGGGCGCAGTCGAACGGCGCCGCGAACGCCTCCTTCGCCAGGAGCTCGAGGACGACCAGCAGCTGCCGGCTCTGGCTCGCCTCCCACATCAGCCGCTGCCACTCCGGCTGCACGCTGCGCACTTTTTTCGCCGAGAACCGCCGGATTTCGTACCACGGGTCCACCGCCGCCAACGCGTCCGCACACTGCTGCGAGGCGAAGAAAGAGTACGCCTGCATGTACAGCACCTGCGCTTCCGCGACCGAAGTGGAGGTGAGCCCGGTGCCGACGTGCTGCTTGAAGCGCCGGACGAGGCTGTGGAACGGAGAGATGAACGAAGGGTTGCGATCGGAAATTCGGCAAGCGGACGCAAGGGGGAGGGTGACGTCCTCAGCCAGCAGCTGCTGAGCGAGGCCGGCCGCGACGCTGGTGGCTTCTTCCTGCACCGCGTCGGACCGGATGACGTATCCTTCGACGACGAGGCTTGGATCTTGCAGGACGTGTTCCCTCGAGCGGATGTACGCGCAGGCCGCCAGCAGCGACTCTACGGAGACGGCGAAGTCGCTGGCGCAGTGCGCGTCTTCCACCAGCCAGTCCTCGCCCTTCGGCACCAAACCGCCCGTGTCGCCCCCGGCGACCACGGCGTACGCGTCGATGGCCAGACGCACCGCCCCGCTGAACGCCGCCGCCAGCCTCACCACCCCACCGTCGACAGGCGCTTGGAACAAACCCCGCACACCCCCTCCAGTGCCGCCGCCCCTTGGGCTGGGCAACGCCTCGGCGCACTGCAAGACGCTGTCGCGCAAGTCGGAGTAGAGCTCCGCTGCGAGGAACGCCGGCGTGGCGGCGCACAGCGCGGCGGCGAGCGAGGCGACGATGGCCGCGAAGTCGCGCGCCGCCTCCGGCGACAGCCCGGCATCCGCCGCCGGCACGCTTTCGCACGCCGGCGGGAGCGGCGGCTGCGGCGGCTGCGGCGGCGTCGCTGGAGGCGCGGGCGGCGCGCGGCTGAAGCTGGCCCGCAGCGCCGCGGCCACCGCGTGGACCGACGCCACGGGCGGGGGTGCGTCGAGGGGCGGCGGGTCTGCGTACTCGAAAATGAGCCGGAGCAGGCCCGAGCGGACGGGCGCGCTCAAAGCGAGGTGTTCGGCCGTTCGGCCGTCGGGTGCCGCCGCAGCCGCTGCGGGAGCCGAAACCGGCGCGGCGGCGCTGCGGCAGTCGGCGGCGCGGATTTCGGTCGCCTCGCGCAGGGCGTGCCACACGGCGGCGACCCTCGCGAACCGCGAGCAGAACTGTGCGTACTCCTCCACCCCGCACTGCCGCTTCTCGTTCACCTCCACCGCAAGCGCCGCCGCCTCTGCCAGCACTTCGTTCATTTTGTACCACCACACAAACGCAGGTGTGTGCTGCTCTGACGATCCCGCAGGGTGGAATGTGTTCTGTGCCAAGCTCGCGCTTGTTACGCACGAGTGTGGGGTCGCGAATTATCTGCGGCGAGACGCAGGCATCCCCTAGGAGGTTGGCTCTTCTTCGCGGTGTATTATCTTTTTTTTTTGGGGGGGGGTTCTTGCTCCTGCTGTTTTCGGCTGAGTTTTCGCCCTTCCGCTTGGCTTGGGGGGAAAATCTTAGCTTCGTGTTCAGGAGCTACACGCCTTGGGGGGGGGTCTGGTTTATCCGGCCATCCGGCCAAAGTGGCTGATCCTTAACAAGAGCGCTGCCCCCCCCCCCCCCCCCCCCCCCCCCCTCTACAGTGCAGTTGCCTTGGAGGCTGGGTGGTCAAATTCTCGAAGGTGAAATGGTCAAAATTCCCTGCCAAAAGTGGGCCCACAAAAATTTTCCAAAGTGTGGTATTTGGGGTATTTGGGGCAAAAAAAAATTTTTTTTTTTTCTGACCGCCCACCGTGGTGACCACCTTAGAGTGTGACAGGTAGCGTCTCCCCCCTCCACAGTGAAAATAGCCTGAGGGGGGGGGGGTCAGCCGGCTGATGGATGGATGGATGGTTCTTAACAAGATGCCTGGGGGGGGGGATCTTGAAGAGATGTGAAAACGGGGTTTTGCCTAGAGGCTTTCAGTCGTCTTCTTAACCATGGTTAAGTGCACAAAAGATGTCAGCCGAAGCTGGTAAAGCTTCGGCGCCGCCCACGTTATGTTTGTTTTGCATTGAGTTCTTTTGTAAGTACATGAACCACATGGAGTAGCAGCGGCTGCCTCCCGTGACACCGCGAGGTGGTAAAACGCTCTTTTGTTTTCTTTTTTTTCGATTGCTTTTGAGCAGGGTATTAGCGCGACCCTCAAAATCGTGTACAACCTGAAAATTATGTGAGGGATAGCCATTTTCTGGTGGGGAAGCTATGTTGGGCACTTTTTGTCTCGAAGAAATGTAAAAACAGGGGTTCGGCTAGAAGCTCTTCAGAAAAAGCGCAGTTTGCGCGGAAGAAAAGCCTCTGTTTGCTGTTGCACCGTGCCCATCCCGGTGCAGTGGGTTGGACCCCCGACCGACTGCACCGGGGCACCAGGGGCGCTTCACCGAGGACCCCCCGTGTTTTAGATCGTGTCCTCCCCGTCTTGTATAAGAACGGGTTTGGCTTGTTTTTGTTGACTCAGGCCCCGCGCAGCGGCAAATTTTTTTTGGATACACTTGTGAGGGGGGGGGGGGGCAGTGCTGATACTAAGCCTGAGACCCAAAACGAAGTTGCTAACCCTGGGTGGGGGTGGGAACCCCCCCCCTACCCCCCCCTCCTGGTGCAACCCACTGTGGACCTACTGTGGGACCCACCTTAGCTAAATTCTCTAAGGTGAAATGGTGGAAAAAGTGGGTCAAAAATTTTTTTTTCGAGTGCTTTTTTGGGAGGATTTGGGCCAAAAAAAAAATTTTTTTTTCTTGGTCGACTGCTTAGAGCGGTCACCACCCTGCTGCACACAGGCCCTGCAGGAGGGGGGGGGGGGTGTTTAGGGGGGGGGGGGTACCCACCCCTCGTTGCCGTCCGGCTGACAACGATGCCGAGTTTAGGGGCCTTAGCATCAGCACTGGGGGGGGGGTAGTTTCTTGGCCCCGCGCAGCGGCAATTTTTTTTTGGGTATGTTTCTTGGTAACGTGTTTATGACTGTCCCCCTGATGATGAGACTTTAGCTAGGCCCCATCAGCAGTTGGACCCAGTTTGACCCATACACCACGGGGCTGGCCCCCCGGGTTCCCGAAAAAAACGCATATTTCTTTTGGATTTTTCCGTTCTCCAAGGTGGAGGATGTGACACCAGTTTCCTCCCAGATTTTTTTTTGTCAACAGCAGCTCGTGCTGGGATCCTTTTTTTTTTTTTTTTCAAAATGTGAGGATTTGCCTCACAATTGAAACTGACGCTAACCCTATGCTTTTGATGAGAGTTGATATTGGTATGCAAGTGTTGACAGACCCCAGCGAGGTGCCCCGGAGCGGCGTCTGGACACAGCTGAAGCTAGCCGTAAACGCTGGGTCCACCACTCGTTGTACAAGGCTCGACAACGTTCAATCGGGCATGCAATCAGGGGTGAATTTGCTGTACGCTGCGAACTACTCGTAAACCATGCATTGGTAGAGAGAGAGAGAGAGAGAAAAAGGGAAGAGTCGAACAGAAGAGAGACAGGGGGACCGAAAGAGTCGTTTAGCCGTCGAATCGGAGGGCTCGGCACCCTGTTTTGTTTCCCTCTTTTTCAAAGGCAAAGATAACAGGGCGGGGCGCGAGCGGACGAGACTTGGGCGCTTTGCGCAATGTATCCAAACTGTAAAGCATAGATGGCAACCTGTGCGGGCTACGTACTTCTTAGCAGCTAATCGCACACCCTCGACACCTCTCTAGTACACGGTAGGAACTGGAGCAAAGCGCATGGCAGGATGAGCACACCACCCGAGCCTACAACAGGAGACTTCGGGTGGGTTGAGGTGGGTCTTCTGAGACTGATTTTTTCTCCCGGATGGAATGTGATCTCGCCTGGTTGGTCCATTGACATGGTCAACAGGCACACTCTATCCCATTCGCTAGTAAGCAAGTTATCAGGCTTCTGTCAGACTTCTCTTTTTTCTTCCCTTTCCGATGAAGAATGAACTCGATGACCCAAGCCGAGACCGAGTGCGATGAGGCCAGAAGCTAGCTGCCAATTCCTTTATCACAAACCGCGAGCGTTGCGCGCAGACAGTGAGAGAGCTGCGCAGAGAGAATCTTGCGCGATGGTCCTTGTTTTTTAAGACGCCGGTGGATTTGAGTCTTCAGTTAGACACAGCACGCTGAAACAGCAGAGTATGTTCGACGGGCTTGGCGCCGGCGATGCAAGTGGCGCGTGGTCATAGTAAATGAACTTGAGGGCTCGTGCAACACGACTACGGAAAAAACGCGCAAAGCAAAAGCGTCCACATGAGACGTTGGCCAAGTGGACGCCAGCCGGCGCGCAATTTCCCGCTCAAAAGTTTGTTGCAAACATTCGAGATGGGACAAGGTTTTGCCCTTTTCGGGTGGGCAAAGTGGCCACGCTTTGCAACACTGCTGAACCGCAAAACCCACCACTGGGCTCGGGGGAACCCTGAAGTTGCCTCCATTTTAAGCAGTGAGCCGGTCCGTCCCTATCTCTTGAAACTGCATCGAAGTGCCTGAAGTTGTTTATCGCAGTGAATCACGGTCCACCACGGTCTATCAGGTCCATCCCTAGTCCCTAGAGCTGCATGGAATTGCCCGATACTGTATTCTTCGGTCTAACACGGTCTATCAAGAGGGGATGGACCGGCTCAAGCAGTCCACCTTGGCTGCTGAGGGTTTTACCAGCAAACGGCCTGGCGGGATTGTGGGTGACTACTCTGTTTCGCTCACAGGAGGCCGTCGCAATCTACTTTCCGTTGTCCAGAGAGCAGCGAGTGACACCGACGACAGCCGACGAATTATCCGGCGCCATGCACGAGCTCGAACGAACCCAACGCCAAATGCTCACACGCAAATCTGTGTAATTCCGCAAATCTGTGTAATTCCGCAACTGGCGGCTTTCCTCGAGTATTTCCCACAAAGCAGGGTGCACGTACAAAAAAAAAGACTCGGGCGCTAGCCCCTTGCCGATGGCGGTAGCTTGAGTTGCATGGACTGTTGAGTGCGCGGCGGAGGTGGTCACCAGGCACACACGTGTATGTACACTGCACGGAAGACTAGGGACCGCCGAACTCTCCGAACCGAGTGTCCCGAAGGCGGGAGCTCGGTCCTCACGAAAACGCTTTGAGGTGGACCTCGAAGACGATGGTCGCCTTCGGCGGGATGAGCCCCTTGAAGCCCCGGTCGCCGTAGGCCACGTCGGAGGCCATCGTGATCTCCGACTGCTCGCCCAGCGTCATCTGGCTGACGCCCTCGTCCCAGCCGCGGATGACCTCGCCGCTCCACAGGCGGAACTTGAACGGCTTGCCCCTGCCCTTCGGAGCCCGCGTCGAGTCGAACGGGTCCGTCGCACCTTCCAACCGCCCCGTGTAGTCAACCGTGACGATCTGCCCCTTCTTCGGGTACGTCTTGCCATCGCCTTCGACGATCTTCTTCAGAGTCACTGGCATGTTTGGATTTCTGTGGCGTCGCCGTTTGGTTCCCCTCCCCTTCTTTTGTCTCCTGGTCGTTGGTCATTTTGCAGGGTTGAACTCGGGGCCGGCAAGGCTCAATATGAACACAGTCAACGCCGTGTGCGCGACGAGGAACCCATCAACATCGAACGAACCCGTGACGAGGCGGGCTTTGGGAATGCAGCACTTTCTTGAGATACTGAAGAGAACTAAAAAGTAGCGGGTCTGGTAGGCACAAATTTGGTTCGACTGCTTTGTTCGACCACAGTGCGTTGCTCAGGGCAGTCGAAGGCCTGACAAGCACACGAATGCAACAAATTTGTGGGTGGTGATCCCTCCGAACAGCCTGAGCGTGGCCCACGCCGGATGCCGCAACTCGTTATGGCATGAGCCAGGAACCTCAAGGGGAGCAGCGCGAGGCATCATCCACGCTGCAAAGGCCCACACACACACTAATGCAACAAACCTACAGAGGTGGCACCAGCTGCTGGATGCATGAGCATCTGTCCACATGGGTCAACCGCACTTCCAATGAAACGACCATGAGACGCTTCACGCGGAGACAGGGTCGGAAAGCTGCACATTTTCTTGTGCACGCAACAAACACGGGGGTTTTTCTTAAAAGGTCCACCCCTCGTACGCCACAATATAGGTTCGTCCAGAACTTCTCACTTCGTTCGCGGAGGTTTTGATCCTAGTGCAGCCTCTTGACGAAGGGAGAGAGAAGGAGTGGGAACTCAAGCTTCTGGGAGTGAGCGAAGCAACCACAGGGGCGAAACAGCGGGGTCAGCCCCCTGCTGACCGAGTAAGTTCGAAAAGAATGAAAACGTTTGGCTGGGTGAGGCTGGACCGCGACGGAATTCTGCCCCCACTTTCCTTTTTGAAACATCTTGCATAAAACAGAGACAGAAGGGGCGAATAAAATCCTGGGTTCGTTGCGAAAGCAAAGCGCGCAGGTACCACACATCATCACCAGCAGGAAACGGTCTCTACACAGTGCAGGTGGTCCGTACTTTACTACATGCTACACAGTAGGTGCATGGTGGCATTAGGTGGTGCTAGGGTGTAGCGAGCACACAACCACACAATCGTGGTGTTGAGGTGCACCACATCCTGTTGGATAGAATACGGGACCTGCGATTGAGGTTGGAGAGCCACTATGTGCGCGCATTTGCGTTCCACGCGCGAAGGTGTGAAATCTCGCTGACCACAAACGACTAGGACCCCCGCGATTTCGAGGGTCAGACCACAGCAGTTTCCCGGCTTGGCAGACAGCGGTGCCAGCCAACAAGAAAAAAAAGAACCCAGCGAAAGCGCGCAACAGGGTCGCCTCCTTGTTGTTCCAGCACAACTCCTTCCCCTCCCCCTTAAGATTCGCACTCCTTTGGAAAAGCGAGGTGCCTGGTTGTAGGCGCTGAAAGAGCATCAAATCCAGCCCGAGGTGTCGGGTGCGTGTGTGCTTTCGGTTCTACCGCAAAGCATGCCCTGCCCGAAGGGTGCGTACATCACCACAGCTGAGTATGTGGTATCACGGTATGCGGTGTGTGTGGTACTCTCCGTAGGTGCAGGTGATACTACGCACAGGTATCAGGGATGACGAGCGGATGCTAGGTGGTATCCACCGCTGCGCCGCGGGCGTTGGTCGCGTTATGCCCAAACAGGCGCCAGTTAATTTTCTTTCCAAAAAGGAAAAAAATCTCGCCCCTCTCATTTGTGTCTGCGGCTCACAGCGGAGTTCCCGCAGTCAGTCAAAAAGGAGTTTCCGATCCCGCGGAGCTCTTCGCTGTACCAGGGAAAGCCTGCTACAGGGTAGCCAAGGTTCACGTGTTCGGCGGTACTGCAGAGCCACGGGCCTACGGGTCAAGTGGCTACCGATTTCCCAAACTAAAGCATCAAGGCTTGGCGCTCGCGCTCGTCGAGACGGTCAGCCACAGGGCAGAGCGGACGGGGTTGTAGCACTGTGCTGACTCCGACTCAAGCTTTGCAAGCTGTGGTTGGCCGTCCCGTTCCTGGACCAGCGACCTTGTTCTTTCTTCTTTTTCTTCTCCTTTCTTCTTCCGAGCCCGCGGAGCTCTTCACTGCCCGGCCGCGCCGCGGACGCCGCTCATGAAGCTTTCGATCTCGGCGGCGGAGCGGGGGAGGCCGGCGGAGAGCAGCTCGGGCCCGTCGGGGGTCACGCGGACGACGTCCTCGATGCGGATCCCGCCCATGGTGATGAACGGACCCTCGATTCGGGCGCGGACGAGGTACTGCGCCTGCACCGGGTCTGCGTACGCCGCGTCCAGAAGGGACGGGTAGAAGTAGCACCCCGGCTCGCAGGTGATGACGGTGTTCGGCTCGAAGGGGCTGGCGCTCGACGACGGATCGTGCACGTTGAGGCCGACGCTGTGTCCGATGGAGTGCGGCATGAACAAGCTGTGTATCCCGGCGTCGTACATGCTTTGGATGTTCCCGCGCACGATGCCGATGAGCGACAGCCCCGCCAGCAGCGCCTTCGCCGAGCGCTCGCCCAGCTCTGCCAGGGTCGCGCCGACGACGGCGTTGTTGATGCACACATTCTGCGCCTCCCACACGGCCGCGTACACCTCCCTCTGCGGCAGCGTGAACCGGCCGGAGCACGGCCACGTCCGCGTGATGTCGCTGCAGTAGCCGCCGCCGTTCCTCGTCGCGCCCATCTCGGCCGCGGCGTCTATAAGGACGAGGCTCCCCTCGGGGATGACGGCGTCGTTGTCCTTGTAGTGCAACGCGGCCGAATTCGGCCCGGAGCCCACGATCGGCAGATACGACTGGAAGCGCGCGCCGTAGTTGTGCCCGACGTACCGAAAAAGCGATTCAGCGTCGGACTCCCACATGCCGCACGTGATGTGCTGCATGACCTTTTTGTGCTCCTCGACCGCAATCTGCGTCGCCGCACGGATGAGCTCTACTTCGTCGTCCAGCTTGTGGACGCGGGCTTCGTTGAAGGCGGAGAGAAGTTCCGAGGAGCTGTCCCACTGCACGACGTTGTCCGGCTTAATGACCTCGTCGAGAACCGGGAAGTAGTCCGAGATCCACGACACGTTGTAAACGTCGTACTTCTTCATGTAGTTCTCCAGAGAGTCCTCCAACCCCACCCACACGGGGTCCCTCTGCGGCACGAACAGCCATGCCGCGCCGAGAGGCAGGACTGCAGAAGGGCTGGGGTCCATCCCTATAAGGGCGCGCGCCCCCGGGTGGTCCCAGCCGGTGGCGTAGATGAAGTTCGACTCCTGCCGGAACAGGATCTCCGTGTCGCTGCCGGTCCGCATTTCGAGGTCGGCTCCGACCATCAGGCAGACCGTGTTCGGCTCGTTGAACCGCGCGAACGCCTTCGCACTCGACTTCGACGGCAGCCGCAGCACCTTCGCGTATTCGGACCGCAGCCTTTCGACCTCTCCGTACAGCACCGGATCGACGTACTCCGGCAGCTGCTGGTCTCCCACGAAAACAGGCTTTGGCCGCTCGAAAGCGGAAACGTCGTGCATCCCGATACGGGCCAGCGCACTCCTGTAGAGCCTTCGGTCGACGGCTCCCATTTCGAAGGCGAGGTCCAGCTCGTCCTTCATCATGTCCGCTCCGTACTTCGGCCGCCGCACGTCCGCCTCCACCGATCCTGCCGCCAACTCCAGCAATCCCGCCAGCACAACGAAGGCGGCGAGGTGGAGCATGGTGCCTTCTCTCTTCTCTTCTTCTTTGTCCCTCCCCCAGCAGCTTTCCCGACCTGGACCTTTTTTGGTTCGTTCGTCCGTTCGTCTTGTGTTTTCCGACGATCTGCGGGCGTACAGATTGATTGAAGACTCCTGCACGGCCAGCTGGGCACGTGCTTTGGTGATCTGTGAGCTTTTCGGGGGGAGAGTACGTGCGCTCGGCTGAAGGCCGGCGCGGGGCGAGACTGGAGGCAGCAGTTAAAGTTCGGAAACAGTAACGTTCGGGCGAAGCTAAGTTCGGGCGATGCTAAGCTTGGTGATGCAAATTTTCTGGTGAACCAAAGTTCGGGCAAAGCAAAGTTCGGGCGCAGCTGTGTTTGGGCGAAGCAAAGTTCGGGCGAAGCTAAGTCCTGGTGAAGAAGTTCGGGCGATGCTAAGTTCCAGTGAACCAAAGTTCGGGCGAGGCAAAGTTCGGGCGCAGCTGAGTTTGGGCGAAGCAAAGTTCGGGCGAAGCTATGCCTGAAGGCCGACGCCTGGTCACTCTGCCACCCGCATACCTTTTGGAGGGGGAAAAAAAGCTAGCTCAGCGCTATCCAAAAACAATAAACCTTTTTCACGAAGAAAAGCCGGGTTGGCTCGAAATAGAGGCTATTCACATTGCATGTTCATAACGCTAGTCGAATGCTCCGGAGGTAGTACTTAGGTCGTAGCCACCGATTCGGAACGCGATATCATGAAGTCTGCACGTGCGCTAGTGCGCTACGAGGAGCTCAGTGGATCCATTCCCAGCGTTCTTGCAATCCCCTGTCGAGAGGCAGGGTCCTGCCTAAACATTAAACTAAGATGTTTCGAGACTGGAGGTCCTGCTTGTGGATCAGAACGAAGGTATGTAAAAGTCGCTGTCTCTTCGTCCTGGCTCGTGGTCCCCGTGACGACAGGATCTTCAGTTCGGACTTTCCCTAAACTGATGATTCAGTTCAGAGCAGTACGTAATTCCTGTTGCGGCTGGTTTAGCATGGTCCGAGAAACTTCTACCGATGGCAGCAGATGCGCAAACTGCCCAGTAGCAACACTGTTTACTCATGGGTGATATCTCAATCTATGCAGGACAAACATCGGAAGCCGCTTGGCTTGACGCGGTACAATCGTCGCCGGGTGGTACAAGACCGAGAGTGAGCGAGAAGATGCCGACTATTGAGGAGGCGAGAAAGTTGTGAAAACGGAGACGGTGAAGGCTAGGAGAGACAGGCGAAAGAAGAATAAAAACAACAAACCCTGGTCGTGTCCGACCTTCTTCGTGTATTCGACAGGAGCTCTGAGGAGGCAGCCCATGACATTGAACAGTCCCGGGACTGTCCACCGTGGACTGATTCGTATCGGCTGGGAGATCCTTATCGGTACGCCACGTCGGGTCTAGGATTTGCGAGTTTGAGAAAACTGAAGGCGATGAATGATTCACAAAGTGAATGGTGTAATGCCCGCGCATCTCTCCGAAAACAAATTTGCGAACCAGGGCATAGAAGGGGTGCAAATTTATTTTGGGATTGAGGAAACTATACCGAAACCCTAGTGCGGCGCTTTCTTTTGTTCAAGTACACGTGGATACCCAGCTGCCAACAACTGGTTTGAATACCAAGCACTAGTCATGCCACTGACTACTGATCTTACTAGTCATAAATCTTTCTGGTCATATGACTACTGCAGTAGCCATTCTTACTGCAGCAGGACATACTCTCCAGTAGTATAATTGACTAGTCACGTCAAAACAGAAGTAAGCACTTTTCAGTAGCACTGTGACTAGTCATTACGCTGTTTTTCAAATGACTAGTGCACCGTGCATGCGTTGTTACTGGGTCGGGGGGGAAAAACTTAGTGGGGGGGGGGGGGGGGGGGGGGGGACTTAGTTTAATGTTTATTATTCATGAGCTTGAAGCGACTCCGAAGTAAATAAACCCCTGGAAAAGCGGAGGTTCCCGATACCGTACCCTTACGAAATTCCCTGAAGCGGCCTCCCCTGCTGATAGCCGCGCACACCTGCCGTCGCGCGGTCCGCACCGGGTGACAGTGCACGCTGAAACTAAAGTACTAAACTACGTAAAGACCCGAACCGTCGCCGCTGAAGCAATGTTAAACGAGTTTAAGTCTAGGGTCAAACGCCTTCAACATGGCACGCGCGGTATCCGGGGTCAGCCAAAGCTGGTGTGAGGATTCGCAAGGTCAGCAGCCTTAATTGGAAGCCGGGACGGTTGGAAGCCAAGGACAGAATCGCCGTGGAAAGGCCTCACACGCCCCCTCCCCACCCCCCTGCGATCTTGTGCTGCCGAGGGCACATTCCAAAGGAAGGGGCAAAGCCGGCTCCAGCTGGAAAAGCAAGCCCACTCCGAGTCGATTGAATCGAATGAGATTCCTTCTGTCCCTACCTACTATCTGGCGAAACAGCAGTCAAGGGAACGGACTTGAAACTGTCAGCGGGGAAAGAAGACCCTGTTGAGTTTGACTCTAGTCTGACTTTGTGCAGTGACACGAGAGGTGTAGAATAGGTGGGAGGCCGCAACAATGAAATACCACTACTCTTGTTGTCGCTTTACTTATCCAATGATGGGAAGACGGCAGCTGCTCCCTTGTGGGGTTAGGGTCTTCGGATCCGTAGCTTATCCGTTTCCAGCGACAAACGGGCTTCGGCTCGCGAATCCTCGTTTGGAGACACCAGTCAGGTGGGGAGTTTGGCTGGGGCGGCACATCTGTTACACATTAACGCAGGTGTCCTAAGGCAAGCTCCGGGCTCACGTGGCAGTCCGTGTCCACTAAGTGAGGTGGGAAACTTTTAGCGGGAAAGAGTAACGGGATAGGTATTGCCTGAGGTGGGAAAAGCCTGAGGCTGGCAAGACCAAGGGATGGGGGCCCATTACTAATGGAACGTCGGCTACTTTCGAGCTCTACGTGGTGATCCGTCTCTGGTTGGGGGAGGGCAGGTGTTGACACAGTTACTGTTACTTACAAACGTCGGCTACTTTCGAAGCTCCACGTCGTTTCCGCCGTTTAAAGCAGGCTGGGTTGTCTTCCATAAGGCGGAGGTGGCTTCTGCGCTCAACGACCTACGTCCCTTCGCTTCGGGTAGCGGTGGCTACCGGGCTCACGTGGCAGTCCGTGTCCACTAAGTGAGGTGGGAAACTTTTAGCGGGAAAGAGTAACGGGATAGGTATTGCCTGAGGTGGGAAAAGCCTGAGGCTGGCAAGACCAAGGGATGGGGGCCCATTACTAATGGAACGTCGGCTACTTTCGAGCTCTACGTGGTGATCCGTCTCTGGTTGGGGGAGGGCAGGTGTTGACACAGTTACTGTTACTTACAAACGTCGGCTACTTTCGAAGCTCCACGTCGTTTCCGCCGTTTAAAGCAGGCTGGGTTGTCTTCCATAAGGCGGAGGTGGCTTCTGCGCTCAACGACCTACGTCCCTTCGCTTCGGGTAGCGGTGGCTACCGGGCTCACGTGGCAGTCCGTGTCCACTAAGTAAGGTGGGAAACTTTGAGCGGGAAAGAGTAACGGGATAGGTATTGCCCGAGGTGGGAAAACTGAGGCTGGCAAGACCAAGGGATGGGGGCTCATTACTAATGGAACGTCGGCTACTTTCGAGCTCTACGTGGTGATCCGTCTCTGATTGGGGGAGGGCAGGTGTTGACACAGGGAGCAAGGTGGCAAAGTTCTGGTGGAAAGAGTGGCGGAATACTGGGAAATTAAGGTGGGAAACCTGAAGCTGGCAAGTGGGCGCACTACTTGAACGCGGCTACTTAGGAGCTCTTCGTGGTGTAGTCGGGCTCGGACAGGTGGAGGCGGGTGGTTCGGGTAGAAAACCTGAAGTTGGCAAGTTAATAATGATGGGGGGATTTACTTTTTACTTACAAACGTCGGCTACTTTCGAGCTCTTCGTGGTGTAGTCGGGCTCGGACAGGTGGAGGCGGGTGGTTCGGGTAGAAAACCTGAAGCTGGCAAGTTAATAATGATGGGGGGATATACTTTTTACTTACAAACGTCGGCTACTTTCGAAGCTCCACGTCGTTTCCGCCGTTTAAAGCAGGCTGGGTTGTCTTCCATAGGCGGAGGTGGCTTCTGCGCTCAACGACCTACGTCCCTTCGCTTCGGGTTGCGCACCCAAAGGATTGCCTCTTCCCATGCATCTGAAGCTCGAAGGAGAACCAGAAGCGGTACCTGCCTCTGTTGGAGGTTCAATTTTGGGGCGGGAAGATACTCAGCTGAATGTTCAGGCAGGAGGGGGGGTCAAAATTGTAACGCGTTGCTCTTCTTTTCCGACGACAGCAAGATGAGCGATCACTGACACCCTCAGTCAGCTGTCTGTCTGTCTCGGTTCATCCCGCGTCGCCCAGTCTGCTTACCAGAAGTGGCCCACTTAGAACCAGGATTCTACACCAGGGTTTCAATGAAGCCCGAGCTCACGCCCGTTTAAAGTTTGAGAATAGGTCGAAGCAATTTCCCCAATGCCTCCAATCTTTCGGCGTCAGCACAGGCATCCGTGTCAGGTCGATTCAAGACTCCTCCGAATTCGCTTTGCCTCCCGTCGTTTTCAAGCCTGCCGGCACGAGGATAGTCAGGAGCCGCCGACCTGTCGATGGAATACCCTCCATTTCGCAGTCCACGGTAAGGTACATCCCCAGAAGCAGGAGTTAAAGAGGGTTTGCCCGAGTCACACCCGAAAAGCGGGTGCGCTACAACCAAAACGCGTGCAAATCCACACCCGAAAAGCGGGTGTGACACCCGCTTTTTTAACTCCATCTTTAACTCCAGCTTCTTAGGCTGGACGTGGACACCGGAGGGCGAGGCATCATCAACGCGTTCATTCGCGGTACGGCTTTACGAACGAACGCTCTTGCTGCGAGTTGTCCGGCAAGGGTCCGTAGCCGGAAACGGAATCAAGAATTCCGATAAATTTCGCTGCTTTTCACCATTTTCGCTACCAGTTCTTTATTGGGGTGGGGGAAAACTTAGTTTAATGTTTAGGCAGGACACTGCCTCTCATGCATGTTTGATGCTAGCATCAAGTCTTCTTCGAAGAGAGTGTAAAATAGAAAAGGGAAAAGGAAAAGGGTAAAGGGGTCACGGGGAGTGTAAGAGGGTATGAAACCTTGAGGGACTAGTCCTCTTTATTCTTTTTCACCGCGGTGTTGTGTGCACCTCGTTCTTCGTCTCGGGTTTCGCTCGTGAACGCAGACCAATCCAGAGTTAGAGCTCATCAGTGGGTCCTTTGGATGGGGGAGGGGGGCAGGGAAGTAGTGCGGACCTCAAACGCAGTGTGGAGAGTGCGTGAATTTTCGGATGGTGAGTGCGCCACTTTTGAGGCCAGTATCGATGGCGGCTTGAGCAAAAGCAAAGCTGTTTATAGTACAATATGACGGGTAAACTACGATAGGTTTGTGTGCAGCAATTGTACAATAACATATGTGAAGCCCGCGGAAACGAAATTGTTGTTCAGGTACTTCGCTGCCACAGACCGGCACCACCCACTGCCTGCCACGCGCGTACACGGAAGCTACTTCTCTGGGGGGGAAATCTTGGTTTAAAGTTTCGACAGAATACTGCCTTTTTTTCGTGCATGTTTGATGCTGAGGATCGAAGAGTAGTAGTAGTAGTATGTGGGGTCGTCTGCCGAAGCAGCCGGAGACAGCAGGCGCAGGGGGCAGGTCTTGCTTTACAAGTTTCTTCTTCATGGAGACCCGCCCCCGGCAATCCCGACTGTCCAATCACTGTCGAGAAAGGTTTGTGCCCTATAGTGATGAGGTGGTTGACCAGGCCCCCACGAAGCGTTGTACACAACACGGCTACAACACGAGGATGCAGCCCTGCTTACGTGTGCACTCAGCCATCACAGGGCCTCAGATCTCGCTACTTGACCTGACACAGAGGATCGAAGAGAAATAAAAAAGATACGGGGGGAATATAGCAGAACGGGCTCGGAATGGGTATGTGCTCAACACCGCACTGGTCCCGTCCGCATCGTGTTTCGGTCCTCTAAGCCACGGACACAAAAGGCGGACCATCATCAGCGTGGAACCTGGGTCTGCAGAGCAGCGGAGCAGTCAGGCAAATTCATCACGCTGAGATGGCCTACAATCGTGTCAATCAGAAAAAAACTCAGCGCCTTGCCCTGTTTGTGACCTAGACCGCACTGCATTGTCATCTCCTTACGGCGGCAAGCGTAGTAGTAGAAGAAGTAAACTCCGCAGAACAGTGGACGTGGAGTAGAAAATGAAAATGGGCAGGGGTGTTGGGGGGTGGGGGATTGCAAGAACGTGCTTGGAATGGTGCTCAACACTGCACTGGTCCCGTCTGCGCCGTGTGTCGTTCTTTAATCCACAGACTCATAAGGTGGACCATACCAGGGTGCTTGCGCTTGTAGTGCAGCAGTCGCCGGAGTCTCTCTTGTCTCTTGGTGACTGGGTGGGAAAAAAAACGGGGGGAGTGCTTTGGGGGGTTTCCCGTGTGTGTCCTACCCATGGGTTTTCCCTACCACTGCACTTTGCAGAGCTCAGACACAAAATTACCGGTCCGAATTTTACGTCTACAGCGTATGTCTAGGTTAGGAAAAGCCGACATCGAAGGATCAAAAAGCAACGTCGCTATGAACGCTTGGCTGCCACAAGACAAAGGTGTTGGTCGAGCAAATGTCTGTGGCATCCTATGCAACGACTTTGTGCTTGGGGGGAATCTTGGTTCTAGTGCTCGCAAGAAACACTGCCACTAACAAGAACGTGCGAATGGTTTGGTCGAGTGCTCAACACCGTCCTATCTGAACCGGTGACGGAAATGAGCGACACCGCAACCACCACGACTTGACAAGCAGTCTGTGCACAGGCAGAGCAGAAATAATCATCTTGTTCGTGTGTCTTGCAGTGAAAGCTTATCTGGGGAGTTTTTTCCAGTTTTTTGCTCTTTTCTTCTGTTTCCGTTGGCGTGTCCGCAAGGGCTGGAGCTTGGACGGGTTGTGGCCAAAGTCGGGCCAGTGCTAGGGTCAGGTCTTCAGTACCAATCCTCGGATAGCATGGCCAAACGATAGGTCCTACTTCATACTGGCACCATTCTACGCTCAGCCATCGCTTGAACATACCGAATATTCTCTCAGTGGCTCTCAGCCAGCTGACCCGATTAAAGAGCCAAGCTCCACCCTGTGGACCATTCAAAAAAAAATTCCGACCTGTTCCACACAACCCAATTGGTGCGATGGTCGGGGGCTACCTGTGCCGTTCCCTTGCCAGGCTCGGCCCGGAAACCCCTTCAGATGGTCGAAGTGATTCATTGATGAGAGAAAAACGGGTGCTACCCATCCGGCACACCGTGTTGGTGCTGAGGCCTGAGGCCTCACCACGACAAAGAAAAAAAACATAAAAACGGCGCGAGCAACTCCTGTCTATGTCCGGGGGAGAACAATCAATCCGGTCCAAGCCCAGCCAACGTGGATACGTGTGACCGAGAAAACGACCCGCCAGCAATAGCAAGCGGTGTGGTGGAAGAGAGAGAGCAATGGAGCGACAGCGCACGACTTCAAGTCGGTGCAAGGCCACGTGAGCAAACGTCCGTGGCTGCGACGGGCAGCCGGGAAGATAGATGGCATCTCTGGTCCGAGGGTGCGGCGACCAGACCCCACATGTCGACAAAACAAAGGCGACAAGTGAATGGCCTGACCATATTTCCGAGCACCACTCGAGATAATGGTATGCAACCGCCGACTGCCCGCACTGCATTATTGGCTGGGCACGCGGAAACGAGAGAGGGAGAGAGAGAGAGAGGACGCCATGTGACAGATGTGCCGCCCCAGCCAAACTCTCCACCTGACTGGTGTCTCCGAACAAGGATTCGCGAGCCGAAACCCGTTTGTCGCTGGAAACGGATATGCTACGGATCCGAAGACCCTAACACGCACAAGGGAGCAGCTGCCGTCTTTCCATCATTGTAATGAGTACAGCGACAACAAGGGTAGTGGTATTTCATTGTTGCGGCCTTGTGGCCGGGGCCTCTTTCCAACAGGGGACTAGCGAACAGGGGACTGGGTGGACCCGATTGCCATAAGGAAAGAGTTAGAATAGAGCATCTACGTGGTATCGGAAAGTAGGTGCAAGATCAGGCGAACCTTGTGCGCTAGCTTCGTTTGGCCGTGAATCTGAAAGCAGGGCCTACCCCGAATTCTCGCTTTCATTTCATCATCCCTGTGACAGTTATTATCTTCACCGTTTCTGTCAATGCGACCTTTTCCGAGTGAGAGGAAGAGACATACGAACCCCTCAGCAAGCGGGGAGATCCACAACTCCGCGCGCAAAGGCGACGAGCAAGCTGAATCAAAGCGGAGGGGGTGTGAGTCCGGTATCGGCGTACGGTAAACTCCAGCAACTTTTGCTCGAGCTAAAGTCCGACCTCAAGTGCGGGTGTGGCCACACCCGGAAATAGGGTGTGCACACTCTATTGCACGGTGAACTCCAGCAACTTTTGCTCGAGCTAAAGTCCGGCCTCAATGCGGGTGTGACCACACCCGGAAATAGGGTGTGCACACCCTATTTTGCACCCTATTTGCGGGTGTGGCACACCCACTTTTGGAGAGTCTGGTTTCACTCGAGCAAAAGTTGCTGGAGTTCACCGTGTAGGTTGCCCTGTTCACACGGTGAGGTCCAGCCTCAGACGCTCGAGTCAAAGAGGGTGTGCCCGAGTCACACCCCAAAAGCGGGCGTGCTACAACCAAAACGCGTGTAAATCCACACCCGAAAAGCGGGTGTGAGACCCGCTTTTGTTGACTCCAGCTTTAACTCCAGCTTCTGAGGCTGGATTCTACCGTGCACCCAACACTCTCACGTCTGCTGGTGCTGTGCGGCAAGGAAGATTGTGCCAGCAGAGAGCGTAGCTCGACACGTCCTGCAATCCTCAGCCCCTCCCCGTCCCCCACAAGTGTAAAACAGCGCCTCCTGAGGGGGTAATTCCTCTCTTTACCGACAGATGTTCGTTGAGCTTCTTTTTTTGTATTTCCGGCGTTCTTTTTCACTTTGGATACCCCAATGTTCGCAAGACGGCATGCATGAGGAAGCGAAACCGTAGCCTTTTGAATATGGGCGAGTGCCCGTGGCGGCATACGGTTGCCCTTATCATCCGACACGCACACGTTTTGGGAACGTTGGGGCACGGATGTTCGGGGGCAATAAAAGAAATACAAGGTGCATGTGGCCTCTTTTTGTCGTGACTAATCGCGCTGGCATTCGTTTGGTTGGTTCGTTCTGTTTAGCAAAGTTGCCACGGATCATTTTGGACTTCATGGCACCGTAGAGTAGTCTTGGGGGCCGTGACTAATGGGCAAAAGTTCCCGATGCGGATCGGGTCCTCCGCGCGATAACCGCTTTTAGAGTTATAGTTCGCTTGAGCTTTTTAGTGATATGTCCAGGGCAGGAGGAGATTCAGCTTTCTGAAGATAATCCGTACCGTTATTCCTTTGAATGGGCAAAGTGCCCACTCTCGGTTGAGGCAGAGCCCCAGAGCTCGCCACTTGACCTGACACAGCTGCCACCCTGGCGGCCGCAGCAGCAACTTTCGCAATAAAAGCGCGCGCAGCTGGAGTGCACGTACAACAGAGCTCGCTAGGAGAGGTGGCGCTGCTCACCTGTCAGTCTCACAACTGACTGCTGCCCCTGCTGCGACCAGTGGCTTATATATGGGTCTGGTCCAAGTCCGAGCAACCAAAAAAAAAAAAAAAAAAACACAGAATGCCCTGGCTGAGGGGCCCAGTAGTAGTGCTACACAGTACAGCAGTCACACTAGCAGAACACAGCACCGGTTACTGCACCTCTGGATCATCGTTGAAGCAACGTACAGCCTCAATTTTGGAACCTGCGACTGGCCCAATAGCTTGAAAAAAAATTACGCGCCTGCGGCGCTGGTATTTCTGGTTTGTGTGTTGTTTCATGACGTGTTGCCAAGAAGCGAAGACCGCGGCTGTCCGCCCTGCTGTTGCAGATTACTGCCAAGTGTTCTTGGCAGTAATCACCGGCACACTGCTACAGTACCCCAACACTCGCCTTCTTCGCGTGGCTCTTTTGCTTCCGAAGGACAGTCTCTGTGATGGACAGTAGTGACAACCACAAAGAGGTGCACCCTGTTTTTAGTAACTCCGAGCAACTTATGGAAAGTTACGTGGAGAAATTTTATATATAAGGCCCTGGCTGCGACTGCACAAAAAAAAAAAAGTCATGACGCACACATTCGTTGAGCATTGAGTTCTTGCGAGTCATGTATAACATGCACTTCGTCAAGCAACACGTCATGCACCTGTTAGGTCGGCAACCGGAAGAAGGCCTGTTGACGCCTGTGCACTCTGTTGTGACGTGCCTGCTGGTGGCCCACATACCAATCCCGGAGAATAGAAGTAACATTTTCGGTTCTTTTTGCGGTAAAACGTTTTTTCTCTGCCAGGGGAAGAGCAAAAAGTGGTTTCGTCGATCCGTGTAAAGACCAGTGTCGGTGTTTTGCGACCTTTTGCAGTATCGTGTTCGTCTGTTTGTTTCTGTTCTGTTTTGTTTTTTAAAGAAACAGTCTCCCGGGTGGAACCGAGGTGAATGTAGCCTGTGTCGAGGCTGTGAAAGCCAGGGTGGTGACTAAACTGGTTTGAAATCACCCTGACCTGATTTTTTGAACACCACGATTCGCGCACGCAAAAGCCAGCGAGACGAAGCACAAACAGAACAGACGACGAGGTACCCGTTTGGCGATTGGAAGCTGCTCTGCGAAAAAAAAAATGAAGGTCTCTTTGAAGACAATCGTTTTCTAAATCGCAGGAGCCGCATCGTGGCGACATCGGGACCGAAACGTCTTGACTCGACGTTCGGCTTGTTGGACTGGTGGTGGCCGCGGCTGCAACATGCCGCCGGTCGCCTCTGCGTCAGCGTAGGGAGCCTTTTGCACTCTTGGCAGGTCCCTCTGCCATGCGTGCGGTTGCATGCCGTGAAGCATTGAGTTCTTTTAACCGTTAAGCAGCGGCTGCCGGCTTATCCCGTGACACCTTTTATATGTACATTATTGAAAGAGTAGCGTTGGCATTCTTACAGGTTCGTTCCCTCGTAGCTCGCCGGGAACGGGCACTCCAGTGAAACTGGGTATGTTACCGTTTCAAAAACATGTTATCCCCCCCGGCGAGCTCGCCCAAGATGACGGAAGTTTTGTTTCGATCATGCTTGATCGTTGTTTGCAACTTAACTTTGTTGAGCAGATATTTTAGGTGCGACAGCAAAAATAAATGCGTGCTTTATTATTTTTACTTGTTCCGTGGCGACAACCGAAAGAGAAGATCAGGAGAAACGCCCCCTTAACCACAACTCTTCTTCCATCTCGATCTATCGATGTGCGAGTGACGAGCTCTTATTTTCGGTCCACCCCTCTCGTGCGGGTGGGTGCTCTAGTGTTTGGGAGTTGCTTGGAATCTGATGAAGAACTGGTCTCATTCCTGACCTTCGATGTGTCGGACCCCCCCACGGGTTTGGCAGTAGCTGCCAGGTCGCAGACAGGGACATGTCTGGCAGCGAACTCTCCCCCCGCCACTCCTCCTGCAGTTCGTCCAAGAAGCAAAGAAACGACCGGGATAAATGCCCGAATGAATGTAGGACAGAGCGAAGAAGCCGGCTCTGTTTGCTGGTCCCACTATGTTTCGAAGCTTTTTCTCGCATGAGTTTTGCGCGTGCGCACCCCTTTTCCCGGCCACCAGGACAAACGCAAAAGCCGTCGGCAATTTCTTTGGTTGTGCGCCCTACCAACAGTCCTGAACGAAAAAAAAAGGATTGATTTGCTTGCAATCTACGCTGGGTTGTTGCAGTCCATTTTCTTTCCGGTACGCCTCGTCGCGCACTCGGCGGGTCACCGGAAACGTTGCAGTCCAATACGTAGGCCGCGATGACGATCCTCCTAGCTACTGCTTGCCACAAGGAGTTTCCTCCAACTGCGTCGAGAGAAAAGGGCAGGAGAAACGATGGCTTCTCGGTTCGATGGAACGGGTTGCACACGTAGTACGCCGAACACATTTTTCCTCCTTCCCGGCGGTTCCGCTCGCCAGCTCCGGTGCCGTCTTCAATACTCGCGATAACCCCCCTCCGGGTTGGGTTTCGAGTGCGCACGCCCGAAAGCCGGGCCGCGCTTTGCGGCACCTGCACGCTTGTCGGCAAATTCGGCGTCGGTTCCCACCAAGGAGCTGTGGTCGCTCCCTCGGGGCAGGTGGTGCGTTGCCGGGATCCTTGGATCCTGCATACTACGTGCCAGTACACATACGCATACCGAGCATGCACGTATGCACTACCTAATACCTAAGCCCGCAGGAGGAGCTAGGTATTGGTACACAACGCGTAGCAGCACTGTGCAGTGCATGTAGTATGTAGCACCTCGGTATTGGTCCCGATACTGGCATACGAGGATGGATATCCATCCGGTCGCTATGCCCTCGGTATCCTGCCAGGGCCCTTCTCCCGAGCCGCATCCTCGAAACTCAGCTTCCAAGCACCCTTCCGGCTTTCTTTTTCTTTCCGGAGGGGCTCACGCACTCAGAATTCAACTTACACGGTGAGGTCTAGCCTCAGAAGCTGGAGTGAAAGCTGGATGAAAAAGCGGGTGTCACACCCGCTTTTCGGGTGTAGATTTACACGCATTTTGGTTGTAGCACACCCGCTTTCCGGGTGTGACTCGGGCGCATCCTTTTTAACTCCAGCTTCTGAGGCTGGACCTCACCGTGTACACGCCCCCTCTGGCGATAGGTCCCTGTGAGAAGACGAGCTGCTGCGTCACTCCCCTGTACCTTCGTAGAACAAAATTTCTCGTCAGCGGACGCTCCAATACGGTTGTCCATTGCGGCGCTTGCGCGCTTGCGTCGATTTTCGGTGACTTTCTCGACACTGAGCAATAGTCGCTTCCTCAGGCCAGAGATCTAGATACAATACAATACGCTGTCAACCGTAATCTTTTTTTTTTCCAAGCGCGCTTGCCAGCACAAAAAGAAGGGGTTCAAGACCGTAACAAGTAAATATAAACCCATGATGACTGAGCTCTCTGTATTTGTTTTCCCCCCGCTTTTTCCCACCACGGGTTTTGGAAATCCGACGTGAAACTGTGATAACCAGGTCTCAGGGAATTTTCTTGCTCTGTCCGGGAGAGGGACACTTTGGCTGCTTTGGGCTGCTTTACGCTGAGGAGAACCAAGGTTTCGTATAGAAAGGCGCCATGCCACGAGAGGAAAATGCAGACCGACGTGCATCTGTTTGGTAGTTTGGCCCGTACTCTCGAATCAGCTCGGGCGCGAGGTCAATACCTTTTCGCACCAACGGGGCACACGTGGGTAACCTGCGCCCGGCTCAGCGAGAAAGGAGCTGAGTGTGCCCTGTGAGGCGTCAACCGCAGTCTTCTTTGGTGACATGAGGTGCCTTCCTTTTCATCTCCCGTACCTTGTATCCCGGCGTGAAGTGGGCGCTTCCCGGCTATCAAGTATTGGGCTCGAAATTTGAGTCCCAAAGCTTCACTACGGACTTCCTCTAAACCCTTGAATTCTCTCGGACTTTGCTCACTGTACATAAGTCCCTGCACAACATCAACGACGAATTTGAGAATAGACATCCCAAAATACTCTAGCCCGCCGAATACGTGTTGACGCTTTGCCCGTCAATTGCGTGTTCGCATCGGCACGCGACGGGCGCCCCCATATATTTTTCTGGACTGTTTTCTTTGAGTGTTTGCAACTGCTGGCATCCTCGAGTATTTCCTACAATACACAGTGAGTCCCTTCCCCTACTGTTGAAGGAATGTGAAAACGGGGTTTTGCCTAGAGGCTTTTCGTGTTTTTCTGCAGATGCTTCGAGCTATATTTTGTGTCTATGCTCTCAGTCGTCTTCTTAACCATGGTTAAGTGCGCAAAAGGTGTCAGCCGAAGCTGGTAAAGCTTCGGCGCCGCCCACGTTATGTTTGTTTAGCATTGAGTTCTTTTAAGTACATGAACCACATGGATTAGCATGCACTGCTATGTTTGTTTAGCAGCGGCTGCCAAACATCCCGTGGCACCGCGCAAGGTGGTAAAACGCTCTTTGTTTTCTTTTCGATTGCTTTTGATGGGACATGCAGGCCTGATCGAAAAGAGCGAGTCTGGTTACCTTTCCAGGACGTCCAAGGCAAGTTGAGAGAGTTGGCACCGCAGCAGATCTGCCAGTGTTTTCGATACAAAGAATACGGAAAAGAAACGACAGACGAGAACGAAGGCAACACAAGAAAAAATAGAGGAGCGAAGGTGCAGACCCGTTGATCTGTTCCGTCCGCTTGAAAGGTTTTATGCGCGCAGGAAGGATTTCCTCGCCTTTACAGATGTTTGAACAGAGACGTCGTTTGTATCTTGCAGGTCGGTTTTTGATCTCGAACCTCGATCTTCTTGATATCAAAACAGATATTTCAAGAATCCTATGTTGTCGGATGCCATTTTCTGAGTATTTTGCCCGTTCAGCGAAGCTCTCGGTTGTCTCTTGAACCTGAAAAGGGGGGGATCCTTGGCGCGGCATCGGATGGTGGTCGAAATGTGAAAAGAACGTGGACAGATGAAACTTTCGCCCCAAGAATTTTGACACCGACCGCTACCCATTCTGAACAGGAACGCGCTGCATTGGAGGGGGGTTGATGCAAACGCCAGACCTCTCTAAGACCTTGACACCTACAGACACAGGACTATCTCTTCTGCGGAAAAACCTTGAAACGACCCATTGCCCCCGTGCTGTTCATACACTGCAAAGGATGGCAGCATATCACATGAAAACAGCTTTCAAATGTCAGAACCAGAGGACCGAATCATGTCGCAAAGGTTTTCTCGCACTCTCGTGAGCCGTCAGTATCGTAGAACAAGTACGGACGGAGAGTCACACGGGGGAGAGAGTCTAACATTCGATGGTTTCGGGGGGGTTGTGGATGTTTGAAATCGTTATGCTTCAAGCCGACAGTGACTGTCAGCTGAGAACCCATCGGTGTAGTGCTACGACGGAGGCAGTTTGCTCGGCGCCTGTGACCAAAGAGAGGCATGAGGTTTCTGTCCACGTTCGCTCGCAAAGAGAGGTGACGCGGCTCACCTATCAGACTCGGCGGGACCAACTTGCCGTCGGGGGGAGCGTGTTGTAGAGGCCTTCCAGCCATCCACCCCACGCCCCCTCTCTTGGAGTCGGGTGCTTCCTGCTCCACAACGTCGTCGCGTTCGCCGAGCTGTTGTATAGCTAAAAAAAAAACATACAAAAGAAAAATAATAATAGTAAAAGAGCGGCAAGTTCACTTGATTCTTGACTTTATTTGGATGTGCTAAACTGTTCTTTGTGCTCTAAGAAGCCGGTATTCTCCAAGTCTCCGGCTTGCTGTTGACAGGGAGCGAGGCGGTGCATTTTCACAGTGGTTCTGGTTCTGGGAACGTCCCATTGAGCGGTTCCCTGCCTTTCTGTCTCCTTCCCACAAGTTTCCGTCAGTGTGTTTAGGTCCCGTTGCCTTGACAGGAGAGCAGGCTATGGTGTTTCTTAAGGGTTGTTTTTGGGGAGTGCAAGACTGCCAAGTTCACTTTTTCTACGTCAATGCTTGCTCGAGAATCGGGATTTCGAAGGCGGGACTTCGTCGAAACGGGGTCTTTCTTGGCAGAAATATTAGAAGTTTTTGCAAAGGGTTTTGCAAGGTTTTGGTTTCCGGGGAGTTGGGCATCCACAAGCAAACTGAGGTTTTGTGATAGACGAGGGCCCTGGCAACCAGGTGTTGATGAACTGTTTCTAACGTGTTGACTTCTGTTGCTCCAGCAGTGGTGTTTGAACTAGCTACTATTTGCAGCAAACATCTGTGACGATAGATTGCGCAGTAGTAGTACACATACGAGCATGTGTCGTTCTGGAGCAAGTTTGGAAGCAGAAAGGACCAATGAGAGGACGTGACGCAAGGCCCGCTTGGGCGGCGAGTACCGCCGAACACGTGAAGCTTGGCTCTCGTGTAGCAGGCTTTCCCTGTTACCTAACCGTTGCTCCAAAAAAAAAAAAACCACTGATGTTTGAGCTCGTGGGTGTGAACACGCAAAACAGTTAGCTGGTCAAAACCTTTCTGTCATCTGTGGGCCCTCTTTTTGCGGCAACGCCCTTGCTTCGAGCCCGCTTTTTATGTGTTGCCGTCTATTTTCTTTTTCCCTCAGCGCGCACCGACGGCGCCTGAGAAAACCCTTGCTGCGGCTTGGGAACTCTGGAAGGTTGGCATTCCCCGAGAGTCCCCCCTTCGCCCGGTCGGCCTTTTCGGGCCGGCAATGGACAGTACTGTGCCACCACAACATTTACCCGCAATCCAATTGTTGATATCGGCTGGACTATTACGCCAATGACCAAGGGAAATTGGGGGATCCAATGTCGCACGGTGTGGGGGGAAAGGTTCGTCAACAGAGTGCGTTTCAACCCTGAGCATTGTCTTGTGGGTGCGCAGTACTGAAATGCCCGGCCTTGGAAACCCGTTGTGGTGTCAGAGCCGTCGTTCCTTTAACGGCGGGGCTCGACCGAGAGTTTGCTGTCGTCGGTGTTCATCAACGAGCATATAACGTCCGCGGACAGACATTGTTTTTTTTTTTTTTTGCTTCTTTCATCAGTATAGTTTCGTGCCCGATTAAATGCCCACCATCTCCCCCAATTATTAGCTGAGGGCATGTTGGCTTCTTGTTGTCAATTACACTTTCAGACCAGGTTTTCTCACCTGCGAGTTAATGGATGGTCGTTCGGAGAACGGTCACCATGGGGGGGATGATTTCGCCCCACTGACCCAGAAAATGGGTCTCCTGCCTGGGGTCGCACCCAATCGGAAATACTCGACGTAGCTGCTTTGACTCCGAATGGAAGGGAGGAAATAGAGGCGGAGGGGCCAATACAATACAAACACAATCTCATTTGTTCTTCGCTCACACGGCCGTGTGTTGTTTTCTCACTCAGGACGTTGACCTGTTGGGATTGTGTGTCTGGTCGTGAAGGGGTAGACCCGCATGACCTCACGTCCGTTCAACCGGTGGTTCGGTAGTTGCAGCATGTTGGATCGTTTTCTTCGGTTCTTTGTCTGGCAGCTTTTGTCGAGCATTTCCTTCCAAGCTGGCGCGTATGTAAAAAACAACTCTCAGTGGAGGTCTGGAGACGACGCGAGAAGTACACGTCTTTGTAGTTGATATCACTAGCGCAAGGGAATATTGAGTGACTGCCTTAACCCGGGGAAACGAGCTTGCACCTTGACGAAAACTTGACTTTTTCTTCGAACCAAACACCCTGAAGGCTGTTCTCGTTAGACAAAGTTCTCTCATGATGAAGGAAGACTTATTGATGCAGTTTATCGCCTCAGATTCTTTGCATTCTGACCCAAACTCTTATCGACCTTCGTGGCGCATTAACTCCCTCAGCGAAACTGTGAGTGTGGCTTGGATCGAGTGTCGCCCGGCTTCCCCTGTTGGTGTCTTCGTCTACTCGGCCGGGGACCACCGCTGGAGGCGCCTTCAAGCTCCGGGCCAAATAACAAGGCCGCACTGAAGCGGCCTTGTTATTTGCCCCGGAGCGGCACGCATACGTCGATGGGGTGAAAGAACATGCTGTCCGGTGGGAGTTCGTCGTCGGACATGTCCTCCCAGAACGCGCTGTCGGTCGACGACGCGATGAAGCCCGAGTCCCCGCTGTGGGACGGATTCGACGGCTTGTGGTAGTCCCACACCCGCGGTGCTTCGGCCGGGCTTGCGACCTTCGCCATCACGGACTCCCGCGGCCGCGGGTTGTACGGGAGGACGTAAGCCGTGTCGCATTCGTACTTCACCTCGTAGGTCTGTTTCGCAAGTTTAGCCGAGTACCGCTGATCAGCACCATCGCTGTAGAAATGAAGTGAATTGAGATGAGTTGAAGTGCATCCATGCAGCTAGTCCCCACACCTCGGCAGAATAAACGGACATGCCGAACAAAGGAGGGTCTTTGCTTTCCCACACCAACTGCCAACAGCAAGGTGGAAATGATAATGAAGAGTCGCTAGTTATCGATTGGTCAACTTCTACGACCGCTCAGGAACACCTAGAGGTTTCTCTCTCACGTACGAAGTAAGCGAGTGAGAACGGACGGAATTGAGGTGAAGGTAAAGTGACATCGGGGGGTGAACGAAGTGGAGGTCGTTCGACCTGCCGTCTCGCTACTAACGTTTCACCGACGGCTCCGACACGGCAAAGGAAGGCGCATACCGTCGTACATCTGTGAGCCGCGTCAGCATTGACGCACGAGGCGCTCTATCGAGACCCGAGGTCAGCACAACCACGGTCAGCGAAGACGTTTTGAGAGAAATCGTGTGTCTTGGCGGATTTGAAGGTCGCAGGGCTCCGCGGAGCTTCTCACTTGGCGTGGCTGCAAAAAAAAACTTCTAATGCGGGGGAGACGGGGATGTATTTGGATTTGATTTTGCTTTTTTGAAGATTGCAAGCCGTGTTAAAAAATCCCTGTGTTTGGCACTGGTTGGCACTTTTTGGCTAGAGCAAGAAGAGGTTGGCATTGGCAAGTACGTGCTTGGAATGGGCATGAGACTATCCCGGATGATATCTTGACCTGTCAATGAACACAATTGGTGGACAAGTCCGGTGCCAGCACCCGCGGTAATTCCAGCACCACGAGCGCATATTAATGCTGCTTCGTGTTAATGCTGCGTCGTGTAGTTGGATCCAAAGATCAGGTTGCAAGGTGGCCTAGTTTGCTGGGAGTCAGGTAGTTTGCTGCGCACTGGTCCCATCTGCAACGGGGGGAATTCCGCTTCTCTGACAGACTCACGAACAATCAGGTGATGTCGTGTTTTCTTCCGGTCTGCTCTGCAGAACTTGTTCCGCATTCTGGGAGTTGCTGCGAACTCAACAGGGTCTTCTTCCCCCGCTGACAGTCTCAAGTCCGTTCCCTTGACTGCTGTTTCGCCAGATAGTAGCCCTTATGCAGAACTACAACGCAACGAAAATGTAGAACCAATTTCCGAGAGCTTCGGTCTGTATGCACATGGTAGAAAAATACAGATGGGAGACAAAAGGGGGGGTCGCAGCGTGTCAAGAAGTCGTGCTTTTCAGACCGATGGCTTTCGCTCTGAGAAGCTGCTGCGCGCTGAGGGGCGACCGCGGTCAGACGCGATCCAATGGAAATTGCGGTTGCATGTGACGCAGGCCAAAGTCAACGCGTGGGTTCGAACGTTTTGCGTTAAGTCAACTTGCTACGTAGTCAGCGGTCGGGGGGTCAGCGCCACGGTCCTTCTCCTGGATGCGATCACTTTCCTAACGCTCCGGTCAATAAGCGCATCAAAAGTCCTGTCGGAGCTCCATTTTTTACCTCTTGGGTGAGCACTGCGCTGACATTCCAGGTTGCTGCTGTCGGGGAAGGTGCCTGTTTGGGCCCAGTTGGATAACAATGGTAACTCCATTACCACTAATACATGTCCGAAGAATCCAACTCGATTCAACTCTGTGGCCTTAAACCCGCGGGGCGTCAGCGCCAGTTCCCCGACACATTCCACCTGCAGGCTCAGGCGCGCGATGCCTACATGGCAGCCATCTACTGATGCTAAAAACGTGGCCGCTTCGTCTGATGATAAAGACGTGGCCACTTCGTAGAGGCACAAGGAACGCATCTGCGGCGGAACCCCGGGCCGTTGCATCCACGGGTCTCTGTCAACGCTGTCACTAGCGGGCTCTAACAAAAGTGTCAGCAATGGGGCCCCCTCCCCGCGTAGATTGCCACCGATGTAATGAGCCGTCTGCAGACCCACTGTTAATCCATTTACCCGAAGACTTGCATAGACTCCTTGAAACAAGCATGATATTACTACTTGCGGGATCAACCAGGTTTCTCGTCATCATGGGGCCATTGCTACTAACGGGTCCTTGTCAACACAGGGCGTTGCCAACATTGGGCCAGTGTTGGTATCAATAACCATCGTCACTAATGAGGCCATGTCAACATCGGGGGGCCATTGTCACTAACGAGGCCATGTCAACATCGGGGACCAATGTCCCTAAGGAGGCAACATCGGCGGTCATTTTCACGAATGAGGCCATGCAAACATCGGGGGGCCATCGTCACTAACGAGGCCATGTCAACATCGGGGACCAATGTCACTAAGGAGGCAACATCGGCGGTCATTGTCACGAATGAGGCCATGCAAACATCGGGGGCCATTGTCACTAACGAGGCCATGTCGACATCGGGGGGCCGTTGTCACTAACGAGGCAACATCGGGGGGCCGTTGTCACTAACGAGGCAACATCGGGGGGCCGTTGTCACTAACGAGGCAACATCGGGGGGCCGTTGTCACTAACGAGTCAACATCGGGGGGCCATTGTCACTAACGAGGCAACATCGGGGGGCCGTTGTCACTAACGAGGCAACATCGGGGGGCCGTTGTCACTAACGAGTCAACATCGGGGGGCCATTGTCACTAACGAGTCAACATCGGGGGGCCATTGTCACTAACGAGTCAACATCGGGGGGCCATTGTCACTAACGAGTCAACATCGGGGGGCCATTGCCAACAACGGCCCCCTTGTCAACAAGGGGGCCGTTGTCACTAACGAGGCAACATCGGGGGGCCGTTGTCACTAACGAGTCAACATCGGGGGGCCATTGTCACTAACGAGTCAACATCGGGGGGCCATTGTCACTAACGAGTCAACATCGGGGGGCCGTTGTCACTAACGAGTCAACATCGGGGGGCCGTTGTCACTAACGAGTCAACATCGGGGGGCCATTGTCACTAACGAGTCAACATCGGGGGACCATTGCCAACAACGGCCCCCTTGTCAACAAGGGGGCCGTTGTCACTAACGAGTCAACATCGGGGGACCATTGCCAACAACGGCCCCCTTGTCAACAAGGGGGCCGTTGTCACTAACGAGTCAACATCGGGGGACCATTGCCAACAACGGCCCCCTTGTCAACAAGGGGGCCGTTGTCACTAACGAGTCAACATCGGGGGACCATTGCCAACAACGGCCCCCTTGTCAACAAGGGGGCCGGCCCATTTCTAACTCGTGAACTCGTTCGAGTCGCCGCAATCCGAAGCGGAGAGCACGCGCACCTTGTAAATGTCGGTGTGCCCGAGTTTGCGGAGGACGACCTCGACGGCCCTGCGGTCGGCCCCCCGCGCGAGCAGCTCGCCGTCGACTTCGGCTTCGTAGGTGCTGTAGTCGTTGCGCGTGACCCTGATGGGCACGGCGCCGGCGGCGGGCGGCACCTGCCGCACCTTCCACGTTTCCTTCAGGAGCTTCGTGAATTCTTCGTCGGAGGCGACGCCCAGAGCGATGTCCTTGTAGTAGTCGACGAACTCGGAGAGGCTCACCGGCTCCTTGACCCACGAAGACAGGAACGACGACATCACGGTCAGCTCGTCTAGTTCTCCAGACTGGACGTCTGGGTGTAGGTCGGCTCGGTAGGCGTCTTGCAGCTCTGCAAGGGAGAGTTCGCCGTTTCGGTTGACGTCGATCTGCTGGAAGGCCAGCCGCGCGACCTGCGTCCGCCACTCGTTCATATCACCGCGCATCGTGTGCGCAAACTCTTCGACGGCGACTCGGCCGTCGCCGTTTCGGTCGAAGTACGTCATGATCACCTTCATCTCGCGGTCGCTGAGCTCGACGCCGGCCTGCGGGCGGTTGTTACGCTTCAGTTTGGGGGTTTTTTTTAGAAATGCGGTATCTCTTTTTATCGTGAACTAGTTTACTGGGGGAATGGGAGCAAGGCGCATGGTTCGATGAGCACGACCGCCCCGAATCGTTTGGGTTAGAACGCAAAGAATCTGTGGCGACACGGTTATCTCTTCGCACGCTGATGTGCCGTGTTTCGACTCTTTGGCTCATCTTGCTGGAGGCTTCGCTTCTTCGATTGCTCGTCCAGGTTCGGTTGCGCATCGATAGTTGCTTCGTCGCCCAATCGACACCAGGACAATTCGGGTGGAGCTGGCTACTAGTAGTATTCCGGTAGGAAGTAGCTCTCTCCTGAACTAGCCCGAACCAACAGGATTAAAGAACCAGATGGCACCCCGAAAGAATACCGAGGGCATCGTAGCTCCCATCTGGATTTACATCCTCGTATGCAGCACCAGGAGTTTGGTGTCTGTAATCTTGGGTTGGGCAGAGGTTTTGGGTGTCTGTAGTGGGAATTATTTCTCCTATTCTGGCTGTGCTACAGAAGAAGGGTGAGACCTTTCATCAGAACAGGCTGCAGAAGGTCCTGCCTTAGCCAGGACATCAGATTCTGAGGCACCATGTACCACACCGTCTCCCAGGGGGCGGTGCCCCCTGGACCCCCATAAACTATCTACAAGATTTCGAATTTTCGCCAGAGGCCTGTAACCAGGCATCAGTTTCCTGTTACAGGTTCCGCTCTGAAGTTCCATGTACCGTACCATCTCCCGGGGGGCCGTGCCCCCCTGCATTAAGACTCACCAGAGAAACTGGGCTTGGTGTCTAGCCTGAAGGAGAAAATGGGCTGCATAAGGTCCTGAATGTGTTCTTGATAAAAAGAAAATGCAATTTTGTTCAACACAAAAAGATAATGGGTACCTTAGCCAGGCCAGTGGTGATTTCGGCGGCGTCGAGGTGCCCGTTGCCGTCGCGGTCCATCTTGCGGAGGGTGACGATCAGGTCGCGGTTGCCGCGCCCGGCGGAGAGTGCGTGCGAGATCCTGCGGCACAGGGCGACGCATTCGGGAGAGTTGCCCGGGACGGGTATCTCGCCGTATAGTCCTCTGCAGAATTCGTCGTAGTTCAAGGCGCCGGAATCGTCGAAGTCGTACTTGTGGAACAGCGCCGTTAGGACGTCGTCTCGGTCGACGAAGCTGTGCCGCTCCATCACCTTCAGAAACTCCTGCAGGCTCACCGCGCCCGACCCGTCCTCGTCGAGCAACTCGAACGTCTGCTTCAGCTTCTCGCGCGTCTTCATATCATCGATGCAGCCGTACCTCGCGGCCAGCTTCCTCCGCAACCTCTCCTCCACATCCGCCGCTTCGCGCAGCAAGGCTTCGTCGCTCCTGTCGAGCCCTTTGTACTTGAACGATATCGTGTACATTCCGGTCATTTTCGCCTTACCCCGTGTCCCCACTCCCCTGTTGCCCTTTCCCACCTGCGTTTTTCTAGTTTACATCCTCTTCGACGAAGACTTGATGCTGGCGGCAAACGTGCAAGAGAGAGGCAGTGTCTATGATCTGCACGTCCGTCTGGCTCGCAAAGCCGGTAGACACGGTCTTAGCAGGTCTCGTAAAACGAAGAAGGAACGTCAAATCAGCATGAGGTAAGCCGGAGAGGGAATCAGCTGGAAAAAAAAGTTGCCAATGGAATGGCAGGAACAAAAAGCGAAGAACTCTTTTTGGGGGATACTGAAGGGGTGGGTAGTGGGGGGGAAAGGGACGGGCAATAACACAGGTTGCTGCTAGGACAACGCGCGAAGAAGAAGTAAAACGAGCGAAATAAAAAAGAGCTCCTTTCACTTTCCCGCCTTGCAGAAAGCGTGCGTGATTTGAGATGCGACCTTAACCCCTTTATGGCCCTGACGACTGCTTTCTTTGAATCTCCCACTGTCCGGTCAATTTGACCCAGCCTCGAGTGTCTTTCAAATCCCGAAGGCACAGGTGTGGAGAGTTGACGCGAAGAGTTCGCCTGTCTTTCTGACCGATCTTCGAAAAGAAAAAGGGCCGTAAAAGGGTAAAATAAGAAAGTGGCGGCTTTTCCGCGGCCGATGGAGAGGGGGCGCCACTCACTCGTTCCATCACGAGATGTTGGAGTGGGGGCCGCTGAGGAGGGAAGGACACTCTGCAGGGCATCTCGAAAGACCTGCGCTCACTTCAGCTCGGCTGTTAAGAAACAGGGTAGGAAAGTGTGAAAGGGGCGGGCGAGGGGGTCGCACGGCTGTGGACAAAACAAGAAGAAAAAAAAGAACGAACAACAAACAGAAAGGGTATCACAAGAAGAAAAAAAGGGGGAAAAAAAACGAAGCAACCCGCATTTTTTTCTTCTTTTTGGTTTTCGGTTTAGGTGGCCAAGCATTGAGCGACAGAAACCCCCGTCGTTGCAACGGACATTCCTCGTCAATGGGCCTGTGGAAGCGAGGTGCGGGTCCTGCAAGAATCCTCGGCGTTACGATATGTTTCGGCAGGTTAGCCGTAGAAGCGCATAACTGCCCTTCATACTCTCAGCGAGTAAAGCCAGATACAGGCTTTATACTGCATCAACCGTGAAAACAACCATCACCATTACCTTGATGGTGATGAAAAATAAAACCAACGCCTGTACAGACAGCGTAGACCGAGGGTCCCGGATGCGGACACTGAAGAAGAAAAAAGAACTACTTTTTTGTCCTTTACAACAAGCTTCCCCTACAATCTCCTTGGATCTCGAACCGAGGCGCCAAAGGCGCCGTCTGCCGACCCAATTTTTTTGAGCGGTGCCCAAGGAGGCAAGACACGAGAGTCACTCGGGGCACCAACTTTCGTTATGGTGGAGAAGAAACGCGTGGTACGAGTGTTTCGTTTTTTTTTTGGTTCCAACGAAGCTCGCCGAGGGCGCAGGGCGGTCCTGCAAGCCGTCGGTGGCTTCGAGGCTTCTTGAGTCTACCGCCTAATCCCGAGTTTTCCGTAGCCTTCGCCGACGCCGCACTTGGAACACTTGCCGAACTTCCACATGTGCGGGCCTCCCTTCGTGCAGCTACCGGAGGCGGACTCCATCGCCGAGGAAGCCTTCTGCTTGTTAGAACTCGCCTCGCCCGGTTGAATTCTATGGCCCGCCGTACTGCCTCCTGTGATATGATGTGAGGACGTGCCGTATGGTTCGTGGCTTAAAAAAGGGCAACGTCCACGGTCCACTGGTATGTATGTTTAAACCCCCCCTACACTTATTGCGCCGCCATCAGCGCCGCTCCGACTCCCTGCTCCACGTGCATCTTGGCCTTATTTTGGTTCGTGTAGATCCTGGCCGGTTGCCACTTTGATGTACGTGAAGCCTGACCCTGCAGTACAACCTGGTTCGAACTAGCTAGAGAACCGCGGAAAAATGGGGAAAATGTTAACAGTACATATGGTACGATGCCAAAAGGGGGGGGGGGGGGGGTGGGGCAGATGTTTTTTGGCATAGTAAGATACTGGGCATTGGGGGTATGGGACCCATATCCCCCCAGAAACCATTTTTTCGGGCCGGTTTTGGGGCCAAATGCCCTCGGAGAGCCTTTTTCTGAGCGCAAAACTCTGTTTCTGTGGGTTTCGAGGCCCCGCACGGTGCACTCCAGCATCGTGTGGGGGTGCTAACTGTGCGGCCAAAGTGTCGGGCGTGGGCACACCTGCTAGATCCAGTGTGCCACACCCGCAAATCCAGCGTGAAATCCACTGACACCCAAAAATCCAGTGCGGAATCCAGTGTGACACCCGCAAATCCAGTGTGAAACCCACTGTACACCAGCTAAAACAGTTCCCCAAGTTGGATCGAGTCACCTGTCGTCCAACGCAAATCAATCATCAAGGAGGCGAGGCCCCTGGTTGTTAAAAAAGCTGACCCCAGGTTCTTCTGGCAGTATTGGCAACTTTTATTGGCAGAAATCGGCTTGTCGGATCGAAAGAAGTGAGTTTGCTGCTGGTAACCTCACGAAGGCGATGGTTAATCGTGTTCCCTTCTGCAGGTGTCGCACACGTCCGGCCAGGTGTTCGAACCGGGCACCACGTAGCTGGCGGTACGTGTTGTACGACACCTTTGCCGTTAGTTGGCCTTCTTCGTCCACCAGCCTGTGCTAGAAGGATTTGTGCGACGAACGTCTTGTGCACGACAGTGTTTGCCTCCACGAGATCGTCGAATGCCTGCTGCCTCATGGGTCACCTTTGTCGGTCGCCCTCTGTACAGAGACCCCGGGCGCAATCGGGTCAACTCCTGCAGCTTTCATCAGAAAGGCTCTCGTCGCTCTAAAGTGTCTCCGCATGGAGCCCTGTGACCTATCGTACTTCGTGTGCGTCTTGCCTTGCAAATTTTTGAGCCAATTCTTCGAACGAAACGCATTTACGAGTCACGCATTCTGAGAACAGAGTTAAGTTCCTGTTCTGGGTGGGTGCTGCCGCCGTAGCCAGTGTACAGTGGTAACCCTACCTGGGGGCCTCAAAGTCCACAACAACTGAGTTTTGCGCTCAGAAAAAGGTTCTCCGAGGGCATTGGACCCCAAAATCGGCCCGAAAACATGGTTCCTGGGGGGGTATGGGTCCTATACCCCACATGCCCAGTATCTTACTATACCAGAAAACATCTGCCCAAACCCCCCCCCCCCCCCTTTTGGCATCGTCCCATATTATTTACACTTGCTGTTGAGATACCGTAAACGGAAATAAGTTGGACCGGACAAAATGGTCCAACTCACCTATTTCGGGCTCTCGCGGTCCAACTTTTGTCCGGTCCAACTATTTTCGGGGGGTCCTGTGCACTTAGTGAAATTTCGCGGCTGACCACTGACCAACACTGGCTTCACTTCCTTAGTTTGCAAGTCGCGCATGAGCCCGCCGCCAGGAGTTCTAGAACACTGCGCGGCACAACCCGCAGTGTCCCATCCGTCTGCCCCTTTGCTTTGGTAGAGTGCAAACGCAAAAATGTAGAGTGAAAACTAAGTGGATCGAGGTTGGCTGACACTGAAGGGTGGAGCTGCTTATGTTGCGTAGGTCGGCTGAGTCAGGATAGTGGCGGAGGTGGGTGTCGTCGTTTATCGTCAGGACGTGGTCTGATGTAGCTGTTTCGTCACACCCGGGCACTCTACATTTGACCTTCGTACCGTAGGGCATGATGCCTCGGCGTACGATGGCCTGCAACAAGTCAGTTGTGCCATGTAACTTTCGTAGTTTTGTGAAAGTCTGTGCGCGCATACAGCTCGGTGGCGTTACTTCTGATAGACGTTTCCGCACCTCGTGGTCGCGTAAACGCTCGGCACAGCGCCGAATGAAGCGCCCGGATTCTTCCATCTGTGCTTACCTGTCGTCCTCCGGACCGTTTGACATGGATTTTTTTTTTTCAACCCCGCCTAAGCAGGGAAGTAGCTTGGGCTCTGGGCCCCACGTAAAATCCTACCAAATGTTGTACAGAGCGCTTTTCAGGGTCCTCGGGGCACTTTGTGTGTGTGGAGCTCAGACTGACACTGTGTTGGGGGGTGTTCGGACAAAATGCGGCGCGTGCAGGTGGGTTTTGCTCATGGAAGGTAGCAACACAGCAAGAATTGCTAACCGCTTTGTAGCCCACAGAGACTGTGGCAACTTTGATGTGAGCTAACTTATAGTTGTCGCTACTGTCCACCACAGAGGCTGTCCTTCGGGAAGCAAAAGAACCATGCGAAGAAGGCGAGTGCCGCTTAGCGGTTTTCTGCGACAGCAGGGCGGCTAACACTACACACGTCAAGACCAGCGCCGCAGGCGCGGAAAAATTGATATTGCCGCTTTGTAGTCCACAGGGACTGCGGCAAAGTTGATGCGAGTCAAGTGCGCACTTATGCACTCTGCAGGGTGCTCCTCTTTGTGGTTGTCACTACTGCCCACCACAGAGAGCAGCAGTCTTCTTGGCAACACGACACGAAACATGTGTATTACACAAGCCAAAAATGCCAGCGCCGCAGGCGCGGAAAATTTGCCAAGCTATTGGGCCAGTATTGCCCAAAATTGAGGGTGTACGTTGCTAGACCCATGATCCAGAGGTCGTACTGTAGCATCATCCCCACCCACTGCACTGCCTACAACACACCCACCACCACCACTGCCCACCGCACCACCCACCCACTGCACTACCTCCACGACCTCCCACCACATGACCACCCACTACCGCCGCCCCCCCACGACACCACCGGCCGCTGGCTATAACTATAGTTTTTTTTTTTTTTTTGGATGTTGTATGGGGTTAACATTGGGTATATGAAGCTACTTCTCTGCGCCTAAGTGAAAACGTGCCTGGGCAGAAATATGTTGGACCGGACAAAATGGTCCAACTGTTTTGGTCGTCGCGCGGTCCAACTTTTGTCCGGTCCAACATATTTCCGGTCCAACTTATTTCCGTTTACGGTAATTATGCTTCTCGTTGGTAACAATAAGCGTGGAGCGAAGCACTCCAAGCTCTGGGTGCAGAGCGTGCCCTACAGCAAGCAGAAGTTGTTTCTGCAGATGACGGATCAAGTGATGCAATTTCGCTGGATTCTGATGTCGTGGAAGCTGAAAACGAGGAGCTTGAACACTGGCTGGCTGGGGAAGGCCAAGTTGCGGCTGTGCACGAAGAGCTTACAAACTCTGCCAAAAGGTGTCTGATGAAGGAGTTGCGCCAGTTCGCTGCAGAGCTAAACCCCTCCTTCATCATCCACAATCTTCCCGAGATCTTGCGCTGGGACCCTCAGTGTACCCAAGCCGTTGTAAACAATAAGTGTGGGGGGGGGGTTTGCAAGAACGTGCTTGGAATGGGTATGTGCTCAACACCGCACTGGTCCCGTCTGCGCCGTGTTTCGGTCCTTTAAGCCACGGACGCATACGGCGGACCATCATCAGCGTGGAACCGTACCCAAGCCGTTGTAAACAATAAGTGTGGGGGGGGAGGGGGGTGTTTAGACTTAAAGTTCGCTTGAAATTTCGGGGTTGCAGGTTCTCCGTGTGACCGTTGTTAAATGGGTTCTCTCAGAGCAAGAAAGGGCTATATGTCAAGGACTGCTTGTGATCGACACTTTTCAAAAGTCATTCCATGCATGTCGGTTGTCGTTGGCTACGCGATTTGTTGCAGATCATTGCAAGATCACAGGTCACCACCGCCGTCGGCAAGCAGTCATGCTGTGGTGGAATATACCAACGAGACCACGCTGCTGCCAGTGTGCCGGGTGTGAGTTTGGAAATGGGCAATAATCAGTGCCGTGCTTCACCCAAATACGCTTAGGCTCAAGACCCAAAGACAGTTGAAGTATGGCTAAAGACAACATCGAGGGTCATACTAGTGGGGTTCGTGGTGTAGGCGCTGGTTTGCCAGGACGGGCGGGATGCCGAGGAGCCGCCGTCGTGCAGCGGCTGGATGCATTTCGGGCATTCGTTCTTTCCGTACTTGTCGAGCCATCTGAAGTCACAGTGCGGGCACTGCTTGCGAACTTCCGGCATGGTTTTCTTTGTTTTTAGGAGGGTGTTTGGTTACTCCTTTTTTCACAGTCAGGGTTCGTTGCGAAAAACCTCGAAACACCGCTCTGGCGGGTTGCCTTGTGCCACGCTGTGATGGTTTGCTTCGCCACGGCGTTCCCGCCGCCGCTGGTGTCGTCGTTCTCACCTGCATTCGCCTTGTCTTTTCCGCTTGTACCGCCCGCCTTCTCTGCATTTGAACCCGCGGCACCGTCACCGCCGTCGTCCCAGCAGGGCTCGCGCCCATCCCCCTCGTCCGCCCAGCTGGTGCGTCCGCGTGCGGCAAAACGAAGCGTTGACTGGTGGTTCGTGTCCATCGTGCCAGAATCGAGAAGCGTCAACCGCGATTGACCTCTCGACCAGGAGCTCGCGCCAAGGCCACCAGCCGTGACTACCTAACAGCATAGTTGCCTCTGCAAAGAGAGGGGGCAAATCCACACACATCCTGCATCCGAGCAAGCTCGCCAGTGGCTGCTTTGAGGCGAGCAATTACACCTTGTCTTAGGACCGACTGACCCATGTTCAATTGCTGTTGACACGGCAAACCTTCTTCACTTCGGCCTTCAATGTTCTCCATCGAATATTCGCTAATACAACCAAGATCTGCACTCATCCACGCTCCATCGATGCCTCCGCTGAGACGTGCGTTTTCACCCACGGCAGGACACAGCAGCGCATATTCCATCAAAAAGGGAAAACACGCATCGATCCGACAGCGGACGCTCAAGACCTGTTTTCAGGTGCCCGGCGCAGCTTTGGAACGCCGGGGAGAAGGAAAGAACGGACGTTCAAAGACGAGAGCACAAGGCGGCAAAGAAACCAAAAGGGACCAGCACCGTGGGTAGCAAGTGCAACTGCAACAAAGGGACTGCTTCGTTTGCGGGTTGCGTTGAATCCCAGTTTCCCGCCTTCTTTGGCGTGGCGCGATGGTTAGAGCATCCCTCCGTCAAACAAGATATGCCTTCGCCCTTTCGCTATCCTTATCAAAAACTGCGTTATTTTTTTTTTTTATTTTTGGAACAACATACCACGCTGTGGACATGTCAGTACAAAAAAGAAAGTTGGCAGCGTTGGAACCTGCCATGTAAAGATACAAAACAGGTCCTTCGCACACACTTTTTTCACTTGGTATGTCTCGAGTTAGGGATGTGAAGCACGGACATGTAAACTGTAACCGTGACAAGATCTTCACTGCAACGGCAGGAAGAAGTGCAGGTTTCGCAACTTTTAGACAAGATCGCGGCGTTGAAACTCCGAAACGATCAATCAAAAATTCCCCCGCCGCACGACAAGGCGTGCAACGGAAAACAAAGGCGCACGTTTTCATGTTTTTTTTTTGAACGCTCGGTGACAGTTTGTCAGTGGAACGCAACAACACGCAGGCCCCTTTGGTAGGGTTGTCGTGTAACAATGCAACCGACGAAGCGCATTTGCGTTGTGTTAATATAGGTTAGCGGCTTGATCTATCCGGCTGAGTTGCTTCATTTCGCGGCGGCGATGATGGCAAGGAAGTCCGGGGTCAGCGAGGCACCACCGACCAAAAAGCCATTGATATCCTGTGCATGAGTTTGTGTGTTGAGGTCCCGTTTTTAGAGTGCAGTAGAGATTCGGGCCTTTTCACGTGCCTTCCTGTGCGAGCGTCCACACATGTGGGTGCAACATGTATGGCTGACTCTTCACAAAGTGGAAGTACTGGTCTTGGCGCGACACAGCACTGCCTGTTTCGTATAATAATAGTCCCCGTCGGCCACAATTTTCATTGACAATGCACTCCGCAACCTTTTTGCCATTCCCCGAAGACTGGTACCAGGAATTGAGATGCAATATAGGGACTAGTTTCTCAAGCAACTTTTCGAAGTGCTGCCCTTGTCATACACAGGGGGTTTGACACCCGTGACGGGCAAGGGGTGTGCGAGAGGGTAGGATACCGGCTGTTCGTAGAGGGACGCGGCGTTGCCGGACTTGACCGAGCCGCCGTACAGGATCCGGGCGGCGGCCGCGATTTCGGGGCTCGTCTTCTCGGCGAGCCAGGTGCGCATGCCGGCGTGTACAACTTGCGCCTGCTCCGGGGTGGCGACCTTGCCGGTCCCGATGGCCCACACCGGCTCGTAGGCGAGGACGACGGACGGCCAGCTGCCGTCGGGCAGAATCTCGACGACCGCGGCCATTTGCGCGAGAACGACCTCCATCGTCTTGTCCTGCTCACGCTGCTCGAGGGACTCTCCGACGCACACGATAACCTTCAAACCGGCGGCGAGGGCAGCCTTGACCTTTGCCGCGACGATGCCGTTGGATTCGCCGTACAGCGAGCGCCTCTCGGAGTGGCCGAGGATGACCCACGGCACCCCGAAGTCCTTCAGCATCGGCGCGCTGACTTCGCCGGTGAAGGCGCCGTCCGCCGCGATGCAGTTCTGCGCGGCCACGGCCCACAGGGCGTTGCCCTTCAGCGCCGCCTGCGTCGCCGGGATGTGCAGCAGCGGGGGGGCCACGACGCACTCAACGGGGTGCCCGGCCTTCGCCTGCGCGAAGCTCTGCAGCAGCTCGTCGACGCTCGCCTTCGTGCCGTTGCACTTCCAGTTGGCGGCCACCATCGGCGTCGGCTTCACCATCTCGGGCAGTTTTCTTCGTTTGGTGGGTGAACTCACTGACATTTTTTTTTTGTTTTGAAGTTTTCGGTTTGTTTTCTTAAAGGGGGAGGGCGTCTTTGCACGTGACTTCCTTCTCCTCGGTTTCCTGGCCGTGCGTTAAGGAACTAATAGGTGGCCCCTGAATGAGCAATCCGAGCATGCGATCATGATCGGATCGTTAACCCGTGATGTGCACCTTGAACCAGGCTCGCGTACGATGCCCTCAATGCATCAATAATCTGGAAAGGCCAACTGACCAATGTGGCGAATTTACATCTACTCGAGACCGAGTGTCACTTGATTGATTGGAGGCCTGTTGTCTCTGATTTTGGACACAAGGGACTATGAGCGTCTTGATGCAAAAATCATGTAGCAGATTTAGAATTCAAGTCTTGTCTTTCCCGATGATTCCCCACGCACCGATCCGCTGACCTTGCCGGTGAAGGTGTCCGCCGCGATGCAGTTCTGCACGGCCACGGCCCACAGGGCGTTGCCCTGCAGCAGCTCGTCGACGCTCGCCTTCGTGCCGTTGCACTTCCAGTTGGCGGCCACCATCGGCGTCGGCTTCACCATCTCGGGCAGTTTTCTTCGTTTGGTGGGTGCACTCACTGACATTTTTTGTTTTGTAGTTTTCGGTTTGTCTTTTTTTTTTTAAAGGGGAGGGCGTCTTAGCACGTGACTTCCTTCTCCGGTTTCCAGGAACTAATGGTGGTGGTAACAATCCGAGACCATCGCGAGCCCATGATGTGCGCCCAGGCTCGCACGCATACGGTGCACTAACGGCTTGCGATGTTGAGACCTGGTGTCGCTGATTTTGGACACAAGGAACTATGAGCGTCGCTTGACCCGTGGAGTTAATGTGAATCCTGTAGCAGTTTTAGAATTCAGTCTTGTCTTTTCCGATGGACCCCGACACGCCGATCCGAATCTGGATTCAATCATCTTGCGGCGTTGGAGACCTGGTGTCGCTCAGTTTGGACACAAGGGACTATGAGCGTCGCTTGACCCGTGGAGTTAATGTGAATCCTGTAGCAGTTTTAGAATTCAGTCTTGTCTTTTCCGATGGACCCTGACGCACCGATCCGAATCTGGAAGGTGCCGTTGAGTCTTCATGCAATCGTCTTGCGGCGGTGGAGACCTGGTGTCGCTGATTTTGGACACAAGGAACTATGAGCGTCGCTTGATGATCTTGTTTTAGAATTCAGTCTTGTCTTTTCCGATGGACCCTGACGCGCCGATCCGAATCTGGAACGTGCACATTGAGCTATCATGCAATCGTCTTGCGGCGTTGGAGACCTGGTGTCGCTGATTTTGGACACAAGGGACTATGAGCGTCGCTTGACCCGTGGTGTTATGAATCCTGTAGCAGTTTGAGAATTCCGTCTTGTCTTTTCCGATGGACCCTGACGCACCGATCCGAATCTGGAACGTGCACATTGAGCCATCATTCAATCATCTTGCGGCGTTGGAGACCTGGTGTCGCTGATTTTGGACACAAGGGACTATGAGCGTCGCTTGATGCAAATCTTGTGGTGTTTTAGAATTCAGTCTTGTCTTTTCCGATGGACCCTGACGCACCGATCCGAATCTGGAAGGTGCACATTGAGCCATCATTCAATCGTCTTGCGGCGTTGGAGACCTGGTGTCGCTGAGTTTGGACACAAGGGACTATGAGCGTCGCTTGACTCGTGGAGTTAATGTGAATCCTGTAGCAGTTTTAGAATTCAGTCTTGTCTCGAATCTGGAACGTGCACATTGAGCCATCATTCAATCATCTTGCGGCGTTGGAGACCTGGTGTCGCTGATTTTGGACACAAGGGACTATGAGCGTCGCTTGATGCAAATCTTGTAGTGTTTTAGAATTCAGTCTTGTCTTTTCCGATGGACCCTGACGCACCGATCCGAATCTGGAAGGTGCACATTGAGCCATCATTCAATCGTCTTGCGGCGTTGGAGACCTGGTGTCGCTGAGTTTGGACACAAGGGACTATGAGCGTCGCTTGACTCGTGGAGTTAATGTGAATCCTGTAGCAGTTTTAGAATTCAGTCTTGTCTTTTCCGATGGACCCCGACGCGCCGATCCGAATCTGGAACGTGCACATTGAGCTATCATGCAATCGTCTTGCGGCGTTGGAGACCTGGTGTCGCTGATTTTGGACACAAGGGACTATGAGCGTCGCTTGACCCGTGGAGTTAATGTGAATCCTGTAGCAGTTTTAGTCTTGTCTTTTCCGATGAACCGACACGCCGATCCGAATCTGGAAGGTGCACATTGAGCCATCATTCAATCGTCTTGCGGCGTTGGAGACCTGGTGTCGCTGATTTTGGACACAAGGGACTATGAGCGTCGCTTGACCCGTGGAGTTAATGTGAATCCTGTAGCAGTTTTAGAATTCAGTCTTGTCTTTTCCGATGGACCCTGACGCACCGATCCGAATCTGGAACGTGCACATTGAGCTATCATGCAATCGTCTTGCGGCGTTGGAGACCTGGTGTCGCTGATTTTGGACACAAGGGACTATGAGCGTCGCTTGACCCGTGGAGTTAATGTGAATCCTGTAGCAGTTTTAGAATTCAGTCTTGTCTTTTCCGATGGACCCCGACGCGCCGATCCGAATCTGGAACGTGCACATTGAGCTATCATGCAATCGTCTTGCGGCGTTGGAGACCTGGTGTCGCTGATTTTGGACACAAGGGACTATGAGCGTCGCTTGACCCGTGGAGTTAATGTGAATCCTGTAGCAGTTTTAGAATTCAGTCTTGTCTTTTCCGATGGACCCCGACGCGCCGATCCGAATCTGGAACGTGCACATTGAGCTATCATGCAATCGTCTTGCGGCGTTGGAGACCTGGTGTCGCTGATTTTGGACACAAGGGACTATGAGCGTCGCTTGATGATCTTGTGACATTTTAGATTCAGTCTTGTCTTTTCCGATGGACCCCGACGCGCCGATCCGAATCTGGAAGGTGCACATTGAGCCATCATTCAATCGTCTTGCGGCGTTGGAGACCTGGTGTCGCTGATTTTGGACACAAGGGACTATGAGCGTCGCTTGACCCGTGGAGTTAATGTGAATCCTGTAGCAGTTTTAGAATTCAGTCTTGTCTTTTCCGATGGACCCTGACGCACCGATCCGAATCTGGAACGTGCACATTGAGCTATCATGCAATCGTCTTGCGGCGTTGGAGACCTGGTGTCGCTGATTTTGGACACAAGGGACTATGAGCGTCGCTTGATGATCTTGTGACATTTTAGATTCAGTCTTGTCTTTTCCGATGGACCCCGACGCGCCGATCCGAATCTGGAAGGTGCACATTGAGCCATCATTCAATCGTCTTGCGGCGTTGGAGACCTGGTGTCGCTGATTTTGGACACAAGGGACTATGAGCGTCGCTTGACCCGTGGAGTGAACGTGAATCCTGTAGCAGTTTTAGAATTCAGTCTTGGGACCCCGACGCGCCGATCCGAATCTGGAACGTGCACATTGAGCCATCATTCAATCGTCTTGCGGCGTTGGAGACCTGGTGTCGCTGATTTTGGACACAAGGGACTATGAGCGTCGCTTGACCCGTGGAGTTAATGTGAATCCTGTAGCAGTTTTAGAATTCAGTCTTGTCTTTTTTCCGATGGACCCTGACGCACCGATCCGAATCTGGAACGTGCACATTGAGCTATCATGCAATCGTCTTGCGGCGTTGGAGACCTGGTGTCGCTGATTTTGGACACAAGGGACTATGAGCGTCGCTTGATGATCTTGTGACATTTTAGATTCAGTCTTGTCTTTTCCGATGGACCCCGACGCGCCGATCCGAATCTGGAAGGTGCACATTGAGCCATCATTCAATCGTCTTGCGGCGTTGGAGACCTGGTGTCGCTGATTTTGGACACAAGGGACTATGAGCGTCGCTTGACCCGTGGAGTTAATGTGAATCCTGTAGCAGTTTTAGAATTCAGTCTTGTCTTTTCCGATGGACCCTGACGCACCGATCCGAATCTGGAACGTGCACATTGAGCTATCATGCAATCGTCTTGCGGCGTTGGAGACCTGGTGTCGCTGATTTTGGACACAAGGGACTATGAGCGTCGCTTGATGATCTTGTGACATTTTAGATTCAGTCTTGTCTTTTCCGATGGACCCCGACGCGCCGATCCGAATCTGGAAGGTGCACATTGAGCCATCATTCAATCGTCTTGCGGCGTTGGAGACCTGGTGTCGCTGATTTTGGACACAAGGGACTATGAGCGTCGCTTGACCCGTGGAGTTAATGTGAATCCTGTAGCAGTTTTAGAATTCAGTCTTGTCTTTTCCGATGGACCCCGACGCGCCGATCCGAATCTGGAACGTGCACATTGAGCCATCATGCAATCGTCTTGCGGCGTTGGAGACCTGGTGTCGCTGATTTTGGACACAAGGGACTATGAGCGTCGCTTGACCCGTGGAGTTAATGTGAATCCTGTAGCAGTTTGAGAATTCCGTCTTGTCTTTTTTCCGATGGACCCTGACGCACCGATCCGAATCTGGAACGTGCACATTGAGCTATCATGCAATCGTCTTGTGGCGTTGGAGACCTGGTGCCGCTGATTTTGGACACAAGGGACTATGAGCGTAGCTTGACCCGTGGAGTTAATGTGAATCCTGTAGCATTGTTAGAATACAGGTTTGTCTTTTAGATGGATTCCGACGCACCGATCCGAGAACGTGCGTGCAATCGTCTTGCGGCGTTGGAGATCTGGTCAACTGGACATGAGCTTCTTTCCCGTGAAAGCTTCAGGAGCTTTCGTCTTTTCTACGGGTTCCCACGCAGCGAGTCTGAAGGTGGGCAATGTTCTTGAGTTGTCCACTGATTGGGAGTTATGATCATCCGACGACCAACAAAAAGCTTTAAGCGCTGGAGCCGGTTTGCCGCACTTTTGGTTCAGCGAAATCAAGTCTTGGTGAAACATCACGGGACAGTATGAAGTGGGCACCGACTGTTCTGGAAGACGCCGTAGTTGTGCCCCATGAGATAGGTGGCCAGCATCGCCGCCATCGCCACAAACACGAGAAATGCAAAGCGAAGTGAGAAGACAAATTACAATTGAAAAAGAAATAAAAACCAAAAGAACGCATTGGGGGATGTAGCCGTTTTCTTCAAAAAAAGATTGGGGGGGTCGCGCCTCAGCTTGGCGTAAACACGGCACTAGCCTTTTGAACGATTAATTCCCGCATTGTCGAAGTGATGCGCTGTAATTTCATCCTTGTATGGAACGAAAATCAAAGACTGAAAATGAAAGAGACTGGTATTCAGAAGGCAAGAACGATAATCACTAGAGTGAATCAATCGCATTCTGAATCGGAGCAGCACACCGCTCTAGTGACATAGCTAACTAATCTGGCATGACCTCCTTGTGTCGCTGAAGCACGGAAGAAAACGGCGGGAGGCGTACGGACGGAGTGAAAGAAAAAAAGCGTTCTTTTCCGAAAGAAAAAGAAACGGGGGGAAATTGGGGAAAGGAGGGTATTTTTTTTTTCTTTTTTCACGTGCACGCGTGTCTCCACGCGGACGAGAAAAAGAAGAAAAGGGTTGAGGAAAAATACAAAGGCAGAAAAGAGTAAAAACAATAGGCCCTCGCCATTTTGCTTGCTTCTTAGCGAATGGAAGAATCGAGAACGAAACTAACGTGGGATGAGAGGAGAGGAAGCGTGCCGTGTGCGGCGAAGCAACCTCGAACACTTGGTAAGCGATGCGAGGCGTCGTGCCGAGCAACACACGACATCTGTCGCTCTGTTTCTTTGTTGGGGGAAATTCTCATTCCAGCCCTCTCACGATCAAAACGCAAAAAACGGTGTTAAACTGGACGGGGGGATGGGACCAGCACAAGTGCCGGAGGGGGGGGGGGGGGGGAAATGGGGGAGAATCGCTGTTTGGTGACTGACTCTAACCGCGAGTCGCCGCGCAAGAGGTCCCCCGTGGCTGCTCTTCCTAGTACTGCTCGCCCTCACCTTCCTCCTCGTCGAACTCGCCCTCCTCCTCGACGGTGGCGTCCTGGTACTGCTGGTACTCGGAGACAAGATCGTTCATGTTGGACTCGGCCTCGGTGAACTCCATCTCGTCCATACCCTCGCCGGTGTACCAGTGGAGGAATGCCTTTCTCCTGAACATGGCGGTGAACTGCTCGGACACTCTCTTGAACATCTCCTGGATGCAGGTGTTGTTGCCGACGAAGCACGTCGACATCTTCAGACCCTTCGGCGGGATGTCGCAGATGGCGGACTTGATGTTGTTGGGGATCCACTCGACGAAGTACGAGCTGTTCTTGTTCTGCACGTTGAGCATCTGCTCGTCGACTTCCTTCGTCGAGATGCGGCCACGGAACAGCTGGCACGCAGTCAGGTATCTACCGTGACGCGGGTCAGACGCGCACATCATGTTCTTCGCGTCGAACGACTGCTGCGTCAGCTCCGGAACAGTCAGGGCACGGTACTGCTGCGAGCCACGGCTCGTCAACGGCGCGAAACCAACAAGGAAGAAGTGCAGACGCGGGAACGGGATCAAGTTCACCGCAAGCTTCCTCAGGTCAGAGTTCAACTGACCCGGGAAACGCAGGCAGCACGTCACTCCCGACATGACAGCAGACACCAAGTGGTTCAAGTCTCCGAACGTCGGCGTCGTCAGCTTCAGCGTTCTGAAGCAGATGTCGTACAACGCCTCGTTGTCGATCATCACGCACTCGTCAGCGTTCTCCACCAACTGGTGGATCGACAGCGTTGCGTTGTACGGCTCAACCACCGTGTCGGACACCTTCGGCGACGGGATCACGGAGAACGTGACCATCATCCTGTCCGGGTACTCCTCACGCAGCTTCGAGATCAACAACGTTCCCATACCGGATCCCGTACCACCTCCCAGCGAGTGCGACAGCTGGAACCCCTGCAGGCAGTCGCAGCTCTCCGCCTCCTTTCTGCACACGTCCAGCACCGAGTCGATCAGCTCAGCACCCTCCGTGTAGTGACCCTTCGCCCAGTTGTTACCGGCTCCGGTCTGTCCGAACACGAAGTTGTCCGGTCGGAAGATCTGACCGTACGGCCCAGCACGGACCGAGTCCATCGTACCCGGCTCCAAGTCCATCAGAACAGCGCGCGGCACGTAACGTCCGCCAGTCGCCTCGTTGAAGTACACATTGATTCTCTCCAACTGCAAGTCGGAGTCTCCCTGGTACGTTCCGGTCGGGTCAACACCGTGCTCGTCGCTGATGACTTCCCAGAACTTGGAACCGATCTGGTTACCGCACTGGCCGGCCTGGATCGAAACGATTTCCCTCATTTTGTGATGTTGAGCGTATGGATTATTCCTGGGGGGGTCGTGGAGGTTCCATTCTGGTGCAACGCTGAAACAGCAGAGTGTTTGACGGGCTTACAGCGCCGGCGATTGCAAGTGGCGCGTGTCATAGTAATGAACTTGGTGCGGCTTGTGCAACAACGACTACGAAAAAGAAGCGCAAAGCAAGTTGAAGTATGGCTAAAGTTCAAGTGGTCGAAAGCTTGTGTGTGGAAGTGCTTGCACCACGCCACCGATCTTTCACTTGGCCAACCTCTCACGTAGATGCTTTTTGCTTAACGTGTGCATGCTAATCCATGTGGTTCATGTACTTACAAAAGAACTCAATGCTTAACCCGCCCGCCGTAGCGAAGCAGAAGACGGCAGCCAAGAGGCCGCCACCAACGCCAGGGACCGGCGAACGACCAGCGTTGAAAAAGAGGTTGCTCGGCACCCCGAAGGAGAGCCCGATCGCCGGCCGCAAGCGGAAGAAGGCGAAGGCGACCACACCCGAGTCAGGGGTGCAATGAAGAAAGAGGAAGGCCCTTAAAGCAAGCAGCTACCAGAAACGTCCGACGTCCCCAAGCACTCCAGTGCCCTCGAGAGTGAAAAACGTGCAAGCCTGTCCGCACCTGTGCCCCCCCACGCAATCCCCGGAACCGCAAGAAAGCCCAGCGCCCCTGGCGCCACAAGTACTCGACCTTGACGACGCAATGACAGGTGACGACGTCATAAAGTAACCTTAAGCGGCGACACAGTGCATGCTAATCCATGTGGTTCATGTACTTAAAAGAACTCAATGCTTAACGGCTTATCACGTGGGCGGCCCTGAGATTACCCCCTCAAGACGCCCCCGTGCGGAACCCTTGCTGCCGTCTCTAAAAACCCCCGGATCTCGCGGGTGTGGACGGCATCATAAACGGTGTGGCCGGCTTCGTGCGCCAAAAGCGCCGAGCAAACCTGTTTCTGGATCCTATCGCAGAGGCAGAGGAAGCCCCTAGTTCCCAATTTGGGAGATGCAAGCCAAAGGTTCCCTTCGGCTGCAGACCCTTGAGAGGACTTGCCGCATGCGTTGACCGCATCCGAGCCCGGCCGATGAGTACGTGATCCTTGAGCGCGGACCCCCATCGTCACGTGAGAAGGCAAGCACGAGCGGTGATGACGGCGTGGACGACGAAGCTCAACGCAGCTCCGGGAAGACTCAGCGGCGCCAACAGCGCTGGGCTTGCTGTGGCTGCTGCCAGGAACAGCAGTGCTTCGTGCAACGGGACCCGCCCATCGCGGGAGAGCAGCGAACGCAGGTAAATGACCGAGTTGCACAACACCTGGAAGCCGAGCTGTGGGAGTTTGGTACGGTCCGCGGGCAAGACTTTCACCAGTCGTTGGTGCGATGGAGTCACCTTTGTTCTGGTGAAAACGCGGGTTCACCCTTTCTTCAGGTGAAATGCCTTGTGCGCCTCTAACCGAAGAAAGAAGAAGAAAGAGGCCGCTCCTGGTCCAGGAACGTGACGGTCAACCACAGCTTGCAAAGCTTGAGTTGGAGGCAGCAGTGCTGCAACCCCGTCCGCTCTGACCGTCTCAACGAGTTTGTGTTCAGCGCGAGCGCCAAGCCCCAAGGTGCGCCAAGCCTTGATGATTTGGTTTGGGAAATCGGTAGTCAGTTGACCCGTTCAGAATGGGCGTGAGCTCGGGTTTACTTCATTGAATCCCCCTGACGTAGAATCCTGGTTCCAAGAGGGCCACTGGCTGGTATACAGGACTGGCGACGCGGGATGAACCGAGAGCTGGCTTAAGGTGTCCGAGCGATCGCTCATCAGATCCCACAAATGAAAATGTGTTGCGACTCTAACCGAAGATTTTCAAGTGGCAAATACGTCCAGGAGGAGGGGGTGAGAAAGGTCGAACACAGCCATGGAAACTGGAATGAAAGCCGCTTACGGCAAGGGTGGGGCAGGTGGCCCCCCCAACCCCAAAGCTCAACGAAAGTGTGTGCATTTTGCCCGGATGATCGCCCCTCAGGGCGACTCTTCCTTTTTCCACCTCCGTTCGCCAGCAATTCGTTGGGCCCAGCAGCCTTAAAATGAAGTGCGCGGTGTTGTTGTAAGAACGCGCCGTACTGGGGCGCTTTTGAAGCAAAAACTGCGGGGGGACGATACCAGTCTGGTGAGTGCCTCCTCCTTCGCGTCATTAAGCAGCGCTCGCTTGCCCTTGAAAACGGGGTAGACCCACCGCGGCCGGGCTACTGCGATCGCCCCGATACTGAGCCCACTGCAGGCGTAAACGACAGAGACCCCCCTGCGCACAGCCTCCGGCGAAAACGTCCATTCCATACCCCCAACCCTATGGTTTCGCGTGGTCCAGAAGACTGCGGCACAAAACGGCATTGCAAGCCAATGCCGACAGCCACCCCCCCCAGCGTTGAGGAGCACCCCCCGTGCATGGCAGCTCACTGCCACAAACGCGAACTTGCATCGGGTAGTTCGAGGGGAATATGGTCCGCCAGAGTTGAGGGAGAGACTAGCACTGAGAATCGCCCCGGGGACCCCAAGGTTCGGTGCAGGTCTTTGGCTGGGCCGAGGATGCGCAGAAAGTGAGAAGAAGAGAAGAGAGGACACAAGGCACGCACGTTGCGCACTTGCGTATCACGCCCGCAGCGCTGTGTACCAGGTCGCCAGGTTGTTTGCCGCAGCACGAGCCTAAGCTAGGGGCTGTCCAGGGGGGTAGCCGATGGCCACGGCAGGGCACGCAAGTGAGAGGCTTTGAACGCCTCCGATCCACTGCGTTCTTGCTGTTTCCACTTTCCAGAAAAAGTGCGAAAGGGGAGCATCGTCGGCGCAAGTAGGAACAAGCATAATGTGCAGGGACATGGAGAAAGGCTCAGGCAGGCGCCAAACTAAGGATAGTCGTGCGCTTCAGATGGTCGTCCCGTTGCATGGTTGCCCGAAAATAAACCAGAAAGAAGAAACCACCACCACCCCCAATCAGCTACATGCGGCAACAAGAGTCCTTCGCCCCTGCTATTGACACCAGCCATTCTTGCCACGGCCGATCCTCCAGCAGTGCGCAATAGAAAATCCCTGCGACAGGCTTCCTAGAAGCCGGCAAAACAACGCAGCGTGCGTCTGTTGAACGACGGTCCGGGCTCCCAAGCTGCATCTTATACTCGAGCCCCTTTCGTTCGGCGATTGATCCGAGAGCAGGAGACACGTTTTCCGTGTCAATCGCGGATACTACGAGACTGAGACTGCAAGACCGGGTCATTGCAGAATGTGGCCCATGGCGGCGACCTGGACGCAAGACAACGCGCGCCAGGGACTTTTGCCTGGCGCAGGCCAAAGCAATACTCGTGCCCGACAAATCGAGCAGTTTTGTCGCCGGCCTTTCAAAAAACAGGAGTGCCTCAGACTGCGCTGCTGTCTCTTTATTTCTCGTACTCCTTCACTGTCGGACCGCCTTTGCCGTAGCGCTTTTTGCCGACGTTGAACGGAACGTACCTGAAAAAGTGTTGTGGGTGTGTGTGGTGTGACAACACATTTTCGACCCCTTCTTTTGTTGTTGTTTCCGGAATGACGGTTCATCTATTTTGCTACTTCGGGGCAACGAGAACCATGATTTATTGTGAAGGAACCCATACTTGTGGCGCCACATGTGCAGGATCTGCTTTTTGGCGGTCAGTGCGAACAGGAGGATGAAGTACATGAGGAGGATCGGCCAGAATACAGGTATGTCGAAGAGCGGAATCAACGTCATCACCAAAGCGATGCCCACTGCTTTCGAGGCGCTCAACCAGACCTTAAACTCGGGCATTTTACGAATGAACGGCTTGTGGTCATCGTTTTGCAACGGAAGTCCAACGCTTTCGTCTTCCTGTGTGCGTGAATAAATTGGTGTTAAGACTGCCTACACGGGATCAGGCACAGCACGTGGAAACCCATGATTGAAGCGCTTTCGGAACGTGATTTTGTGGCTGCGATAGAAATACACACCTCCTGTTCTGGATCCACAAGGGGTTGCACGAATAGAACGGCCAGCTTCAACAAGTAAATACCAAGCCCATAGGCAACGACGTAGTACCCCTGTGCATTGGTGTGTGCATGATTGCGATACCGATGAAGCATATGCCCCCCGAACAAAACCCCAGAGAGACGAGTTAGAGTGCAGGGGCCATCTCTGCGGATACTCGGGAAAAGCATGCACCCAACCTATGCATTGCTCGGACTTGAAGTCTTGTCCAAATCGGACGGCGTTCGGAACTGAACCAGCACATAGCGTTTAACTACATTGGAGACCTGGCGACACTGGTTTTCGACACAAGGGAGTTGTAGTATGGCTAAAGGACTACGGGCGTCGCTGATGAAGAGAACTGCACGGTGCTTGACGTTGGCGAGAAAGAAAATGATAGACTGGATACCTGGGCGGAAACGATTCTGATGCAGAAGACGAGGAGAAGCATGAACAGCGCCAGATATCGCAGCGATGTGTGCGGCACCTGTTTTGGATGGTTTTTTGTAATACTATTGTGTCGGTCGTTTCTTTTTGCCGACACCGGTTGTGGCAGTGTCGCTTAGTAAACTGGCTCTGTGGCTAAGGGTGGTTCAATTGTTTGGTCTCAGGGCTATAGGAAACGAGCATACCAACTCATCGAGAAACTTCTGCGCCTTGGCTGCCAGAGTCATCCCGGGGGGCTGCTCTGACTCATTCATGTCTTCAGCCCTGTTGTGGTATGCCCCTCTTGGCAACAGAACCTGTGGCAGGAACCCCACCCTCTGCAATAGATCGAGCAATTGTGGACTGAGATGAGTTATCGAATTCAAGTCGTATTCTCAGTCTTCGCTACGCAATAGGCTGAAGAGGGGAAAGGTGAACAAGAACGCTAAAACATCGAATGTTGCGGAAGCTAGAAGGTGCGCTCGGAACGGGCAACGTTGGACATCTGGAGCTAGAGCTGTGTCTGCTGTCCTTCTCCAATGGCTTGCAGGCTCGTTCGGTAACGGAGTGCAAGCCAAAGGGACCGGATAATTCGCCATGCTCAGTCTGATGTGGTAGCGTCTCGTCAACCACACCCGCAACTCGCGTGTGTTAGTCGCAGAACGACTCCAGGAGAGACGTACCAGTAATCATCGAAGTGGTCGCGAAGATGAACTTCACAGGCGGCTGCTCCTCGGTCTCCTGCTCCATCTGCCTCTGCAGAAGTCGCAGTGCCCCGATTTCAGACATTGTCACGCCTCCAATAAAGAACACAAGAATGACACGTGTTTTCCCTTTTTCAGCAACGTCGGAGTCAGCATCTTCTTCGGGGTACGTGGGGCCGGGGAGAAGGGAAAGCGATGGCTTCAGATTCACCCACTGTCGCTGAATGTCGAGGCCATCGAGGGTAGCCCCGATAATTGCTGGAATTACGGGGCAGAACCCGCGGTATGTCGTGTGCATCGACCCTGACAGCGGCGAATTCTCGTACAGCTTTAGCTGCTTGCGAATCGTTGTGAAAACGTTTATTCGCTTGACCTCACCTGCTTTCAGCAAGAGGCGCATGGCTTCTAGCCGCTCCCACTTCGCGATGACCGAGATGCCGTACATCTGCACAAGCTCGCGCTTCCACTGTTTTTGCTCGTCGGCCTTCAAGCCTCCGGTGCAGAGGGAGTACAAGCAAATTGTCTTCAGGACGTCATTCAATGGCATCTCCTTCCAAATCATCTCCTCGAGTAGATGCGCTGTTTCTTTCTCAATGTTTCCGCTTAGCAAATCGGTCTGCAGATCGCAAGCCTTCCGGTAATCGAGGTTTTCGGTCAGAACCTTCCGTACTTCCGTGTAAACAACGATGTGTTTCGAGAGGCGCTTCTTCTCTTCCTGCATGGCAGGAAGCTGGCGCGAGTACTCTTTGATCTCCGTCAGCGTTTTCAGCGATGCACGCTGTTCTTCCTTCTCCTTGAGCTTATGAGCCGACTGATTGAGTTTTGCCATTACAGCAGTAAGCGCCACGTCTCTGATTTTCTTGAAAATCGCATCTGTGCTGTCGAGAGTAATCGATTGGTCGCTGTCGGCCTCGTCAATAGTGAACGGCGGTTTCAAAATGTTATTCTGCATGCCGTAGAGCTCGTCGAGCGCACCATGGTAGGTCGCTTGCATGAGCAGTGGCGTAACGAAGTCGCAAGTTCTATCGAAAAGAAAGAGAGAGTCAATGATGGACGTCTGTCCCGTCAGCAAGTCAGCCGCTTCTGTTCGCATCTGTTCCAAAGTCTTAGCAACGACAGCACTGTGCGCTCCTTTACGCCGGATGCTTGTAATTGGTCCAAAGAAGACTTCGAGCTTAATCATGCTCTTGGCAACAGCATAGAGAACAGAAGGATCTTTGTCAATCAGAAGTTCCTTCAATGCTCGTGGCTGCATCATGGTCAACACGTCGTCATCAAGAACACCTAAATCAATGTCCAAGTCGCGGATGGCACCATCAATTTTACTCCTGACGCCTTCAACTGTGAACAAGTGTTCCGTCATCAACGTGTTCCGTGGGACGACGTAAACCCGGATGCGAGCAACGCCTGATGTGCTCAGATGGTTGATGTGGTTGGCAACTTGCTTCAGAACTTCGATTCTCGACTGGAGGATGAAGATGGCCTGCGTATTGGTATTCTGTTTTATCGCAAGCAAAAGGGCGTGTCTCATTGCGGGCAACGCTGTGCGGTTAAGGACTGCAAACAAAAATGTCAGCAGGGTTGACAATAACGCACACGTCGCTGCCCTGCAGTGTCAGTGAAAAAAACATGCTGCAGAGACCGCACCCCCCGTATTCAGAAAAAGTGTAGGATAGTGCCCAAGCTGATGGATTTAGGAAGAGATGATACAAAATTTAGGTTCGACTTCGGAGCATGGAAACACAGGCGTTAAGATTAGCAGGCGCGAAATATGCATCAACAAACAGACCCCACAAAGGACCTGCAGGGTGAGCGACCGGAAATCCGATCCACCTGCGCAGGATAAAAGAACGAGCAACGGCTGAGCAGAACTCACATTTCATTTGCGATGAAGCGAAATGATGTGGCTCCTAACAGTTCCAAGCTGACATTTCATTGTGCAACATAAGAAGGTCCGGAAATTTTAGGGAACCGCGGGTAACATTCGAGAGCGCCACTCACAGCACCATCTCTGAGCCCGGACCTAAACCCGCGCTGACATCCCGCATGTGTCCTCAGAGTCAATCCTTCTCGAAATTGTTTGCTGGCCAACATCGGCTGGAGGCTTTTAACCATTGCGACCTATTGCGGCTACGGTACGACCCGACAAAACGCCCAACCACGAAGAAAATCCAGTTTTCCAGGTTAGTCGCACCGCCTGCACTTAAATAAAATAACGTGCTCCAGCGAACCGCTGGATGGAGATGCACAACCAATGGTACTGACGTTGAACTTGAAGCGACCCCTCTGACGTCGTGTGGTACTGGCACCCACGAACGCAGCGAGAGTGGCGAAGGTGGAAAGCAGATTTCACATGTTGAAAGTGTTGCATCGTTTATCGGACGAAAGACATCCGAAGCTATCGAAGACAAGACATCACAAAAACGTCGAAACACGCAGCAAAACACGCGGACACGGATGCAAGAACACGAGCTGATGAAGATAGGAGAGATCTGCCGTCTGACCAAGGTTTCAGACTCAGTGGTTCCGGCTCAGAACAGCCGAGGAGCAGCGCTGGCCCGCAACTTGGGACGGAGCGGCGGATGATGCGTAGATCGGGGGGTCGTCGACAAATACGACAAAAGTACTGCCGCCAAAAAGAAAGCCGCCAGAAACTGCCAGAAGTTATGCGCCCCGGTGCACCATGAAACACACTACCCCAAAAGCACGATGTCAGCTTGGTCGAGGCAACCGAGCAGACTACACGGTACTGACAGAAGAAGACGTCTGCAGCAGACTGTGACCGACATAGCAAGATGATAGTAGCTGTCACGAGCCTTATCCTCGCAAGTCGAGTGAAAAGGCCGAGGCTTGCAAAGGATGAGCAGAGAAGATCGTGGATCCAGACCAGCAGGGAAAATAGAGAGTAAAGGAAGAGGTTCGCTCCGAGAAACAGCAAAACGGTCAACCTCAATATGCAAGCCATTGAGTAGCTGTGACAATCTCGACGGGCTTGTGTTCAGCGCAAGCACTTCGCTCTATTGAAAAGCATTCAAGGATCACCACGGAGCCTAGTCACTCACGGAGCACACTGCGCCGGACGAAGACCATCACGAGTACGAAGCGTCACACCCCACAATGGGGGACTTCAAAGACCCCCCGGCCTCAGGAACGCCTGTTCGTAGGCTTTGTCGAGGCAGTGTTGGATCCCTAGTTGCTCGTCGTGTCACCACCATTATCTGCAACCCCGCCGACACGGGCTTTGAGGACGGGGCCAAGGGTCTCATGCTCTTGCAAGCCTGTTGGACAGGAGCCACGAATATGGAGTCACCCACCCCGGATCATGAGCTGATGGGTCCCTCGACACCTCGTCGTTGAGAGCACGACTGTGTGTTCATAAGCGGAGACCCGCCACGAATGTACAGACCGAGAATCGTCAATCAGGGAACCCCGGGACAGAGGAAACCGTACGGTAGGGTGAAGAAAGTACAACGCCCATCTAAGTACACACCCTCGTGCACGGAAAGACGTTCGCGATGCAAGAAGAGGGATGCCGATTAGAATGAGTATGAATGACATACCACATGCTCGAAAGACATGGGGGGAATGCAAATTGACTTTACAAATTGAATCGGTCATGTTTGTGAAAATGCCAAAGTCAAGACCGTTCCTCTCGAGTTAGCATACTCGTATGCTCTCGATCAAATGGTCAAGGTAACACGATCAATCGATCAATGGAGATGCGATCGAGGACTGCTCCTTTGAAAGCTAAAGAAAGAATGGAATGATCAATGCATCAATCTAGGCTTGACACGATCTCTGGTATCGGGGAATCTCTGATTCGTCAGGTATGCACCCGTTATCGAATGTCGTCCGCAACAACTCCATCTTGCACCGCAAGACGAGGCGGTTGTCTCCGTCTACCAGGTCAGGTGGTCTACCCTTGCGAGCAAACTGTGGCAGGGAATGCCTTTCTTTTGAGCGGAAAATCTACAATGAACAGAGAAGGATGAAATTGTGCCAAACCAGGAGCGCAGCTGCCGAACTCTACACTTGGGTGGCCTACCTCTCGGGGAGCCAGCGCAATTTCAAATTGGTAGATTGGTGCAGGGCACCAAGAACACAACAGGTGTGCTGAGAACACAACAGGCGCCTATCCACCCGGCTCAGAAAATGAACGTTCGAACGTCTAAGTTCGGAGGCTGCATCCGGGTTCAACAATGTCTAGAGATTGAAGACGGCAAACGGCACGCCGGCAAACCACGCCGTAAGCGTCCCAGTGGGGGTGAGAAGCGAGAGGCGCATTTTTCTCACAACCTCGAAAAGCGAGAAGCATGAGCTAGTAGCGGAGCCTACGAGTGTCAATGACCTCCACATCGCTGTCACTCGACTCGACGACCGCCACACATCCGTAAATCGCAGCGCGGGCATTGCGCTCGTACAGTGTGACCTACCATGGATACCTCCATCTAGTCTACCATGTGGTATGGTGAAGTGGTCGGAGCAGCTCGAAGCAAATCTAGTAATCATAAAATTTGCACACTTGCCGCACTAAAGTCACGTCATCCCAAGCTCAACCAGGATGTCGTCCTGCGACGAAGCGAAAGACGAATGTGTTCGCAGACTGACGCAACTGCTCCAGCAACTGGCCAAGAGGGTACACCCCGCTTTCTACTTTATGGATTTCTAATTTATGGATTCACCAAACGCCTAAAATGAATATATTCGTCCATAAATTAGCTGACCACAAATTATAGGACACCCAAGCAACAAGTCACTGGCCATGCTATGGACAGGAAAGGACTCGGCGGAACAGTGCGGTGGTGGAACGAGAAGAGCACACAACGACCGGTCAGTCAATATTGTTCAATCTGCATTTGAAGCCGTAAGTAAGCCCTGTCCACAGTCCATCGATCGCAAGCTGGGACCGGTCTGAAGATTTCGTATAAGAACCTCCCTACTTTTTAAGAACGTCCTCCTTTATCGGAAACAAGAATTTGCTTTTGTGTGACTGTTCAAAAATTTCCGCGCCTGCGGCGCAGGCATATTTAGCATGTTGTCTGTCTCTGCGGTGGGTGGTCAGGGGGGTCGAGAAGAGACCCAATGGGGTCATTCGTTCGTGGTTGAACCCCCCAACCTCTGTGCGCCCTCCGAAGCCGGCTTCCAGTCCGCCTCGTAGTAGCCACGTACGCAGACTCGGAAGACTTTTCCTAACGCTTTTTGTTCCCCGCCAAACCATGACTGGGTCGGCCTGAATTGCTACTAACGTCGATTTAAGGTTAGAGTCGCATCGGGCTCGAAACACGTACAAAGCGACGCGCCGCTGCATTCGTCGTGTACGAGAAAACGTGTAGCGCTCTGCGTAGCTCTTAGGCAATTCCCGAGCTGCTCCGCCAGGGGTATACAACGGGGCCGTTTCTCCGACTTGATTTGAAACAAATACAAACCTGCGTGCTCTATAAGAAATGAAATAGTTAGCTAGTCACACAGGGGTGAGGGTAATAGAATGATAGGGGGAAATGAAATGGTGTGTGTTCACTACAAAGTTGCAATCGAGTGCTAGGAGAGAATTGGGCGGGATGTTGGGGAGAATGCGAGGTGAAGAAACGATGAAAGAAGACGGATGCTGAGGAATTGAGGAAGGGTGGTCAGAGATGGCGAATAGATGGTAGTCAACTCTGAACACTCGGGTGTCGGTTCTTGCGAACTGCGCGGGAATGGATAATCTGGTGGGAGAAGAGCTGAGAGGAAACAGGTGATCAGGCGAAGAAGCGGGAGGAAGGGGAGTGATTTAGAGTGGAATCGGAAAGGGTGGGAGGGGAGCCGATGGGCGAGTGACAACCTCGTGCTTACCATTGGAACATAGGAGGGGCGGGATGAAATTGGCAACGGGTAAGTTGGCAACGGGGAGGGACGCGGGATGATTCGGTGAACCGACGGGAAGGCGACATCGTCTTCGTCTGAGTGGCCGGTGATTCCGAAAGGAAGGTTCGAAGAACCAGGAAAGCGATGAAACAATTAGGAAGCAGCGCACGAGAAACGGAGGTGTGTGCGACGAGAAGAGACGAGCCAAGCAGTAGGGCAAGGGCGCGGTTGGGAAAAGCGGATTGGGTTGGAGTGGGGGGGGTGGGGGAATGAAGGGGGGAGGGCATGGGGGGGGGGAGGGGGGGGGGCATGGGCATACCGTCGCAGACTTGTCGCAGGCGAACAGGCGGTCGTTTGATTTGTGGACTTCGATAACATTGTCTTGGGGAAGCGCAGACCGCAGGTCCGACGTACCGAGCACCAGCTGAAAGAGCGCCTCGAGCGCCGGGTCGTAGCACAGCACACATTTTCGGTTGAAAACCTGCAACAGCGTCGCGGAGTTGTGCTCCTTAATCAGGCTGAGGTTCACCGACATCCTGCACGCCTCGAGTAGCGTGTCCTCTAGACGGGTCGGAGCGCTTCTTTTTCCTCCCGTGCCCGGGGACGATCCGGCTTATGTCATCTGACAGATAACTCCCACGGTCGACCACCACCCACCCGCCCCACCTCCTGTGCACTCGTGCTGGCTTTTCGCACCTCTGAGTCTGAGTATCTTGCTTCGGGCAACATAAGAGGTCTCCCGCGTCAACTGGACATGTGGGGGATGGATATTGCGGCAGAATCTCTGGCGGGAATGCGGATGCCGCCGTTGATAAAGGCGGCAGTCGACAGCATGTGCTTTGGCGGTGCTGTCAGCGAGTGAACGATAACGTGGGGGAAACGAACAACAGCGACACGGGCGGAGTACTCGTATGTCTCGTGATCGTGGCACTCTCCGAGAGTGAACGATGCAGCGGTAAAAGCAAACACAGCGTTCTTCGTATGCATCGCTCTCTGATCGTGGAACTCTCAGCGAGTGAACGATGACGTGGCGAAAACGAACGACAGCGGTAAAATGGCGACACGGGGGGTACACGTGCTTCTCGCTCTCTGATCATTTCTTGACGGTACGGAACGGGGCGAGGGGAAAAGAAGGAGGAGGAACAAAACTCGCTAGGAGACACAAAAAGGGTCGCTCGCAACGGACTATGTCGAAGCAGCGGCAGCTGCCTATCTGCTGAACAGAAACCCCGCTGGCGCGCACTATGTTCTTTCAACCGAGCCTTATTTTCTGATGACACGAAGAGGCGGTGCTAGGTGAAGTGAGGATGCCTCCTGCACCCGGCAAGCCGGAGGGAGGGCATCTTTCTGAATGATGGTGGACCCAGTGTTCGTGGAGCTCGGGAACTTTCTTTGCTTCGGACTGCCCACTCATCTGCTAATCCTGTCACGGGATGCGGCCACTTTCTTCGTCGAAACGGCCCCCATGGGAAGCGACTGTTTCCGCGGAACGAGAAAGAGGACGACGAAGATCGCGCCCGCGCCCCCCGCGGCTCTCTTCTTTTCCGTGTCCTGTTCCTCCTTTTCTTTCCCGCAGGAAGGGAACGCCCCGAGGAAGAAGATTTGCTGGGTGACATTCGCTGCTTAACGGTTGGCCTTGGCGACACGCTCGGTTTCGTCCTTCTTGTGGATGGCGTACGAGTTGGACGAGCCCTTGGCGGCGTTGCAGAGCTCGTCGGCGAGGCACTCAGAGATCGACTTGATGTTACGGAAAGACGCCTCTCTGGCACCGGTGGTGAGCAGAGCGATGGCCTGTGCGAAGGTGGGAGAGTTTCGGAGGTCCCACCACAATGATAAACAATCGGGATCACAAGACGGCCTTGCCCCGCTAACTCCACATGTACTCGATCCTGACGACGCAATGACGATGTCATGAAGTACCTGACCTGTATGCAGTACATGCGGTTAATGTCCTCAAAAGAACTCCATGTTAAACGAAAGTCCGCGTGTTGCTCGTACTTGATTCGAGCCATGGCAGCATGCCGCCTTCCCGTCACTGTATCGTTTGGTTGAAAGCATACTGTGTTTACACGTCGGAGAGGAGACACGTCGACGGCCTGACGACGCGCAACACCAGCCGATCCAACACGGGTCGAATCTTCACGTGCACCGGATTTGGCGACGGCGTCGACAACAATCTAGCGGTTTGGGTTCGATTTGGTTCATTACTATACCCGCAAGACGGTCCATACGAAAAGAACTACTTAATCAAACGGGCCTATGGTTTGCCCATGGGGTTCACCATGTGTGGAGACACCGGCCAGCTGCTCTTAATCACAGCATTGCTCAGGGTCGAAGGCCTGACAAACACACTGATGAAATACAGCTTTTGGTCAGTGCGTTGTTCAGGGTAGCCGAAGGCCCGACAAACACACTACTCCAACAAACCCGCAGCTGTTGGTCAGCACCATCCAATCCGCGACCAACGAGGGATAAAACTTGGGATACCTGGAGCGGGTTTTCACCACTCGTGAGGTGGATGATTTCGAAGGCGTGGCGCATGATGCGGCAGGCCTGGATCTTCTTACCGTTGTTGCGACCGTGCATCATCAGACTGCAGGTCAGACGCTCGACGATCGGGCACTTGGCCTTCCTGAACCTCTTCTTCGACCACCTGTTGCAGTGTCGTGAATTGCATCATTTTTTCCGACCAACCGACATCCTCGGCCCATCCTGGTCTGAGTGACAAGAAACCTGGTTGATCCTGCCAGCAGGCATGTGCCTGTTTTCGAGGAGGAAATGGATGAGCAGCGGGTCTGCAGGCTCATCAAATCGGTGGCAATCTACACGGGACAGGTGCCTTTTGGGCCCAGTTGGATAACAAGGCTAACACTATTGCTAATGGCCGAATAATCCAACTCGATTCAACTCCGTTGCCTACACCGCGGGTTCGAGGTGGACTACTTTTCGGTCGAATATATTTCCGTCCGCCTCGTCGTGCTCGACCTTCGCTCGGCCTTACAAGGGGTGCGCTGGCAGCTGACTAATGTTCGGGTTTTGGTTGAGACGGCTACGAGCGCACGAGTTAAAGTATAAGAAGTAAATGCATACCTTCCGGCGTTGTGCGGGAGGTAGATCGGCTTCAGGGTGATGTAGTCCTGAAGCGACAGGTCAGTGCACTTAACATTCTCCAGGGACCATTTCCCGAAGAGTTTTGGTTGGGTCTTCGCCATTTTTTTGTTTCCCCCCCTTTTTAACGCCACCTGAGAGGATGTTGCGCTGCAGGACACGCAACCCCATTGTCCGTGCTCCGCGCTGATGGGCTGCCCTCGTGCCCGTGGTTTGCATATACGTCGAACTTTGAGTGCGTGAGCCCCTCCGAAGAAAGGTCCATCACACTAGCTCCAGGCTACTTAGTCCGGGTCTCTGGGTCGCGCCCCCTTCTCTTGGTCGCCTGGTCTTGCGTCTTGCTGGTCCGTCCGGGCTGGTCGCATTCGCGCTTCCCCTTCGTCTTGCATCACCTCGTCTCCACTCCCTGCCGCACGGGGTGCGTGTGGGGCAAGAGGACTTTGATCCTGAGCATCCCCGTTGCGCAAGCCGGCTTCGGTTGCTTACCTCAAAATCTTCTTTTCCCGCGGCGACTGGTACGTTTTGGGGGTTTCTGTGTTTTCAACTGTTACATCGGCTCCGACTGAACTGTGCGATTCTTGAAGGAGATCCTTCAGGAAGCAAATCAAACAGCCAACTCGCCGCTGCAGTCCCGTCGGCAACGCGACGCATCCAGTCGATGAGAAGCTCGGGACACTGCTACCGCCACGCGGAGGAAGGCGAAGGAAACGGAGAAAAGTGCCGAAGTGGTTTTTTATCTTGTCTTACTGAAAGGTTTCATGACTGCCCAACACCGACAAAACCTTCAGGTTCCCCCACAGGCTGACGCGGCCTCATCGGCGAAAAAAGTCAAACAAAAAAAAGGAAAATCATAGAAGAAAAGGGCGGCGAGCGAGCAGCAACACGATTAACGGTTGGCCTTGGCGACACGCTCGGTTTCGTCCTTCTTGTGGATGGCGTACGAGTTGGACGAGCCCTTGGCGGCGTTGCAGAGCTCGTCGGCGAGGCACTCAGAGATCGACTTGATGTTACGGAAAGACGCCTCTCTGGCACCGGTGGTGAGCAGAGCGATGGCCTGTGCGAAGGTGGGAGAGTTTCGGAGGTCCCACCACAATGATAAACAATCGGAATCACAAGACGGCCTTGCCCCGCTAACTCCACATGTACTCGATCCTGACGACGCAATGACGATGTCATGAAGTACCTGACCTGTATGCAGTACATGCGGTTCATGTCCTCAAAAGAACTCCATGTTAAACGAAAGTCCGCGTGTTGCTCGTACTTGAATCGAGCCATGGCACCATGCCGCCTTCCCGTCACTGTATCGTTTGGTTGAAAGCATACTGTGTTTACACGTCGGAGAGGAGACACGTCGACGGCCTGACGACGCGCAACACCAGCCGATCCAACACGGGTCGAATCTTCACGTGCACCGGATTTGGCGACGGCGTCGACAACAACCTAGCGGTTTGGGTTCGATTTGGTTCGTTACTACACCCGCCAGGCGGTTGATACTAAAAAAAACTACTTAATCAAAACGGGGGTTTGCCCAGGGTTCACCGCCCCGGCTGCTGTGTGGAGGCACCGGCCAGCTACTCTCAATTACAGCAGCGCGTTGTTCAGGGTACAGTGCGTTGCTCAGGGTAGCCGAAGGCCTGACAAACACAACAAACCCGCACAGCTGTTGGTCAGCAGGACAGGGCGCTCCAGCTACCATCAAATCCGCGACCAACGGGGGGTAAAAATTGGGATACCTGGAGCGGGTTTTCACCACTCGTGAGGTGGATGATTTCGAAGGCGTGGCGCATGATGCGGCAGGCCTGGATCTTCTTACCGTTGTTGCGACCGTGCATCATCAGACTGCAGGTCAGACGCTCGACGATCGGGCACTTGGCCTTCCTGAACCTCTTCTTCGACCACCTGTTGCAGTGTTGTAAGATTCATCATTATTGCCGACTACTGCCTTTCCACATTACCCGGTCGGCGTTTACAGTTCTACGTTGTTCACGATCTTCTCTCCATCTACTGCCCGGATACGGGTATCTGGCAGTTTCGGTGGCTATGCCGTGACAATGGTGCTCGCCTCGCGACCTGTGAAGCAGAACATACTCGGAGGTCGGACGATCAGCATCAACTGATAAATGTAGTGAGAAATGGTAAGCTAAAAAATTCTCGTTTCGCATAGCACGTCAACACGATTAAAAACAACAAAAAATCACACCTTCCGGCGTTGTGCGGGAGGTAGATCGGCTTCAGGGTGATGTAGTCCTGAAGCGAGAGGTCCGTGCACTTAACATTCTCCAGGGACCATTTCCCGAAAAGCTTTGGCTGCGTCTTCGCCATGTTGGGCTGATACCTTCAATGTTCCTGTGAAAAACTAAATGTGGATTGTGGCAGACGGATCGGTGCGCGCGCAGTGGTCGTAGAGAGCAGCACCGCTCATACTTGCAGGAACGGGTTCATCCGGTAGCCCATCATATCACTCGCTTTACGCTAGACGACAACACATAGCTGCCGATATCGCTTTCCGCCTTTCGCCGAAAGCCGACGTGTTTGCCTGACTCGCTGCTCTTCTCATCCAGCTTTCTGGAGGTTACCCCCTTCGGGCATCCCCGGTTCCGGTACCATGGTGTTCGCCACGACGCCCCTGGAAATCGCACAACGCAATCGCTTGCAATCTGGGCACCCCGTAGCAGCACATGAAACCCAGCAACTAGTAACTGATAACCGGTAACAGCGAATGCCACACGACGGCGTCGTGGCTCGCTGCTCTTCTCATCCAGCTTTCTGGAGACGTGATCCCCTCCGGGCATCCCCGGTTCCGGTACCATGGCGCCACGACGCCCCTGGAAATCGCACTACGCAATCGCTTGCAATCCGGGCGCCCCGTAGCATCACACGAAACCCAGCAACTACGAACTGATAATTGGTAACAGCGAATGCCACACGACGGCGTCGTGTGCGCTGCAGGGCTACCTAACCCAGGCTCCAAATAATAATCAGCTCCTTTGCGTAGGCGCACTTTCGACATCGAGAGAGATGAAAAGGGCCGTCGCAAGGGGACACAAAAAAGTGGCTAGGACTTTTCTATGAGGAAAGGTGTGTTTTTTGGATATTGGTTGCATGAAGCCGCCGGCCCGAAAGCCGGGTGTAAATGTCAGACAGGAAGGAGGCAAGGACTGAAGAATTGACACCGAACATATTGGAACATGACCGATTCATTTTTTGCTCCTCCGTGTCTTTCGAGCACGTACTTATGCTACGCTCTTCGCGAATTTCGTGTATTGTTCTCATCGCATTTGAGACTATCGGAGCGGGAGGCCCATGCTATGTCGCTAGACTATAGAGCGGAGTGCGATGTCCCGTTTCATTTCGACTGACTCACTTTTGTGAGAAGCGTACTTGCCTTACAACAATCTAGCTAGCGATCTTCTGCAGATCAAGCGTCTGTCCGTGAAAATGAGAGGCTTTTGAGGCTGGGAGACGTGCGACGAATCAGCCAATCGGCACGCATTCCACTTTGCGTGATTGAAGCAACACGTAGCCTCGTCGACGCTTTTCGTGTCCTTCTACTATGACGTGCTGACTGGTTTATTCGGACTTCAGTCCCTTGACATCCCGCGAGCTCGGTGCGGTGGTGGCGTCGAGCGGGGCGTCAACCTTCACGCGAGGGGAACCGGAAACGCGCTGGGCAGGGACTGCGTTCGGTTCGTCTTCGCCGACGCCGATTCCACGGACGTGGCCACGCAGCAGAGGACGTACACGCCTCGTACACGCCTGCAGTGACAGGGCAAGGACACTTAACATCCCACGAGCTCGGTGCGATGGCCCGTCGGCGGGGCTTCGACCATTTCACGCGATCGGAACCGGAAACGCGGTGGGCAGGTACTGCGTTTGGTTCGTCTCCCCAGACGCCGATCCCGCGGACGCGGTGCCCACGCAGTAGAGGACGTACACGCCTGCAGTGACAGGGCAAGGGACACTTGACATCCCACGACATTTTTCACACGATCGGAACCGGAAACGCGGTGGGCAGGTACTGCGTTTGGTTCGTCTCCGCCGACGCCGACTCCGCGGACGCGGTGGCCATGCAGTAGAGGGCGTACACGCTGCCGGTTTGGAGGGCGGGGACGGCCCAGTGCCGGACGAAGGCGTGCGTCTTGCCCCTGTGGTACCGGCAAGACGCCGCCGTGCAGCTCTCGACCGGCACCGGCGGGCACGACTGCCAGCAGAGCCGCCCGTCGTCCGCGAAGAGCCGGAACGCGTTCTTGTCGTCCGGCTGGAACTCCAGGCACGGCGCCACGAACAGGTTCTCGCACGCGTGCGCCGACTGCTTGCTCAGCACGAACGACAGCCGCGTGACCAATCCATCGGGCACCGCCGAGACTCCGTACGGGTTCCCTCCGTTGTACATGCACGCGCCATCGCCTCTGTAGTTGTCTTGCGTCGCGCTAGAGCGGCAGACGATCTGCTCGTAGACACTCCACTCGTCGGCGTGCGAAGTGTGGCAGCGGTCGGTCTCGCAGCAATTGGGGTGGCAGTTCGTGGCCACCGGCTGCTCGGACCTGCAGGCGCACGGCAGCACGTCGCCCTGCTCGATGAGCAGCAAGCAGTCGGCCTCCGTCAGCAGCCCGGACCCCAGCTGCACCCCGCCCAGCCCCAACGACCCGGTCGAAGCCCCGCTGACGACACACACCGCCGCCAACAGACCCGCAGCCACCCTCGCCAACCCGAAGCGCATGGCCCCGCGCGGTCCTGCATGTGCCCGTCTCCCGCCCGCGCCGCCGCCGCTGAGATGCGGGCCCATGGCCTCCCCTCCCCCCGGGCTCCTCGACCACGATCCCTCCCCTCCCAAGAACGGAGTTTCTTCCTGGTGATGATGAGCGATCGATACTCGAAAAGCTCGGGCGCAGAGTGGGTTCACAATTTCGTGTGGGGCCGTTGTTCCACTCGGACAGGGTGTCAGTCTCCCGCTCGCGCCGCCGTCAAAAGGTGAGAAGCAGGCCCATGACAAAGTTTCTTCCTGGTGATGATGATGAGCGATCGCTACTTGAGCGGGTTGCGTTCCGCCCAGAGAGACGCGGAGCTGCGGCTTTTTACTTGTTCGTTGTCGGCGGCACAGATTGTGTTCAGGTGTCACGCACCGCTCTGCTGAGCATCAACAGCATATCCATCCGCTGCTGTGTAGTGCTAATGCATGCTGTACGTACTAGCAGAGGAGGATGCTACGTAGCTATACACCGTAGTAGCTACCGTAGTAGGTGGTATGTATATACATACCTACGTACTGCATGTAGCAGCGTAGCAGTACACCGAGATGCTATGCGTACATTCGCGGTGTGAAGCCGCCCACGTCAAATCTTGGTTGAAAAAAGGGGAGAAAAAACGGGGAGTGCAAGGCTGCGTACATGAACCGCATAGTTTGGCATGCACAAACAACTAAGTGTCGGGAGAGGTAAAGTGCAGGTGCCGTGAAGGCAGGCACGAGCTAGGGTTCCTTTAAGATGTTTCGGTTGCGAAAACTTCAAATGGAAATGCAAGTACAACAAGGGTAGGCTTGCCTTGGCACAGGCGAGCGTTGCTTGGATGTTGACCATGGGGTTCAGTGAGTGTAGGTGCCGTGAAGGCAGGTGTGCACTCGTTGAGCACTGAGAGCTATAGCGGCTGCTGAAATATCTCGTGAGACGTAGAGAATAATGGAGAGTCTCGTCCAGACCTTCACTCTTCAATACGACACGGGTCTGAACGCATAATCGACGTGTGAGGACAAGGAGGAGGGGGGCTAATTCCGTCCCCTTCCAACATTGACATTGCGTCTGAAGCAGGTGGACTCAAGACCCTCAGGGGCTTACCTCTTGTCTCTTTCTAGGCCCTCGCTCAGTGCTCAAACAAGTTTGCTTGGAAACAACGTGGTGTTGCTTGTGTTGGGTAACTTCCTCCAACTACGTGATCTAATTGGGACACAACGAGACTGTCTATTCATCAACCTCACTTGAGCTCCTTGGCCTGCACCTTTGCCGCACTGGGAGAATTATGGTCGGCGCCGCGTTGTGTCGAGCTTTCTGCCTAAAGCTAGTCCACTGATAATATTTACTCACGGATATTATTTGCTTCACGGGTAGTATTTGCTCTTGTAAATGGATTCACTTATTATTTACTTTCCCGCGTATTGATTACTTACTTACTTATTTTTTTTTTTTTTTTCTCTCGTGGGCGTCCGCCGAGGCCCACTCCCTCAGCTGCTTCATGATGAGTCCATTCAAGGCCCCGGGGAGTTTCCTCTTTGACTCAGCCAGCGCGGCATTTGCTGTCGTCAGCTCAGCCCTAAACTTGCTCACAAGTTTTCTTAAATTCTTAAATTCTTAAGTTTCTTAGACTTAAAAGTGAAGTCACGACGGGTTCCGCTTCTCCCGCTGCACACCTGTGGACATGGTCAACAGGATCGCCAATTTGTCACCACTTCAGATCTCTGCATCCGGGTTGCGGAATGTTCACGCATTCCCTTTCGGCAATCCTGCACGTCCGAGCAAGCTCGTCAGTGGCAGCTTTGAGGCGAGCAATTACACAGCCACAGCCTGGAACTGGGCCTTCTTGGCAGGGGGTACATCGGCGTCGGCTTCATCAGGGGCTACCTCTTCTTCATCGTCGTCTATCTCGCTCCCATCTTCATGCTCCTCCGACTCGGCCTTTTGGATGGCAGCAGCAGCGACCTCCATGCCGTCGAGTGAAGATACGCTGTCGTCCTAGAGCAACCACCTCTATCTCGGCCTTCATGTTGGCCTGTGCCATCATCTCCTTGAGGGTGTCCATGTGTCGTTGAACGGGGGTATAGGTCCTTGCACAGGTGGTTAGTGGTTAGTAAATAATAACCGACCGATTTTCCAGTTCGGTTATTATTTACTTCTTAAATAGTTTCGTTTCGTTTATTTACTATCCCGTGTAGTATTTACTAATGGATAAGTAAATAGTATCCGTGTAGGGGGGTTAGATAGATGGGGTTTGGTGCTCCATGTTCGTAGGTTGCGTGGCATGGGTTTGGTCGCCCGGGTAGGTACATCCGGTCTCAGCTTTCTGGCCACGCCTTTGCAACACTGGAGGGTTCTGTTGTGCCCCACGTTGCTGCGGATTTCCACTCTTTCCTGACGAGGGATGTTTGGCTCAGTTGCTGTCGAAACATGAAATCCCGATTGGCCGATACTGTTGCCATCCGGGTTGCTTCCGGCACGTGCGCAACAAATATCAGCCGAAACTAGCAAAAGCTTTAGCGCCTCACACATGACACTTAGTGATTAGTGTGAACTTCAGATGCAGGTACCACAGGGGTAGGCTAGCATTGTCAAAGGCTAACGATACTTCTTATAACGTCGTCCGAAGACGGTCGCGATAATGAAGATGATGAGGTCAGGCTAATGGTATCTAGCTAGAATGCTTGCTGCGCACCGCGTGCTTTTTCGTGGTTATTTCGCTCGGGGGGGGTGGTTTGTTGAGTAATTTGAAACTAAAACGCAATGCAAGTACAACAACTTGTTGGGTATTGAGCTCTTGTCAGTACATGAATCACACGGATTCGCATGCACGAACTGTTAAGAATCGGCTGCAGCAATATGCCGGTGCCTGGAAGGCAGGCAAGCACTGTTCACGACCAGACATTTTTTGAGTAAAGTGAGAACTTGAAACGGTAATGCAAGTACAACAGGGGTAAGCTTGCGTGCCACAGGCGAGCTTTACTTTGATTGTTGGCTGTTGGGTGATCAGAAGTGCAAGCGCCGTGAAGGCAGGCATGCACTTGATTACTGAGAGGGTGGGTCTCGTTCAGACCTGACAGGGGAGTTAACAGGAAGGGTGCGTGGTCGGGAACGAGGAGGCGGAATTGCCTGTGGTATTAGCCAATACCGAATCCCTAAGGTTCCTAGTCGTCCCCTTCCAACCCTTGCAATACCTCTTGTCTTCTTTAGGTCTTCGCTCGACCTTCCCGGGATGCACCGAAGGTACTCAAACAAATTTGCTTGAAAAAGACTGGTGTTGCTTGTTTGGGTAATTGTCCTCGGGGCGGCTTGATATAGTTAGCGCGAAAGGCAAAAGAGCCATTCGGGTCCGCAAACGAAAAGCCAATGCTACTCGCATCGGATTTCTGTCGCAAAATACCCGCCACTCAGGATGGCATCTGACGTGAAGTCCATCCGCACGGTGCCACTGAAATGCACAGGTGGAGGTGCGACGTTCCCGCTGTAGCGGTCCCCGGCAATCGTAACGAAGTCAGCCCCAGCTTCTGTCCGCAGCGACAAGAAGCGCACTTCTCCAGCGGCCTGGCATGAAATTGACCAACACAGATGCATGTCGTTTGTGTATCCGATTAGATCAACGCGTAGGTCCGATCGCACGCTCACAGCCGCACACATCGGGTCACAAGTAGGTGGTTCGGCAGTAGATGGTGCATCAGTAGCTCCGCCATCGATAGACAAGCTTGCGGAGTCGATGGCTGCATCTGAGGAACCCCTTAAGCCTGTCAACCTGTTGAAACGTAGCCGCAGCACAAACCCGGTGTATGGCAGCAAGTTTACCGTCGCTATTTGCCACGAGTTCGTCTGAGCGCCGTACAAGACCCACACGCTATTCCACGTCACACCTTCGTCCTTGCTTGCTTCAAGCTGCAGGATGCCGTAATCACTGAGGTCCCCATACATATGGTATGCGAACGAAAACTCGGCGGTGGTAGCGTTTGTCAAATCAAAACAAGGCGAGTTCAACATGGCCGTCAGGTTTGAAGGCACGTATCTAGAATCGACGAACGCATAATACTGCCCGTCATATGCACTTGCAGGCCCCGTGTTCGTCGCCAGTGTCGGGCCCGTTCGCCGGTCCCAATTCGCATGATCATAATCCTCTTGGAACCAGGTACCAAAGGAGCTTTCAAAACTCTCTGTCTGAGGGCCTTCCCAATGGCGAACGCAGCCAGAACGGGGCTCAGGAGCTACTTGTCCATTCACGATAGACACAGAGAGCAAAAGCTGCACTGCGACCAAGGTACTGCATGTGCGTGGCGCCATTTGATGCGAAGAGGGGCAGAAACGCTTTCGCGGAGCGGTTGTCAGTTCGTAATTACCCTTTTTCCAATACAACTGAATTTGTGTTTGGCTTGAATCAGCGGACTTATGGTATACAGCAGTGACCCGATCCTGATTTACTGGAAAGGGATTTGAGGTTAAGTACACTTGTTGGGACCCGAAAGATGGTGAACTATGCCTGGATAGGACGAAGCCGGGGGAAACCCTGGTGGAGGTCCGTTGCGGTGTTGACGTGCAAATCGCTCGTCAAAGCTGGGTATAGGGCGAAAGACCCATCGAACCATCTAGCAACTGCACCACTGGCAGCAAAGCCCAGCGCCAAACAAGCCGCAATGCTGTAGATGCGGACCATTGCCGTCAGTGACCCGGAAAAGCTCGGACTCAGAGTGGGTGCCGAGCAGGTTCACGATAATCGTGTGGGGCCGTGTTCCACTCAGACAGGTGCCGCATTCGCTTAATCGTGCGGCGAAACGGTGGACAGGCACCACATGCTGAGATCACATACAAGCAGGCCAGAAGGCTTCTGGCCATCAGCACCTGCCTTTCAAGATTTTGGAGATGGAGGGGTATCGAGTCGTTGATGACGGCACGGATGGGAGGCAGCATCCCCAGGAACCTTGAGTGTCATGCATGGGCGGTTCTCGAACGCCGCGTTTGGCCAATATATGCGAAATGCTGCTAACGAAGAACGCGAAAACGGCTAGGTGGGGTTGGTGTTCCTTCGCCGGGATTGAGATAACGGCGATGTTTTTCGGAACTCCTTCCCCCCCAAGCGAGCGATCCGAGAAAGTGGGCTAGGATGATTGGCTAAAGAGCTAACAGGTATCTACGGGGGGTTGCCCACGAAGGTGCGTTGTGTACATCCGGTGGCGATCCCACCTGGAGGTTTCCCCTCTCCTGTGTCTAACAAACTCGGCGGAGCAAAGTGGATGGTGATGACCAGTCCGAGATAGCGAAGTTCCACGGAGCACGCTGAAGCGCTTGTAAAACCGCCAACGTCTCGAAACAAGCAGAACGTCGCTGGCCCGTCAGGTCTCTGAGATAATGCCTTGGTCGTGCTGTCAACCGAGGCGGAACACATGTGGGTGTAGGTAAGTGTCGGCAATAATAAGCATGATATACTGACACATCGTGTCAATGTCTCACCTGAGAATGATGGCGAGCAAGGCCAATATGCAGACAAGCGCTTTGTCACAAAACTCTCGTTTTCCAGGGCTAAGTGAGTGCATCACTTTTCCAGGACCCCGCTGTCAGACTCCGGGGTCGGTCCGACGCTTCTTTGCTGGCGTAGCGACGCTGCTGGTGGCGCGGAGCTTGTAGCCTCCTGTCGTCGTGAGGATGTCACCCATGGCGTTCAGGTGCGCGACGGTCTTCTCCGCCTTCGCTTCGGAGTACGCCCAGCGCTGAAGCTGGGCGACGAGTTCACGGTGGGAGAACGGGGCGCTGGGGTCGAGGTCGTTCCGGGCTATTTCGTCGCGCATCCAGTGCACCAAGGCGCGGCCGTCCTTCGAGCGACCCGCGCCGCAGGGTCCGCGGTTCGCGTCGATTTGCCCGGTTTCCACGTCGGTGCACATCTGGTACAAGGAGCGCTTCATCAAATCGATGACGTCCTTCGCGTCGTCCGCGGTCACCACGCTGCGCAGCTGCACCTTGGCCCGGGCTTGCGCCAGGCGGACCAGCGACTCCAGCTGCCGCGTCGTGATGAGCATCGCGTCTTTCGAATCGCTCAGCTTCCGAAGCTGGATGAAGTAGTCGTGCAGCTGCTGCGACGCTTCCGGCGACAGACGCGGCCGCACGGTCCGCTTCGCGTAGGCCGCACGGTCCGCTTCGTCGTGAGGTACTTCGTGATGAGCTTGTGCGGCACCAGTTCAGCGTCGGAGTATTTCCTCGAGAGGAGTCTGCTCTCCATTCCCTCCGATGTGTAGGAAAGCACCTCCTCTTTTGCTCCTGCAGCGGCTGCTGCTGGGGGGCGAGGCGGGTCGGGGTTTCTGCGGCCTGCGTGGAGGGATAAGACGTGCTTGGTGAGCCCCTCCTGCTGGATGCCGCCAATGGTGTCTTTGACGATGAAGACGAGGTCGAACCGGGAGAGGAGCGCCGGGTTGGTCCGCACGTTCTCGGCGACGCTTTTGAGGTCGTCGTAGTGCCCCGACGTTGGGTTAGCGGCGGCGATGACCGACGTGCGCGCGGGCAGCGAACCGACGGCGCCGGCCTTCGCGATGCTGATCCGCTGCTGCTCCATGGCTTCGAGCAGGGCCTGGTGCTCCGTCTTGTCCATCTTGTCGAACTCGTCGATGCACGTCGTGCCCTGGTCGCCGAGCACCAGCGCGCCCGCCTCCAACGCTGTGTCGCCCGTAGCGACGTCCCTAACGAGGGTCACCGTCAACCCCGAAGCCGACGCACTGTTGCCGCTCACCAGCACCCCCCGCGGCGCGACGTGCGAGACGGCCCGCAGCATCTGACTCTTCCCTGCACCCGGATCACCCACGACGAGCATGTGCGTGTCCCCTCGCTGCCCGCTCTCCGGGGACCTGGGCGTTCCGCCGAACAGCGTGAGCAGCATGCCCGCCTTGACCAAGTCGTGCCCGACGATGATCGGGCAGCGGGAGTGCACCAGCAGCGCGAAGGCGTCGGGCCGCGCCGCGATCGCACGGATGCCGGCCATGTTCGCGGGGGTGATCACGTTCGAGTCCTTCACGTCGCCCGCGGGGCCGAAGCGCTCGATGTTGTTGCACTGCAGGTACGCGGCGGTAAGCCCGGAGCGGTCGGCGACTGGCCCGCGCCGTTTGCCGCGGGCCCCGCCTTAGAGGGCGTACACGCTGCCGGTTTGGAGGGCGGGGACGGCCCAGTGCCGGACGAAGGCGTGCGTCTTGCCCCTGTGGTACCGGCAAGACGCCGCCGTGCAGCTCTCGACCGGCACCGGCGGGCACGACTGCCAGCAGAGCCGCCCGTCGTCCGCGAAGAGCCGGAACGCGTTCTTGTCGTCCGGCTGGAACTCCAGGCACGGCGCCACGAACAGGTTCTCGCACGCGTGCGCCGACTGCTTGCTCAGCACGAACGACAGCCGCGTGACCAATCCATCGGGCACCGCCGAGACTCCGTACGGGTTCCCTCCGTTGTACATGCACGCGCCATCGCCTCTGTAGTTGTCTTGCGTCGCGCTAGAGCGGCAGACGATCTGCTCGTAGACACTCCACTCGTCGGCGTGCGAAGTGTGGCAGCGGTCGGTCTCGCAGCAATTGGGGTGGCAGTTCGTGGCCACCGGCTGCTCGGACCTGCAGGCGCACGGCAGCACGTCGCCCTGCTCGATGAGCAGCAAGCAGTCGGCCTCCGTCAGCAGCCCGGACCCCAGCTGCACCCCGCCCAGCCCCAACGACCCGGTCGAAGCCCCGCTGACGACACACACCGCCGCCAACAGACCCGCAGCCACCCTCGCCAACCCGAAGCGCATGGCCCCGCGCGGTCCTGCATGTGCCCGTCTCCCGCCCGCGCCGCCGCCGCTGAGATGCGGGCCCATGGCCTCCCCTCCCCCCGGGCTCCTCGACCACGATCCCTCCCCTCCCAAGAACGGAGTTTCTTCCTGGTGATGATGAGCGATCGATACTCGAAAAGCTCGGGCGCAGAGTGGGTTCACAATTTCGTGTGGGGCCGTTGTTCCACTCGGACAGGGTGTCAGTCTCCCGCTCGCGCCGCCGTCAAAAGGTGAGAAGCAGGCCCATGACAAAGTTTCTTCCTGGTGATGATGATGAGCGATCGCTACTTGAGCGGGTTGCGTTCCGCCCAGAGAGACGCGGAGCTGCGGCTTTTTACTTGTTCGTTGTCGGCGGCACAGATTGTGTTCAGGTGTCACGCACCGCTCTGCTGAGCATCAACAGCATATCCATCCGCTGCTGTGTAGTGCTAATGCATGCTGTACGTACTAGCAGAGGAGGATGCTACGTAGCTATACACCGTAGTAGCTACCGTAGTAGGTGGTATGTATATACATACCTACGTACTGCATGTAGCAGCGTAGCAGTACACCGAGATGCTATGCGTACATTCGCGGTGTGAAGCCGCCCACGTCAAATCTTGGTTGAAAAAAGGGGAGAAAAAACGGGGAGTGCAAGGCTGCGTACATGAACCGCATAGTTTGGCATGCACAAACAACTAAGTGTCGGGAGAGGTAAAGTGCAGGTGCCGTGAAGGCAGGCACGAGCTAGGGTTCCTTTAAGATGTTTCGGTTGCGAAAACTTCAAATGGAAATGCAAGTACAACAAGGGTAGGCTTGCCTTGGCACAGGCGAGCGTTGCTTGGATGTTGACCATGGGGTTCAGTGAGTGTAGGTGCCGTGAAGGCAGGTGTGCACTCGTTGAGCACTGAGAGCTATAGCGGCTGCTGAAATATCTCGTGAGACGTAGAGAATAATGGAGAGTCTCGTCCAGACCTTCACTCTTCAATACGACACGGGTCTGAACGCATAATCGACGTGTGAGGACAAGGAGGAGGGGGGCTAATTCCGTCCCCTTCCAACATTGACATTGCGTCTGAAGCAGGTGGACTCAAGACCCTCAGGGGCTTACCTCTTGTCTCTTTCTAGGCCCTCGCTCAGTGCTCAAACAAGTTTGCTTGGAAACAACGTGGTGTTGCTTGTGTTGGGTAACTTCCTCCAACTACGTGATCTAATTGGGACACAACGAGACTGTCTATTCATCAACCTCACTTGAGCTCCTTGGCCTGCACCTTTGCCGCACTGGGAGAATTATGGTCGGCGCCGCGTTGTGTCGAGCTTTCTGCCTAAAGCTAGTCCACTGATAATATTTACTCACGGATATTATTTGCTTCACGGGTAGTATTTGCTCTTGTAAATGGATTCACTTATTATTTACTTTCCCGCGTATTGATTACTTACTTACTTATTTTTTTTTTTTTTTTCTCTCGTGGGCGTCCGCCGAGGCCCACTCCCTCAGCTGCTTCATGATGAGTCCATTCAAGGCCCCGGGGAGTTTCCTCTTTGACTCAGCCAGCGCGGCATTTGCTGTCGTCAGCTCAGCCCTAAACTTGCTCACAAGTTTTCTTAAATTCTTAAATTCTTAAGTTTCTTAGACTTAAAAGTGAAGTCACGACGGGTTCCGCTTCTCCCGCTGCACACCTGTGGACATGGTCAACAGGATCGCCAATTTGTCACCACTTCAGATCTCTGCATCCGGGTTGCGGAATGTTCACGCATTCCCTTTCGGCAATCCTGCACGTCCGAGCAAGCTCGTCAGTGGCAGCTTTGAGGCGAGCAATTACACAGCCACAGCCTGGAACTGGGCCTTCTTGGCAGGGGGTACATCGGCGTCGGCTTCATCAGGGGCTACCTCTTCTTCATCGTCGTCTATCTCGCTCCCATCTTCATGCTCCTCCGACTCGGCCTTTTGGATGGCAGCAGCAGCGACCTCCATGCCGTCGAGTGAAGATACGCTGTCGTCCTAGAGCAACCACCTCTATCTCGGCCTTCATGTTGGCCTGTGCCATCATCTCCTTGAGGGTGTCCATGTGTCGTTGAACGGGGGTATAGGTCCTTGCACAGGTGGTTAGTGGTTAGTAAATAATAACCGACCGATTTTCCAGTTCGGTTATTATTTACTTCTTAAATAGTTTCGTTTCGTTTATTTACTATCCCGTGTAGTATTTACTAATGGATAAGTAAATAGTATCCGTGTAGGGGGGTTAGATAGATGGGGTTTGGTGCTCCATGTTCGTAGGTTGCGTGGCATGGGTTTGGTCGCCCGGGTAGGTACATCCGGTCTCAGCTTTCTGGCCACGCCTTTGCAACACTGGAGGGTTCTGTTGTGCCCCACGTTGCTGCGGATTTCCACTCTTTCCTGACGAGGGATGTTTGGCTCAGTTGCTGTCGAAACATGAAATCCCGATTGGCCGATACTGTTGCCATCCGGGTTGCTTCCGGCACGTGCGCAACAAATATCAGCCGAAACTAGCAAAAGCTTTAGCGCCTCACACATGACACTTAGTGATTAGTGTGAACTTCAGATGCAGGTACCACAGGGGTAGGCTAGCATTGTCAAAGGCTAACGATACTTCTTATAACGTCGTCCGAAGACGGTCGCGATAATGAAGATGATGAGGTCAGGCTAATGGTATCTAGCTAGAATGCTTGCTGCGCACCGCGTGCTTTTTCGTGGTTATTTCGCTCGGGGGGGGTGGTTTGTTGAGTAATTTGAAACTAAAACGCAATGCAAGTACAACAACTTGTTGGGTATTGAGCTCTTGTCAGTACATGAATCACACGGATTCGCATGCACGAACTGTTAAGAATCGGCTGCAGCAATATGCCGGTGCCTGGAAGGCAGGCAAGCACTGTTCACGACCAGACATTTTTTGAGTAAAGTGAGAACTTGAAACGGTAATGCAAGTACAACAGGGGTAAGCTTGCGTGCCACAGGCGAGCTTTACTTTGATTGTTGGCTGTTGGGTGATCAGAAGTGCAAGCGCCGTGAAGGCAGGCATGCACTTGATTACTGAGAGGGTGGGTCTCGTTCAGACCTGACAGGGGAGTTAACAGGAAGGGTGCGTGGTCGGGAACGAGGAGGCGGAATTGCCTGTGGTATTAGCCAATACCGAATCCCTAAGGTTCCTAGTCGTCCCCTTCCAACCCTTGCAATACCTCTTGTCTTCTTTAGGTCTTCGCTCGACCTTCCCGGGATGCACCGAAGGTACTCAAACAAATTTGCTTGAAAAAGACTGGTGTTGCTTGTTTGGGTAATTGTCCTCGGGGCGGCTTGATATAGTTAGCGCGAAAGGCAAAAGAGCCATTCGGGTCCGCAAACGAAAAGCCAATGCTACTCGCATCGGATTTCTGTCGCAAAATACCCGCCACTCAGGATGGCATCTGACGTGAAGTCCATCCGCACGGTGCCACTGAAATGCACAGGTGGAGGTGCGACGTTCCCGCTGTAGCGGTCCCCGGCAATCGTAACGAAGTCAGCCCCAGCTTCTGTCCGCAGCGACAAGAAGCGCACTTCTCCAGCGGCCTGGCATGAAATTGACCAACACAGCTGCATGTCGTTTGTGTATCCGAATAGATCAACGCGTAGGTCCGATCGCACGCTCACAGCCGCACACATCGGGTCACAAGTAGGTGGTTCGGCAGTAGATGGTGCATCAGTAGCTCCGCCATCGATAGACAAGCTTGCGGAGTCGATGGCTGCATCTGAGGAACCCCTTAAGCCTGTCAACCTGTTGAAACGTAGCCGCAGCACAAACCCGGTGTATGGCAGCAAGTTTACCGTCGCTATTTGCCACGAGTTCGTCTGAGCGCCGTACAAGACCCACACGCTATTCCACGTCACACCTTCGTCCTTGCTTGCTTCAAGCTGCAGGATGCCGTAATCACTGAGGTCCCCATACATATGGTATGCGAACGAAAACTCGGCGGTGGTAGCGTTTGTCAAATCAAAACAAGGCGAGTTCAACATGGCCGTCAGGTTTGAAGGCACGTATCTAGAATCGACGAACGCATAATACTGCCCGTCATATGCACTTGCAGGCCCCGTGTTCGTCGCCAGTGTCGGGCCCGTTCGCCGGTCCCAATTCGCATGATCATAATCCTCTTGGAACCAGGTACCAAAGGAGCTTTCAAAACTCTCTGTCTGAGGGCCTTCCCAATGGCGAACGCAGCCAGAACGGGGCTCAGGAGCTACTTGTCCATTCACGATAGACACAGAGAGCAAAAGCTGCACTGCGACCAAGGTACTGCATGTGCGTGGCGCCATTTGATGCGAAGAGGGGCAGAAACGCTTTCGCGGAGCGGTTGTCAGTTCGTAATTACCCTTTTTCCAATACAACTGAATTTGTGTTTGGCTTGAATCAGCGGACTTATGGTATACAGCAGTGACCCGATCCTGATTTACTGGAAAGGGATTTGAGGTTAAGTACACTTGTTGGGACCCGAAAGATGGTGAACTATGCCTGGATAGGACGAAGCCGGGGGAAACCCTGGTGGAGGTCCGTTGCGGTGTTGACGTGCAAATCGCTCGTCAAAGCTGGGTATAGGGCGAAAGACCCATCGAACCATCTAGCAACTGCACCACTGGCAGCAAAGCCCAGCAATGCTGTAGATGCGGACCATTGCCGTCAGTGACCCGGAAAAGCTCGGACTCAGAGTGGGTGCCGAGCAGGTTCACGATAATCGTGTGGGGCCGTGTTCCACTCAGACAGGTGCCGCATTCGCTTAATCGTGCGGCGAAACGGTGGACAGGCACCACATGCTGAGATCACATACAAGCAGGCCAGAAGGCTTCTGGCCATCAGCACCTGCCTTTCAAGATTTTGGAGATGGAGGGGTATCGAGTCGTTGATGACGGCACGGATGGGAGGCAGCATCCCCAGGAACCTTGAGTGTCATGCATGGGCGGTTCTCGAACGCCGCGTTTGGCCAATATATGCGAAATGCTGCTAACGAAGAACGCGAAAACGGCTAGGTGGGGTTGGTGTTCCTTCGCCGGGATTGAGATAACGGCGATGTTTTTCGGAACTCCTTCCCCCCCAAGCGAGCGATCCGAGAAAGTGGGCTAGGATGATTGGCTAAAGAGCTAACAGGTATCTACGGGGGGTTGCCCACGAAGGTGCGTTGTGTACATCCGGTGGCGATCCCACCTGGAGGTTTCCCCTCTCCTGTGTCTAACAAACTCGGCGGAGCAAAGTGGATGGTGATGACCAGTCCGAGATAGCGAAGTTCCACGGAGCACGCTGAAGCGCTTGTAAAACCGCCAACGTCTCGAAACAAGCAGAACGTCGCTGGCCCGTCAGGTCTCTGAGATAATGCCTTGGTCGTGCTGTCAACCGAGGCGGAACACATGTGGGTGTAGGTAAGTGTCGGCAATAATAAGCATGATATACTGACACATCGTGTCAATGTCTCACCTGAGAATGATGGCGAGCAAGGCCAATATGCAGACAAGCGCTTTGTCACAAAACTCTCGTTTTCCAGGGCTAAGTGAGTGCATCACTTTTCCAGGACCCCGCTGTCAGACTCCGGGGTCGGTCCGACGCTTCTTTGCTGGCGTAGCGACGCTGCTGGTGGCGCGGAGCTTGTAGCCTCCTGTCGTCGTGAGGATGTCACCCATGGCGTTCAGGTGCGCGACGGTCTTCTCCGCCTTCGCTTCGGAGTACGCCCAGCGCTGAAGCTGGGCGACGAGTTCACGGTGGGAGAACGGGGCGCTGGGGTCGAGGTCGTTCCGGGCTATTTCGTCGCGCATCCAGTGCACCAAGGCGCGGCCGTCCTTCGAGCGACCCGCGCCGCAGGGTCCGCGGTTCGCGTCGATTTGCCCGGTTTCCACGTCGGTGCACATCTGGTACAAGGAGCGCTTCATCAAATCGATGACGTCCTTCGCGTCGTCCGCGGTCACCACGCTGCGCAGCTGCACCTTGGCCCGGGCTTGCGCCAGGCGGACCAGCGACTCCAGCTGCCGCGTCGTGATGAGCATCGCGTCTTTCGAATCGCTCAGCTTCCGAAGCTGGATGAAGTAGTCGTGCAGCTGCTGCGACGCTTCCGGCGACAGACGCGGCCGCACGGTCCGCTTCGCGTAGGCCGCACGGTCCGCTTCGTCGTGAGGTACTTCGTGATGAGCTTGTGCGGCACCAGTTCAGCGTCGGAGTATTTCCTCGAGAGGAGTCTGCTCTCCATTCCCTCCGATGTGTAGGAAAGCACCTCCTCTTTTGCTCCTGCAGCGGCTGCTGCTGGGGGGCGAGGCGGGTCGGGGTTTCTGCGGCCTGCGTGGAGGGATAAGACGTGCTTGGTGAGCCCCTCCTGCTGGATGCCGCCAATGGTGTCTTTGACGATGAAGACGAGGTCGAACCGGGAGAGGAGCGCCGGGTTGGTCCGCACGTTCTCGGCGACGCTTTTGAGGTCGTCGTAGTGCCCCGACGTTGGGTTAGCGGCGGCGATGACCGACGTGCGCGCGGGCAGCGAACCGACGGCGCCGGCCTTCGCGATGCTGATCCGCTGCTGCTCCATGGCTTCGAGCAGGGCCTGGTGCTCCGTCTTGTCCATCTTGTCGAACTCGTCGATGCACGTCGTGCCCTGGTCGCCGAGCACCAGCGCGCCCGCCTCCAACGCTGTGTCGCCCGTAGCGACGTCCCTAACGAGGGTCACCGTCAACCCCGAAGCCGACGCACTGTTGCCGCTCACCAGCACCCCCCGCGGCGCGACGTGCGAGACGGCCCGCAGCATCTGACTCTTCCCTGCACCCGGATCACCCACGACGAGCATGTGCGTGTCCCCTCGCTGCCCGCTCTCCGGGGACCTGGGCGTTCCGCCGAACAGCGTGAGCAGCATGCCCGCCTTGACCAAGTCGTGCCCGACGATGATCGGGCAGAGGGAGTGCACCAGCAGCGCGAAGGCGTCGGGCCGCGCCGCGATCGCACGGATGCCGGCCATGTTCGCGGGGGTGATCACGTTCGAGTCCTTCACGTCGCCCGCGGGACCGAAGCGCTCGATGTTGTTGCACTGCAGGTACGCGGCGGTAAGCCCGGAGCGGTCGGCGACTGGCCCGCGCCGTTTGCCGCCCGCCGCGTCTTGTTTCAAGATGCCCACACACGTCACGATGTCCCCTGGCGAAGCGGTGTCGCACAAAGAACCTGTGAGTGAATTCGTTTGGTAACGGAACAGCGCTGCGAAGAAATATGCGACGCCATCCGCGAGAACCCATCTTACCCGGCGCACTTCTCCTCGCCGGTTGTCCCCGCGGCCGGTGTCTCGATTTCTCTCCGATCCACCTTGCCTTCGTCCTCCTTCGCATGGAGCCACCAAAGGGAGGTGGTGCTTGCGAGTACTGAGGAGGGTGAGAACTCCGCAAGCGACGTCGACGTGGAGATGACATCGTGTGCCAGTCAATTTATGCGCAAGAAGTAGAGAGAGAGAGAGAGACGAGTTGGAGTGCAGGGACCATCTCTCCGAGGAATTGCCGGTCGCCTCCCTACAACCCCCCGTACTCCGAAGGCGGGCGTGCGTTCCGTCGGAGGCGCGGTGCGGGCCGCTGCCCCGTCACCGAGGGTGACGGCGTCGGTGTCGACACAACCGGGGCCGATCTGGCTGGCGGGCGAGCCCGCTTCGCGGGGTAGCACCGTAGGTAGGGAGCAAGTAGACAAAAAAAAAGGGGGGGGGGGGGCACCTCGCAGTTCTACTTCGACACTCGTCGGGATGCGGCCTGTCGTCTGCGCGTCGAGCTGCAACTTCAAGCGCTGGTGATTGACGGTCGTGGTCTCCTCGTGCAGGGGCTCGGCGTTGAAAGCGGCGCCGAACCGGCGCGCTCCGCGGCACTTGGAACGCGGGCACTGCGCGGGGGCGGTGACGACGCCGTCGACGGTGGGGCACACCTGCACATCGCCACACTTCGCGCACGTGAACGCGATCTTGCTCGCGAGGGGCTGCACACTCGACAGGCGCACGATGGTGCCCCGCACGCAGATCACCGACGCGACATCGTGCGCCCGAAGCTGGCCTGCAATCTTCGCCTCCGGCAGACCCCTCAACCGCACGCTGACCACGCTGACGCCTTGCGGCAAGTTGTCAGCCACCAGACAGTGCACCGCGACGTGGGTCAGCGTCAAATACAGTTCAGGCGCTGCGCCAGCCTTCCCCGTCAAGTGTTGGAGCACTTCCTCCGACACTTTGGACACGTCGAGGTACACGACCTGCGCCTTCGGGCTCTTCACGACGGGGCCCAGCTCGAGTTGGTTCGGCTCTTTCTGCATCTCCTCCGCGAGGTGCCAGCACGCTTCGAGCATCTCCCGGTCGCCGCCGTCAAGGATGTCGCCCTCGCAGTAGGTGGCGACGGCGGCGAGGCACTTTTGGAGGAAAGCTTCACGGTCCAGCCGGCGATCTGCCCTGCTTTGCGTCTGCGCCATGATTAATTTCTTCCGGGCGTGCCCTGCCCTCCCCCCGTGGGGGGATACTGCCGGTGTTGAAACTTGCGATCCGTGGGATTGCAAGAACGTGCTTGGAATGGGTATCATGCAGGGTCAAACCCTTGTGTCTTTTCTAAACGCTGCCGCGGGGCCGATCATGGGGCCGCCGATGGACCCCAAAAAAAAATTGGAAAAAAAAAATTGCTCAACTTCCTCAAAAATTACCGCAGTTTTTGTTCCAAAATTTTAAAATTTAAAAAACCCAATTTTTTTCCGGAAGAAAATTGGTGCTAAAAAGACACAAGGTTTTGACCCTGCATGGTATGTGCTCAACACCGCACTGGTCCCGTCTGCGCCGTGTGTCGGTCCTTTAAGCCACGGACACATAAGGCGGACCATCGTCAGCGCGGAACCTGAGTGTCTGCAGACAGGACTGCGGTGTGAGTCTGGTTTGTCAGGCGGCTGTTCGTAGCTCGTCACAGCCAGGACTTGCGATCCGTGGGAGGGAATTCCACGAGGCCCAACCAGGATTCCTCTGTCCTGGCTGGGCGGGTAAACCTCTTTTGGACTGATCTGGTGTGACCTTCTGCTGTTCTCTCACGCACGTTGTGGCTATCTCGAGGGGCCTGCGGCTACCCCATCGTATCCGATGGCTCTTGTTTTCCTCTTCTCTTTTTGCTATGTGAAACTCCCAGTGCCATTCTCCTCATGCAGAAGTAGCCGATGCTCGAATTTTCGGGATAATTGACGTGGAGTCGAACCCTGTTTGCCTGCACGTTCTCGGACCCAGAATTGCAAACAGAGCATCGATCGGGTTAAGTGATCTTTGCACCGCCACATTCTCGATTCACTGACTATGACTCGTGACTCGTGGGATAGTAGATCTGGTGCTCGGGACATAGGGCTGGGAAGAAATGTTTGCCGTGGGTGATCTCTTCCGTGTTGCCTACGTGCATTTGGACACTTACTTTGGGCTAGTTCTACATGAGCGCAATGATTGTAGTCCACCCGCACGCAGTAGCTACTTTTTCTTCAGTGTGTGCGACTTCGCTGGTCGTTCATTGCCGGAAATGAAAGGGTGAGGGCTTTATGCGAAACCACTACGGGGACACGGGGGAAAAGGAAAACATTGATGGGCTGCCTGATGAGGAGGCGTTAGACAATGGGAACCCCCGCTCGGAGCAAGCCACAAAGAAAGAATTGTGTGCGGCGGTCCGTCGAGACGGCAACGCGCTTACTGTCCGAGCACGACACCGGCGGCGATACGGTCCATGTCCTGCGCACCCTTGGCGGTGATTTGCCTGCCACCGTCAACCTTCTTCTCCAAGATTCCCAAGGCCTCGAGGGACTGCAGGGCCTTGCGGATCGGTCCACCGGCGGCCCTCTGGAAGTGCGGCCTGATGCAGTTCTGCGGGTGTTGAATGTGCATTGTCAGGACGCCAACTAAGCTATTACCAAAAAGGGACAGCGGCGGCGAGTGGGTGAAAATGAACAAGCCCATGAAGTCATAGGAGGCGACTTGAAGCCCGAACAAGCCAATCTAACTGAATCCATGCAACTCCCGAACGGCAGAGACCTCCCCCACAGACAAAAAACCAACCCCCCTTGGGTGGGATAGTCTGGCACTTGCTGTATCATCGAAGAAACCGCTCATTTTCGGGATCCCCGTGTCGCAATCACAATTGAATAAGACTGTGATTCTCTTGAACGACGTGCCCGGTCTCTTGACTTGGTCGTACATCAAACAAAAGAAGACGAAACATGCCCACGATGCATACCTTCTGGTAGCTGCCTCCGTACCTCTTCCTCAGTCCGCCGATACCGCTGCCCGAGCGGATGTACACCTGGCGGGCGACGGAAGCGACACGGTTGAAGAACCAGTCGGGGTCCTGCGGGGCGAGCTCGCACATGGTACCAGTCTTGGCAAGCTCAGTCCACTTCGGGATCTGTTGAGGTTGGTAATGATAGTAATGTGTTGCCGATGTGTTGAGTTGAAAGCGCAAGATAGCAAAGGTTCAGCACAGCACAAGAAAACAGAGGGCTTGATGCCACGATATGTAACGGGATGTGTACATGTGAGAGTACCATGCCGAAGATGGTTCGGTGTAGATTTTAGACTGTTTCGAGTTTCATTGTAGAGACAAAAAACGTGGTTTGTAAATACCTCCAACTTACCCTGCGCCTTGAGGTGCTTCGCGTAGGCGGCGACGAACTTCGCTGCGTCAGCGTCCTTGAGGGTGACGGCCTTACCCTTAACGTCCTTGGTAGCCTTGACCATTTTTGTAGCTGTTTTCTATTCCGCCGAAAGATAAAAAGCTGGAATTTGTTAGACTGTTTCTTGTGTTGTTTGAAAGTGCTTATCGTCGGCGCACTGACTTGCAGTTGCGGAGAGCTGCCCTGTCGACAGGTATCCCATGGGCAGACAAACTTCCGTTGAAGCCCCGGCCGTGCACGCGATATCAAAAAAAAAAAAAAAATGTCACACGGGAAGAGCACGAATAACACGCGTTTTTGACCAGGCCTGGTCATCACCTTCAACACTGACATTCGCTGGGTCGCAGTGCCAAAAAAACGAGAGGGTTGCAAACAAGTTGGGACAGGCAATCGACGGAGTGTAAATGAGAAAGGAACGCTGAGATCCTCTCGCGGTTAGAAACTTCACTGCCTATTATTCAGTGCACTCACTAGCATACAGTTCAAACCCCCAGTGTTGGCAATCGTTTGCATGATTGGTGTTAGCACTCGCACGTGACAGTGTCGACGTCTTCGACGCGGGTCCGCGGGTCCAAGTCCAAGTTCGAACAATATGTGGGTGACACGACGAGAGAAACGCAAGGAAGCGAAAGGCGAAGAGCGCTTCTCTCACGACCGGACGCCTTGGACGAGTTCGTGGACCTCGAGCTTCATCCGCTCCAAAGACAGCCGCCGCCGCGCGGAGGTTTCCGCCGTGCCGATGGTCCGCCGCATCATACGCTCTGCGGGCAACGTGTGGTGTTCGAGGAACACCCGCCCCAGCACGAAAGCCGGGCAAGCCGTCGCGTGCTCCTGCAGCACGAGGCCCCGGCGTCGGAAGGCCTCGTCGCGGAGGACATCCTCCTCGCGCTCAATCAGCCGGCGCAGGGTCCGTTCGGACGCCGGGCCCCGCTGGAAGTACCGCGCGATGCCCGTGGCACCCTCGATCTTGCGCCAGCCCCGCATTTCCTGGAGGCACAGCCCGCAGCGGCGATCGGTCTCGTCCCTTTCGAGCTCGAACCCGCTCTGGTAAACCTTCACCAGGTCCGCGAACACAAGCGCGACGACGCTCCGCTCGTTGCAAACAGGCTCGCCGACCAACAGCTCGGGAAACCGTTCCACCTCTCGTTGGAACCCGGTGCCGCCGGACTCCTCGCCTTCCTCCTCGGCCTCCAGCTCTTTCCGTTGCCGCAGCTTGCGAGCCTGCTTTCCCTCCCACAACGCCTTGCACCGTTCTTCCAAGTCCGCGATCAGCCTTCCATCGCCCTCTTCGTCCACCTCACGAGCCATGCGCTCGTCGCAGACACTCCCCCCTCGAAATCCTGAGCACCGGTGGATTCCGAGAAAAATGCTCCGCTGATTTTAGCGTTGTTCGTAGATTCGAAGGTCGGTATTTTAAAGTCTAGTCTCATTCTTTAGAGAGTAAGTTTTTTAGCGTTTATTTTTTTGTTCGTTTTTCGGAGGGGTCGTGGTCACCCACCTTCGAGTAGCGGTAGCGGAAAGAGAGCCTTGGTCTCTGTTCCCCGCACTATGGAAGCGACAGTGTGTCACTTGTCGCCACGGACAAGAAAGCTGCCAAACCCGAGAACGGAAGAAAACACATCGGTTCGCGTATGGGATCGATCGTTGCGGTGTTTTCACTCCAACTGGCATTGTCCTGGAAAAGACAACTCCTGTGGAGGACGCGTTGGGAAAGTGTAAGTGCTGAACTGAGCAAGGAGCAGCGATCTACGGGACGGATCTGGGAAAGAGTGGCCAGCAACACCCCCTGAATCTTCAGTTCCCTCTTCTCGTGGCAGAGGACGAAGCCAGCAAATCAGCTGCAGTGAGGATGCGATAATACAAACGACTAGAAACAGCTGCATGCTCTCCCGGTTTTGCTATCTGGTTGCTGATTCATCGCAATTCAGCAACTAGTGCACGAGCTGCGGAAGGCTGTTTTTTGCCTTTGCTTCGAACACCAGCATAGAAGCGGCCGTCGGTCCCGATTGAAATCGGCGATGGGGACCCGTGATCCCCACACTGCCTCACTCTAGGCTCGCCGCCGCCAGATTGAGCGCCGTCCCACGTGGGTGATGGGCACCGCTTGGGCGAAAATGTTGAGGTGTTGTCGTCAACCTCCAGCTGAACAGGGCTGGACCTGCCTTCAGCTTTGGTTCGGAGCCAGGCATAGTACTCGAGCAGCTTTCGTCGCGTCGTGCTGACCTGCCCAGGCTGCGACGGTCCGGGGGTTACGGACGGGATGCAGATGTTCAGCTTCTCTTTGGCCGTCGGTGTTTTCCGTTGCTGGTCAATTTCTTTCCCTCCGAAGATGGCGGAAGGGGGGAAATTCTGGTGCACCATCCCATCGCCCATCGCCAACGAATTGGCAGCCCTGTTGCAACTCAGGCATCGAAATCGGAGCGCGGTCGACTCTGGGCCGTCCCCCTGGGTGTGGTGTGAGTGTTTCCGGCTTTTGGATGTAGGCTTCGTGCAAATTTTCGAACTCGCCGATGCATCCGACCAACACACAAAGCACGTATGATCCGTGTCGGGAGCTTGTTGTTCGCAGGCTTTAAGAGACTTGGAGTCTGTAACGTTTGAGGGGCACGGAGATATTTCCGAACAGGAAAATATATACAGATGTTGGGTTGTCAATTCTGCGATATTGATGATCGAGAGCAGCAAACAGAATGCCTTCCAAATCGCCGCGATCAACCTTTCGTTCAGCCATCGATAGAAGTCCAGATTCAAGGCCACCAACGCGCTCCGCAAGAAGAAGAACCTGTCGGGGTGGTTTTATTTTTGCCGAGTTTCCTCGCAAACAAGACGGTGGCATTTTGGAAATCCCCTGCTGTGGCAGTCGTAGTGCTTCCACTATTCACACGACAAAACTCGCGGCCACTACGCATCGGCCCTTCTTGCCTCAGCAGCCACGGAAAGACTTGGAAAACGAAGAAGACAGTGTGTACCTCAGTGTCGGTGACTTCGCTGGTGGTCAATTGGCGCGCTCCGTCTGGGGGCACGCTCTTGTCCGCCGGGGTAGCCCAAGCAATGTTGCTACTGGCATTGGAACGTCGAGCGGTTGAGGTGCGTCGGCTGGGAGCGTCGGGCTCAGGAGAAGAGACGGTCGCACGGGCATCTCGCTTGCTCGAAGGTGGTTCCGTCAAGCCAGACGAGGCAAGCCGCGCTACCTCCGCCGCTGCAATGGACAACTGCTCTTTTTGGAAGTGGAGCTCGTCTTTGACGTGATCGAGGTCTTCGAACGCGCGGTTGATCCTCTGAGAGACCCCACTCACCGCGCTTTCCACGTCGACTCGATCCATTTTGCTAGCGACGCATTCCACATCGACCTTCCCTTGCAGCGCGCGGGCCAGCGCTTCGCGTTCGTCCGAAGCTGCAGTGACCTGATCATTCACAGCCCCGAACTTCGCCCGCATGACCCTTTGCGCATCTTGCAGTTCTTCCTTTAATGCGAACGCGTCGACAGCGTCCTTCATGATGACGCCTGCAGTTAGCATTCGCAGTTCGTCTCGTACATCGTTCACTTGCTGAAGCAAGCCTTCGGCCTCCCGCGCAACTTCTCCTGCTGCTGCCTCGCGACTGCTCTTGACGTCGGTCACGAACTCGTCGAGGCTACTCTGCACCTGATGCAGGCTCCCTTCAAGAGATGACAACTTCTTCACGGTGTCCTCCCCTTGCGCCTCGTGCTCCTTGTCGGCTTTCGCTAAGGTTCTGATGGCCTGCGTCTGGCGGAGCATCTCCTTCAGCGAGCCGGCTTCTCGAGCTGTTCGAGACTTTTCACGCGTGGTGTGCAGTATTGCGAAGATGTCCCCGATGTCGGCTTCTGCGCTCGCTTGCTGCTCCGTGACGACGCGCGAGAACTCGCTATTCTGTAAGGTCGGCGTTTTCTGGATTGCAGGGTTGCTGAGTGTGGGTGATAGACACAGTCTCTTTCCCGAGAGATACGTCGGTATTGGTTTCCACATCTGCGTTGATCTCGTTCGTGCTGTGTCCCTGTGCGCATCAGCAAGCGAGAGCCAGTATTTGGGTGCCTCCGCAACTGCCCGCAAGGCAAGCTGTCTCTGATACATTCTCTTCGGCTGATCCCTTCCCCGGACTGCTATTGTCCTCTGGCGAGCCAGCCACATTGCTCACAGGGGTTTAGCCCGACCGCCTTGAACTAGCAACCGAAACAAGCAGACCCTGCCTCCATCATCGTGGCATGCAGCACACGCACTGCAGATTGTAGACGCTGCTCCTCCACGAGATGACCCTGGAGTAATTGACACGCCAGACACCCACCCATCCTGACATCAGACTTCCCACATCAACCTCAACCACAACATTTTTCAGTTTACAAAATGATTGCTGCGCTCTAGAGAAAAGGGGGGTCGCAGGTGTCCCTCGTCCTTTTTCAAACCGATTGGCGGAAACATTCCCCCCATGTTCTTCGCACTCCGCAAGTACGCAAGTGTACAGGGAAAGGTGCTGACAGAAAGGAGCAGTACACGCAAGCCCACGTGTAGGCACAGAAAGGCAAAGCTCTGGGACATTGCTTTTCACGTCACCCGAGGCGAGGCGTCTTTGCGCCACTTGTGTTCAGATGAAAGTTTTTAGCTCCAAGGGTTGGCAATGACGGTAGAGAAGTAACTGTCATCTCCACGATCGCGAAATGGCTGCAAAAGATACATGTGGGGTCAGCTCCAGCGCCCCCGACGACATGCATAGAACGTCTTTGGGAGTGTGCACCGGGTAGCCGGTTGCAATGACGACGAAGTGGCATATGAATCCACTTTGTCAGAATCCACCTAGGGTGCTCTGACTTTTTTTTGTTTCTGGTCCCGCGTGCGTACAGATTTCTGAGAATTGCCGGAAAAAGTTAATCCAAGAAAAGGAAGATTTGCACAAGAACTGACCACAACGTTACAAACTGGTCGGTTCGCCTCTGTCTCGTCGAGCTGTGTAAGGTTTCTAAAGCACGCGCTCTCAGTACCAGCACCAGGCCACAGCTACACGGAGAGCTGTGAACGCTGTATGGACGCTCTGGAGGCTATCAAAGCCCGTCTTGGGACCGCACAGCAGACAACCGGTAGTTGTATAATGAGGATACCGCAACCGAGCAGGCATCTCTTCTTGCGTACGTCCAGGAGAAGTTTGGTATCAGCAGTCCTATTGTGAGCAAGGAAGAAGAAGCAGCAGGCACAACAGGGTCATGGAACTCTGGAAGCAAATTCATCCCCGCACCTTGTCAACCTGCGGAGCTACGAGGATGCAAGCTGTCCCCCCTCTCTCATTGTCGACAAAGCCGACCTCCTCGAGTGCCCAACACTTGTAGCCCAAATAGGAGAGAATCGCTGAGGAAATTTGAGGAGGTGTTTGACAAAGCTGACATCGGTCACGAGGACACCTTCAGACCGTCGCCCCGCTGCCCCGAAGGCGCCAATCGGCCTTCATCAAGAATCTGCACCAGTCTATTAAGTGCTCAATGTGTAACAAATTTCGCGGAATCTTCCGGGCAAGTGTATCCCAAGCCAAGCTTCACCAGGGTGCCTTGTCTCAACTCATCGAGGAAACACATTACATTGCACCATGACATTTCCTGAGGAGGCTGCTACAAGTACAGGGCGAGGGAGACAATGCTAAACCCCCCCCTCGCATAATGTTAAATAGCTCGTATTATTAAATAGCTCGTATTATTAAATATAGCACGTATTATTAAATATAGCGCGTATTATTAAATATAGCTCGTATTATTAAATAGCTCGTATTATTAAATAGCGCATTTTTGGCGTTGCCACCCGTCAGGGTTGACGTCGTACTGGTGCATGGTCGTCGGCGCGCCCGCCCGTGTCATCGTTTCTGATTAGCCATTTCGCCCGTCTCGAGGGCCACGATGGAACCGGCATCCGATCCTGCACATTGGACACCGAGCTCTCCCAGTTGTTAATCCATCTCAGCCTCGTTCGGCAGCTCAGTAGGCGGTGCACCAGCCATTTTCTTTTTGTTGCCTGGTGACATAATGTGTTTGTTGTTGGTGAGTCTGTTCAGGGCATTAGCTTAGTCTCCGCCCTTCTCCAGCTTTGGACCTGTATCGGCTTTTCCGTCTTCACTGTTCAGCGACTTCTGCACTTTTGGGGTCCACCGGTCAGTGTCACATGCTCCTTCTCTCCGGCCTCAAACTATGGTGCATATGGGTGTTCCTCAATGTGCGCGTATTATTAAATATACTCGTATTATTAAATAAGCTCGTATTATTAAATATGGACCAACCACGCTCGTATTATTAAATATACTCGTATTATTAAATAAAAGTTATTTAATATTATGCGGGGGGGGGGGGGGTTAGTGAGATTAAGCTGTCATCCGTGTTGCCACTAGGGGAGGGATGTCCTGTACTGCCCATGTCGAGTAGACCTTAAACCTGACGACACTCTACAACGGAAGTACAAGACAACTCAAAATATCTGTGATCTGTGTGCAACCAAGTCAGCCACGACAGATGCGACGCCTTGATGAAGCAGAGGCTCAGAGAAGAACACCTTTATAGGCCCTAGTTTTTTTGGGCTATTTATTTATTTTTTGCGTGTGTGCGTGTGTACAGATTTTTGGGGGGGGCGGGGACCAGAAAAAAAAAGTCAGAGCACCCTGATCATGCAGGGTCAAAACCTTGTTAGGGGGGCCCACGCAAGGCAAGCTACAATGGGGCAATTTGGGACAAAAATGATGAGGGCTTTTTTACCGCGTTTCAGCTGGAAAACTCATGCAAAACCCCCAAAAAACACTATGGAGTAGGTAGGGTGGTTGACAGTGTCCCCTGGGCAATTACCATGGAAAAAGGGGAATTCCACAGGAAAATAGATCTAATCGCGCATCCGAGGATGCTTCATGCTAAAACCCCCAGAAAACACGACTGTGGAGTAGTTAGAGTGGAAGGAAGGTGGTTCAGCCCTCGGATCGAACATCTTCTCAAAAACTTCCTGCTCGGTGCAGTGTCTCCTGGGCAATTAGGGCTGACTATTTTTTATTTTTGGCTCGCGCTCGCGCGCGCCCGAATTTTTGCGAAGCCTCGAAAAAAAAAATAGTTGGGGAAAAAAAATAGTTTGTGCAGGGTCGACATGACAACTCGGACGACTCCGCCACTTCTGGTCACCTGGACCACTTCGGGCACTCGAGTTATCTCGGACGCAAAAGTCCCCGCCTGGGAATACCTGCAAACTGCAGACACGACTCCAATGGCGGCCAATACCAGGTGCCCAGCCAAAAGGGATCTCAACCATTCTTGTTGGGGCAGCCCCAGGGCTGGCTGTTTTTGGCATGGCAAGAAACTATGCCTTGAACGATGCACGATGCAAGAAAATGAGAACCCTTCAAGAAAAATCACAAGACTTTCAATTCTGTGGTGCAGACGATGCCCATTGGAGCACCTGTGCAGCACTACGGCTGCAGGCGCAACACTGCTACATAGGAAGGAAGGTAGGGAAACGAGAACGCTTGCAAGCGAGTCGGATGAGCCACCCATGGTGGTCGACTCTTCTGCAAACCCGAGCACTTCCCCTGGGGATGCATCTGTGCGAGGTCCTTCAGCAATCGAGAGGTCCAAAGCAAGCAGCCAACCTCGAGCATGTGCCAAAAGACACAAACTGGATCCATCGACGCCAACTTCACATCTATGATCTCTCTCCACGTCCGCTTCTACGTATCTCGTTGGCTTCATGGGAACCACGGGAAGTCCATGTGGACTCGCTGTTCATCAGCAAATCCCCAGCAACGGTGTACCTGGTCTTGTCTTTTAGATACTTTGTGAACTCGTGTTGGCGTTGTCGGTATGTTTTCGGATTATTTTGAGGGGTTGAACTTAAAATGCATCCGAGAAGGGTGGCTGCCAACCCAAGATTGGACTCAGGGGTCGAATGGCACTGCGCGGCCAGGTGTCCGTCAAACTATTTTTTTTTTTGTAATTTTCTGCCCTATTATTTTTTTCTCAGCGCGCGCCCAGATTTTTTTGAGGTGCCCGAGCGCGAGCCAAAAATAAAAAATAGTCAGCCCTTACCATGGAAAAAAGGGAACTTCACAGGAAAGTATATCTAATCGCGTATTCGAGGGAGATGCTAGAACAAATCTTCGGAGAAACGAAACGAAGTTGGCTATTTGAGGAATATGGAACTGGAATTCTGGAGAATGGCTTTTTTGCCGCAGTTTCTTTTTGCCGGCTTGCTAAATAATGGTTTCCATGCCGTACAAGGAAGACCAAGCCGGCCGTTTCCTGTGTCACATCGTTTTCCGGATGCCTCGATAAGTAGCATGCCATGCAAGACGGAGCCGGCTCTTTCGCAAACCACCAAAAGCCAAGGGACAGAACAGGGCACGTTTTCAAAGGGGCTTCCCCGGCGTAGTTCGCTTCCTCCTCGGTAAGGGGGAGGACGGGCCCTGCGCGTGCGAGGCACGGGCACGCTTCTTCTTTTCTTTTGCTTCGCCCCGAGACTGCTCGTTCTTTGCCATCATGGTTCGAACTTCTTCTTCGAGCTCTCCAAAGTGAGGACTCAGCAACTCGACCAGGACATCCTTCTTCGAACGTTGAGTTGGCGGAGCTGCTTCACACACTTTGGCTAACTCGAAGAGCTGGCTCAGATACAAGGACTCGAGGGCACTAATTTGAGACTCTTCTTTTGTCACTGTATCATGCTATTCGGCAAAGTCGTGTTTGCGATCTTCCGAGCTATCCCACCCTCTAGATGGTGCCTTTTGCATTTTCCTGAACTACCACCCTCTAGGACGCGCTTTTTGCAATTTTCCGAGCTACCCCACTCTAAACAACGCGCTTTTTGCAACTTCCTGAGCTATCCCACCCTCAATGCGTTTTTTGCAATTTCCCGAGCTATCCCACCCTCCAGATGACGATTTCTGCGATTCCCTGAGCTATCCCACCCTCTAGGACACGCTTTTTGCAATTTTCCGAGCTCCACAACGTGCTTTTTGCAGTTTCCCGAGCTATCCCACCCGCTGGAACGCGTTTCTTGCAATTTCCCGAGCTATCCCACCCTCCAGATGACGATTTTTGTGATTTTCTGACCTATCCCACCCTCTAGGACGCGCTTTTTGCAACTTCCTGAGCTATCCCACCCTCTGGAACGCGTTTTTTTGCAATTTCCCGACTATCCCACCCTCTACAACGCGCTTTTTTGCAACTTCCTGAGCTATCCCACCCTCTACATTGCGTTTTTTGCGACTTCCTGAGCTATCCCACCCTCTAGAACGCGTTTTTGCAACTTCCTGAGCTACAATGCGTTTTTTGCGATTTCCTGAGCTATCCCACCCTCTGGAATGTAACATAGTTGGAGTATCCATAGTTGGCAAGCAAAGCCGACTTTGCTTAAATTTGCTTAGTTACGAGCAAATAACACCAGAAAAGCTGAAGAACGACTCGATGTAGACCTTGGGTCTATGAGGGCAGGGGCGTTAGACACGAACAAGGCACTTGTTCATCTACTGTCCGGTGGGTCGTGTTCAAGGAACAGGGGCAGCAGATGCATGTCAACGAGGTGGGAACATGGCCGGTCTCAACAAGAGGCCACACCCGAACCAGCAGGCGTTCGAAGTCGATGTGCACGCCATACAAGAGCAGACGGCACGTAGGGCCAGTAACAAGGTGCGAGCCGTACCGCAGGCAGGGCTTCGCAAAGCTGCGACACTGAACGGCAGGCAGGTTTCGTCCTACCGCAGCAGGGACGCTGGGCCGTGCTGTTGAAGAAAGAGTTCAACACCGACACGGGCAACCCAAGGACAGCCAAACAGACCTTCAGGCAGGGAACAGCCTACGGCGGTGAAGTGACGAACCTCACTCGGTGAAACCCCTTGCTACAACGACTGTAACACACATGTACAATGCCGGACGCTAGCGTCTGTCAAGAGGATGCGTGACACAGCCGTGTCTTGAAGGTGAGATGGGACCACAAAGAGACCAAGGGAAATCAAAATACTGCGAATAGCGTTGGAAAGAGCAGAGTGAGCAACCGGAGACTGCGGCGAACCGGGAGGTAAGGCAAACGGTCGAAAAACGACGTCGGGGACGAAACAGCATAGATGACGCATTGGTGTTTGTTCGTGGTTTGCGCGACAATATGACTCTACTCAAAGGGACTCAAGGTACAAAGGGAATGGGATTGTGGTCCACTATTTCGGCCACGCGCTGCACATAGGACAAAAGGGGTACTTCCCTGCAGAATGTCCCATTCGCTATGAAGAACAGTGCCCGCATGCAACGCTGGATTCACTTAAATTTGCTTCAATTTTGCTCGAGCAAATTCAAGCAAATTTAAGCAGAATCAAGCGAATTTAAGCGAATCTGAAGCAAATCTCAAGCAAATCGACTTTGCTTTTTTCGGGGGTCACCAACTTTGCTTAAATTTGCTTTGCTTGCCAACTATGAGTATCGCACCACTTGTCCAAAGTAGTGGTTCACTGCTGGCATAGCATGTCCGTCAGCTAGTGGGCAGGTTTTTCGCTGAAGCTGTGCATGCCTCTGCATCCCCATTGACCATCTGGCGCGGTTCATAGTTTCTAGCCAATACGTCCACCGATGAGTGCAGTTGATGCTCCCCTGGATTCAACCGCAGTCGAGGTGGCTTGAATCTGTTAGCAATGCACGCTCTTTGTTTCGCAAGAACTTGTCTAGAGACGACTGCATCATCCGGGGCCTGTGGACATGGTCAACAGGATCGTCAATGTGTCACCACTTCAGATCTCTGCATCCGGGTTGTGGAATGTTCTCGCATTCCCTTTCGGCGATCCTGCAGCTTTGAGACGAGCAATTACAGCTTGCCTTTGGACCGACTGACCCATGTCCAATTGCTGTTGACACGGAATTCTCCTCTTCGGCCTTCAACGTTCTCCATTGAATATTCGCTACTACAACCAAGATCTGCTCTCATCCACGCTCCATCGAGGCTCACGCCAACGACTTCGCGGCGTGGACCACGCACTCCTACGCACGCCTGGCTTTGTGATACCAGTACGCGGCCAACTGAACGCCTTCAAAATCCAACCCGAACCAGATTTGAGTTGTCCTCCGCTGGCTGCAGTATACGGGTGACAAACTTTCGTGCAAACTATGCACGCATGACACCTGGAGTGTTTTTTCCGGCTCCGTAGGTTGATGACATTTTTTATACGACACGTTGCTATTTTGGGCGTTAAATGTCAAAGAAATGTGAAAACGGGGTTTTGCCTAGAGGCTATTCGTGTTATTTTGCAAATGCTCAAATCAAAGAAACAGCTGGCTTCTTCGGGGAATAAATGAGTAGTAGTAGCATGTGACGTCTGCCGAAGCAGCCGGAGACAGCAGGCAGGGGGCACGTCTTGCTTTACTTTTCTCTTCTTCATGGAGACCCGCCCCCGGCATCCCGACTGTCCAATCACTGTGAGAAAGTTTGCGGCTATTGTGATGAGGTGGTTGACCAGGCCCCTACGAAGCCTTATACACAACACGGCTACAACACGAGGATGCAGCTCTGCTTAGGTGTGCACTTAGCCATCAAGTCATGGCTGCTAAGCACCCCCCGACCGATCGAATTGCCACTTTTGTGGCCTCTATTCGCTGGACGGTGCTGTCAGCACTTGTTCCGCGTCGCATCAAGTACGTGGCGGTTGGGGGATCGGCGACCGCAACTCAATTAAGGTGTGGTTCACAGTGTCGCCATGTGAAGGCCCCCCCATGACACCTAATGATACTGCTTCGGGGAATAAATGAATAAAAAATAATGAAATATTATTGGGCAAACTACGTTAAATGTCCGGCTATAGTTTCAAATCCCCCTTATATGTCCGACATATTTTCATTTTGACACCGTGGTTTTAAAATGCCCCTTATATGCCGACACATCTTTGACCTTACCCTTATATGTCCAACATATTTTCAAAATGCCCCTTATATGTCCGACATATTTTCAAAATGTCCCTTATATGTCCGACATAGTTTCATATTGCCCCTTGTATGTCCGACATATTTTCAGAATGCATTCCCTTTGTACCTTGAGTCCCTTTGAGTAGAGTCATGTTGTCGCGCAAACCACGAACAAACGCCAATGCGGCATCTATGCTGGTTCTTCCCCAGCGTCGTTTTTCGAACCGTTTGCCTTACTTCCCGGTTTGCCGCAGTCTCTTGTTCGCTCTGCTCTTTCCAACGCTTTTCGTGGATTAGAAGGTCGGTATTTTGATTTCCCTTGGTCTCTTTGTGGTCCCATCTCACCTTCAAGACACGGCTGTGTCACACATGCTCTTGACAGACGCTAGCGTCTGGCAATGTACATGTGTGTTACAGTCGTTGTAGCAAGGGGTTTCACTCGACACTCGGATGAGGTTCGTTACTTCACCGCCGTAGGCTGTTCCCTGCCTGAAGGTCTGTTTGGCTGTCGGTGTTGAACTCTTTCTTCAACAGCATTGCCCAGCGTCTGCGCTCATTCTGCGGTTCTTCTCTCTTGCCTGACTCCTTGCTTCCACCGGGCCTACGGGTAGGATGAAACCTGCCGCTCAGGGTCACAGCTTTGCGAAGCCCTGCCTGCGGTACGGCTCGCACCTTGTCACCGGCCGTCTGCTCTTGGTAGGTGCACATCGACTTCGAACGTCTGCTGGTTCGGTGTGGCCTCTTGTTGAGACCGGCCATGTTCCCACCTCGTTGACATGCAACTACTGCCCCCTGTTCTTTGAACATGACCCACCGGACAGTAGAGGAACGAGTGCCCTTGTTCATGTCTAACGCCCCCTGCCCTCATGAGAGTCAGAACCTTGATCACATCGAGTCGTTCTTCAGCTTTTCTGGTGTGGGGGTTTCGATCGTCCTTCTCCTTCTGTTCCGGGAACACGGTACGAATGGTTGAGCCTTGCGAGACTTTTCTTCAACGGCACCATTCTTGTCATCCTGCACGGCTAACGTACAACGCAGTCCCGGCTCCGTTTCCGCAGGTTCGCCTTTTCCTGCCTTCGTTGCATACTTCCTCAGTTGTCAAAATCCCTACTGGGGGGGTCAAATACAATAGGCATAATATTGTATTTGCTGGGGGAGGCTAAAGAAAACCGGGTTTTCAAAAGTCTGGTGCACAAGCACTTGGGGGTCAACAAGGAAATTTGGCAAAAACGTTGCGGGACGAAAGAGCTATCCCTGGCATGTATCGGCACCTTTTCTACACTCGATATAGCCTAAAATCTGACCCCCAGATGGCACTTCAGACTTTGGAAAAACCACTCCGCCAGGAATCGAACCAGCACCCTCAGCACCACATGTGGGTGTGGGAACCGCTGGACCACGTGCTAAACAAAGGCGGGCCATTTATTTTTGGGCTCGGAAATTGTCGAACCCGAATCCGAGGAAAATGCCATCGACAGCAAAATCAAGCAGTAAGATTGGACTCCCGGCTTCAGGAGTGTTCCACATTGAACTTCTCTCGAAAAAGAAGCTGCTCTCGAGTGGGAAGCCCGTGGAAGCCCCACTGAGGACAAATAATATTGTATTCCAAGACTATGCTCACCAAAACCCCCTTTTCAGCGTACCTATTGGATTTGCCAATAATATTGTATTTGACTACCTACAGTATTTGACCCCCCCCCAGTAGTGCATGATGCCTACTTTGCTTAAATTTGCTTTTCTTTGCTTAAATTTGCTTTTATTTGCTCGTAATCTGAAGCGTCCGACATATTTTCATGTTGCCCCTTATATGTCCGACATATTTTCAGAATGTCTCTTATATGTCCGACATATTTTCATATTGTCCCTTATATGTCCGACATATTTTGAAGTTACCCTTACATGTCCGACGGATTTTGAAGTGCCTTGCATGCTCTACCTCTCGCGCAAAACCCCACAACATGATGAATCCACCACGTTTTCCCTAAGTCCTTTCTGAACTACCTCACGTATTCCCCCCAGTCTGTTCTGAAATACCTTCGCCGAAGCTGAACATTTTACACACTGTAACCCACGCTATGCCTGCTTATGAATCACATTCCTTCTGGACCACCTCTTCAACCGACGATGTTAATCACCACATATACCAGACGAACAGTTTAGGCAACGCAGTCTCTTTGCTGCTTATTCCTTCTTCAACCGACGATGTGAACCACCACATAGACCAGAACCGAACAGTTTAGGTGACGCTGTGGCTCGGTCTCCGGACAACAAAAAGATCAAACCCATGCAAAAGGACCGAAGATGTCATTACTGGGGGGGGTCGAATACAAGAGGTACCTCTTGTATTCGGCGTGCCGATCCTGCAATTTTCCCGAAAAGGAAATAGAAAAAAGTACCACAAACCCGGAACCCGCGGGAACCCCCTTCTTCTTGGAAGACGCGCGTAATTTGTGGTCCCCGGGTCTATTTTTCACGGTTCTCTTCATCGGAGCTGAACGCGAGCACAAATTCGCCGAAAAAGGTCTGCTACACGGGCCAGCAAAGAAATGTCACCAGCCAGTGGGTTGATTCCCGTCCTTTTCATTGAAACCCTGTGGGTTCCATGCCCGGTGCCTCGCATCTGGTAAAGACCCACGAACCACGCACGTAACGCTTGGTCCCCGGGTCTATTTTTCACGGTTCTCTTCATCGGAGCTCATCGCGATCAGAAAACCGTCCAAAAAGGTCTGTTATGCAAAAATCCAACTTTTTTCCAGATTTCCAAAATGCCTCTTGATTCAAGGTACCTCTTCTATTCAAGGTACCTCCTGTATTCGACCCCCCCAGAAAGCGTTCTGCTTGAAGGGCTGTGAAACCTCCAATTTGAGAGTCCGGGGGACCTTACGAAGGTCATTGCATACACCGTGCTGCATGAAGAACGGGTGCGGCCAATCTTCACCACGTTCAAGAACGAACCCCAAATACTTGTGGCCACTCTACGAACTCTGGCTTGTGAAGGTCCGGCGATCAACAGCCGCGAAGAACCCGCCCGCGCTGATGGCAGAGACGGCAACGAAGAGGAAATCCACTATGACGAAGAAGACGAAGAAAACGAAGAAGACACAGAATGCGAGGAAATCGAAGAAAACGCCATCGAAGAAGAGGAAAGCTACTCTGACGAAGAAGACGAAGAAGACGGAGACACTCTGATGAAGCATCTGGTGAAGACGACAACGATAAACCGGCGACATCCATCCAGCCCCGCATGCCTGTTCAAGGCAACCGTTTCGTGTCGTCAGAAGTCTTTTCCGACACAGTGTGTCAGTCCGCTGTGAAGGCCGGACGCGATATTGCATCATCCTGCGTAAAGTCATCTGCGCTACGATCGACGGAATTCGCTCTCCAAGTACGGAGCCAAGGTGCTCAGCATTCCTACGAATCATGTTCCACGTCCTGTGATTCGTACTTTCAACCTGAATACCATGAAAAATCATGTTCTATCTCCTGTGATTCATGGTGGACTTGCAACAACCTTCACCCCGCCTTCACCCCGCTGTCGGACATAGGGTAAGTTTGAAAATATGTCGGACACATAAGGGACATTTTGAAAATATGTCGGACATCATCTGCGAAAATATGTCGGACATATAAGAGGTATTTGAAAGTATGTCGGACATCGAAAAATATGTCGGACATATAAGGGGCATTTTGAAACTATGTCGGACATATAAGGTAACTTGAAAATATGTCGGACATATAAGGGAATTTACCCAATATTATTTGTTGATTACATGTATTTTGAATGTATGAGCCCGTATTTTGCTCGTATTTAGCCCGTATGTATTATTTCCAGTGCCTGTATATTCAGAAATTGCCGGTATAGTCGACATAATGATTTCCGCAATGATGTCAGCAGGCCAGTTTTAATGAAGGATTGTTCAGGAAACGGTCGTGAGCGAAGCCCCGACCAATTAACGACCATCTGTCTCGGGGGCGGTTTTTGACTTTTGTCAGACCCGCTGGCACCCTTGGTTTTGGAACGTTGACGTTTTCGCTACGTCCCGTGGTCGTCTGGTTCTAGAAGGGGGTGTCTTGTTCTTTGCGGGCACTCAGACTTCTGTCATGTCTGCATATGAGCTTCCGTATCGTGTGGGCGTCGGGTCCCTTTCCGTAGCTTGGAAAACGGAAAGCAAGAATCTCCATCGACACTGGCGACAACGAACAGGAAGAGGGCAGAACTTCGTGCGGGTAACCCACTCGTCTGTACCATCAGAACAGGAGTCTGAACCATCTTCACTTGAGCTTTGCAACAGGTGGACCTGAACTGGACACACTAGCCTAGAAGTGCTGTCGGAGGATTTGAATGCGTATGGCGCGCTGACTGTTGCTACGGGCTTCGCCTTTGGCAAATCATGACAAGCCACGTCAAGACACGAGCTAGAGCCTCCTAACCAAATTGTGCATGAGATGAAAGAGGTCGACTCTCCCTTCCCTCCTCTGTGGCCTACTACCCCTTGTCCTGCGTCCTCTCAAACTTTGGCTGACCAAGCCGCTGCTTGTGCTGCAAGGGTTACGGTGCACTCCCCAGCAGCTGCGGAGGAATGGCTACGAGCACGGGTGCGTGTCGTTCGCAGACGCAAATACAGACGAGACACGTTGATCACTCGTTCTACGGTGGTCACCTATTTGACTTAGTTCAACGTGTCGGGAGCAGTAGTTGTCCAGAACATCGATGATGACACTGACGCCGCAATTGGCGAACAGACAGGCATTCGAGGCCGTAATGCGAACGTACGAGCCAGGACACGACAAGACGGCTAGGAAAGCAGGCGAGAGAGAGAGAGAGAGTGCTGTACCGCGGCGACTCGAAATAGAAGATTCGCCCACAGGAGCAGCTGCTGCCGGCGTATCCCCTTTATAATTGAAAGCAGGAGAAGGTGAAGCGTGGTAGGAGAGGGGGGGGAACTTAGTTTAATGTTTAGGCGGGGGGGGGGGCGAGGTGGTGATGTTTGAGACCGTCGAGCGAGCTGAAGTGAAGCACAGAGAGGGGCGAGGTGAGATGGGGCAGCTACTGCAGCGAAATGAGGGCGAGCAACCTCCGACGGAGTGAGGCGCGTTGCGACGTCTAAATGGTGTCGGCCAGCCGAGGTAAGAGAACAAAGGCGAAACTAGGGAAGGATGGGTGAGAAGAGCATGAGGATGAAATGACCTGTTGGGAAGTGGCGAGAACGAAATAAGGTAGAACGAGGCGTACTACGGGGGATTAGAAGTCGTAAGTTTTCAGTGGTCTACTAATGAAAGCAATTTAATGAAGTGAAAAAGCGGGACGATGTGGGAGTATCAGCCAGTGCGCAGTATGTCGCGACCCACCGGAGGCTTCATTCTAGGCACCCATGGATTTTGACGAAAGTTGTCGACGAAAAGTGTCTAAGGTGTGAGGAGGATGAGATGGTAGGTATCGTGTAAGATTCACGCCATCGAAGGCATCCCTGCTGACTCGGCAGACCGAGAAAAGGCGCGTTGATATTCCTGCATGTGTGCTGCTGAAACGGAGCTCGTGCCGTGAAGACGGGGTCGTGAAGTCGGACGCCGCCACTGGGAGGATCATCGACCTCGAGAAGGCTATTGCTGTCAGGGCACTTCTTTTTCAGTCATTGGCAGCAGGATTCCCTCCTGTCTGTCACCAAGCCGCCTCGTCACCTCATGCCTGCTCTGTGTTGTACTAATGGCAAAAAGTTCAGGTAGGCTTCATGAGGTCTGCCTCACTAAGGTCTTCTTTGTGGCCGTATGACCTGCAAGCCGAAGATGGGCCCTCCTTCGTGTTGGATTTTGGCGGTATTGACGAGGATGTTGGGCTGGCAGGACGGGGTTGTAGTAGAGTATTCGATGGGGGGAAAATCACAATGTTTACGCTTCTTAATAGCCATCCAAAGAGATTTAGAGATATGAACGATGAACCAAGAACGTTCAAGCATACGGAAAAATGAGACCCGATTGAGTGGGGAGATGAGCGGTACAATGCAGTGGGAGCAACACGAGAAGGATACGAGGCGAGTGAGGCGAGGAGGTGGCCGATCGAAGGTGAGTGACAAGATGAATGGGCGGAAAACATAGTGAAGTGGGGCAGGGCGAGGCGAGATGAGTGAAGTCGGCAAGAAGTGATGAAGAAGGCAACGTGGGGTGAGAGGAGGTGAAGCGGAGAAGGAAATGAGGCGTGGCGGCGAATGTTATGAGATTGGAAGGTAAGCGAGACCAGGTGGAAGATGGGGTGGATCGAGGGAGGGCGGGGATGGGATACCGTGTTCTGCAATTCGCGCGCCTTCGAAGCAAGTCGCTCAACGCGCTCGCCGTTGATGGCAACCTGGGCGCTCAGCTCTCTCTGCGCAGCGCGAGCGACCGTTTCCACGCGTTCGGCAGCCTTGGTTGCATTATTGTCGACGGCCAAGACCTCTTTGCGCAACTCGGCAACGCCTTCCGAAGCGATAGACCGTACTGCGGCGATCTCTTCGCGGAGCTGCGCGACGTCTGCCGAGCGTCGCTTCGCTTCAATCATCATTCGCGACTCGACTTCTTGCTTCATGTTCCGCATGGAAATGTCGATTTCCATCTTCCGCTTCGCTGCCTCTCTTTCGAACAGCTGCAAAACGCCATGCTGCGCGCGTAGCAACCTTTGCAAATCGACGATTGCAGCGGCCATCTCCGAAGCATCGATGTGTACCGCCGGTGCGAGCTTCTCCATGCTTCTGTCCTCGGGGAACGCGACAGCTTCCAGCGCTTTGAGAACGGCGTTGTTCATTTTGCTTGGACCGCCGGTTGGTCAAAGTACCCTCCATCCTGTTGAGAAGGCAAGTGAGTGTTTGTGTCTGTGAGCTCCGTTGCAGTCATTCCCTCCTGAGATCGAGGAACACGAGATTTCGATGATGAATTCGAAGACCGCCAATTCATGGAGATGAGGATTTTGCAGATACTTTGCACAACTGCACGCTAACTGCACAAGGGCGTCGCCTGATTCACCGGCGTGGCGAAGGCCATTTCCTATTCGAGCACGTGTCGGGGTGCGCTGAAAGAAGAGTATCCGTAGTGGAAAAACGAGAACAAAGAAACTTCAGAACGGGGAAGAAAAAATCAGAACTTCAGAAACGACCGTGACAGCAAAGCCCCCGCTTGGACCTGAGCGGGGCTGTGATTCATTGATCGTTCTCGTGCGTCTCTACCGATCAAAGCGTGCATAGGTATCGTTTCCTCGCAACGTCGCAATTTTCGCCCGGTTGCTTCGTGTAGTCGATGAAGAAAAGATCTGACGCTCGTATCCAGGAGCGTAACATCACCCGTATTTCATTTCTGATGCAAAGAGATGCGTAGTTTTGTTGAGAAAGAGTCAGCATCCGCGAGGCGACTTAACGCAGACGACGGGCTTCACGCTCGGTCTCCATGAGGGCCAGAATGTCATTTTCCTTGATGGGTCCCTTAACGTTACGGATGATGCTTCTCTCGCTCGCGTCTTCGAGAATCTTGGTGCGCACCTGCGTAACGCCTCCTCTCGAGCCCGTTCTGCCAATAACCTTGATCACCTGCGCGAGCTTCGAAGAGTCCGTGGAGACGGGAGCATCTTCGTCGGCTTTGGTAACGTTCTTTGCGGCGGTCGACATGATTCTCGTTTGTTACTCTGCTTTCCTGGAAAAAAGGATTTTTTAAGAAGTGTCGAACACAAATAGTGGGAACTAAAGTCACAAAAGTGCACGTTGGTGGGGAGATTGCTGATCTGGTTTCATTCTTGGAGACATGGTAGCGGGCCTCATGTCCTCTTCTCCCTCCATCTTCGGTATGGTCAGATTGAAACGATGAAGCCAGAAACGTAAGAATGCCGAACCACAATCGGCAACGCGCTACAATATGCCAGGTTGGACCCCCAGGATCACTGGAGAATCGAATCAAAAGCGCTAGAGACGAAGCAACTAACGAATGGGACCGAGGGTATCTAAATTCTCTGACTAAAGGGAAAAAACAAGTGTTTGACCGCCAGCAGAAGCTCCGGCCGTGTAACAGTTTTCCCGATATTTTTGACTGTTACGTGTGTGACGGCAATTGGACGGTACTGTTTTGACAGCAGTCCAACCTGCGGTACCTGGTACAAGGCAGAAAAGCCGTCCCGCAGAAAGCGTGAGAACAACGCGCGTTCACCTCCGCCTCCGGGCAACAACTCGGAAGACCCAAACAGACACGCCCAGCGGACAGTCGAATATCAATTCGGTGCGCGCGCTCGTGCTCGTGTTCACTCAGGTTTGAACTTTAGGCCTGCGTGACGGACTTTGCGGGCTCGAGATGCCTGATTCCTTCAAGCAAGACCGCATTTTTGCGAGGTTGTAGACGCCAGCACCTTCGATCTTTGGCTGCAGCACTTTGCTCTCTTCCTCCGCATACCGCTTCTCCCACTCCGCCCGATCCTGAAGCGGGTTGGCTTTGATCTCGAAAAGCGGGGCGGTGGATACCAGGGGAACGCTCTTTCGCCTCGCAGCCATGGTTGGGGACCCCTCCCCTCGCTATGTATCGCCACACCTGGTTCTTTAAGTACCGCGAAAAACGCGCCTTCTACAGGGGCGGTTGCCCGCGCTAGTCTTCCGGCACCTCGCACGAGTCCAGTTGCAGGTTGAGCGGAATCTACTAATTCCACTCCGGGTTCCTGTTCTGGCGTTGTTTTCTGTTCTAGAATGAAGATTTGCATGAGACTCCAAGATTTTAAGTTTCCGGGTGAACTCTTTGAAAGCTGACGACATATCCCCTTGCAGTACGCCACATAGTTTCAAAAGAAGCAGTCGGAAAGCAACGATCACGCGATGAGATTGAGCGGCTCTGGAAAGAGCTCTGCTCGTATAGGAACGTTGAGTTTTTTGCCAAAATTCGATGAGGTAGATAGAACTTAGCAGAGGATTGAGCTTGTGTGGCCAAGTGCTGCGGACTATGTGCGCAGTGTTTACGCTCGTAAGATGAACTCGATGCGAGTGAAATGCGAGGCGTTCGCTTGTGCATTCGTAGGTTGCTTGAGTAGAATCGTTGCAATTTGTTGCTGCATTAATATCTACTGTGTTCAGGACTGAGGATAAGGAAGGCCGGAAGATCTGTTCGGTTCACGGGTGTGGCCGGAACGACACGTTGTGAACTACCCAATATTGTCTTTTGTCCCTGATGCATCAGTAAGACCAGTTGTTCCTGTTGCCCCACTATTTGATGACGGGGCAGTAACCGTGAGATTCGGTTCTTGTATCCTCGTTTGCTTGTATTTCGCATCCCAGTCGAACTGCCAGTCGTAGTTCCCTGTGGATTAATTGTTAGGTACTTGAACTATGTTCCCGCAGCCGGTTTGGTCAATGGATGAAACGAGAAAGAAAGTAACAGTTCTCGTTCTCCTGGTACGGAGATTGAACAGGACAGAGACCAGGCCGGTGTTCGATGTGCCTCAATACGCTTTCCGAAACAAAGCAATACTTTGTCCTGTTTGGAGATCCACATGTTCGCGTGAGAGAAAGGTCCATACGGTGGTTTATTCGCTTGTACTCATCGTGGAACATCTTGCGGCAGAGACTATAATCAGGTTCCCGCTCAAACTTAAGGTCCCTTATATATGACGCGAACGATTCGAAGCATTTTGGCAACCCCGCGCACAGCGTGTGGGGTTTTGTCATGACCTTTTTTTCCATTATACGCCGTTCCTTCTCAGCGCGGGTCGAAGCCTTCACACCCTGCCATGGAAGCTTCGACAGAGCGAAGTGCACCAGAACGAGCGACAGACCTTCCAAATCGTCTCGTCTTGCCTGCTCAATACCAAGATGAGCATTCACGGAGGCGTAACGACTCGTGCCGATGAGGGGCTTGCCGGTGGCATGAGGGATGTGCTGCTTTGTTTTCGGGTCGCGATACCTCTTCGCCAAGCCGAAATCAATCATAAAAATGTGATGAGCCTTGGCTCCGAGGCCCATGACTAAATTTTCAGGTTTGAGGTCTCTGTGGATGAAATGTTTGGAATGGAAGTACTCGAGTCGATGCAGCACTTGGTCGGCAATCATGCATATTGACGACACCGACAGCTTTCTCATGCAGTAGTTGTGCAAGTCTTCGAGTGATGGACCGCATAATTCGATTACCATGACCTCAAATTCACCTTCGTTGCCGCTGTACAGGATGTTGCAGATCCCGGGTGCACGCTTCCCTTTCGTCAGAATCTTGTAGATGTTCGCCTCGTATTTCAGCATGGGGTTGCTGTTCATAGCCTTTTCGAGCTTTATTGCGACTTTGCAATTCGTGCGAGAGTCGAGTCCCTCGTAAATATCACCGAAACTCCCTGCTCCTATCTTACCCAGCACCTTGAACCGGTTCCCGACAACGAGCTCCTTTGTTGCCTTCGCCGCCGGGCACTTATATGGTTTCATGTTCCCTTCCCGGCCTGCTTCAAATGTTAGGAATTTTTTAGAGTTAAAGTATTTTTGTGCAAAATGTTACGATGGAGGGAAGGTCCTCCTGAGATACGTGTCAGCCAGACACAGAGGTCTGTTTGGCGATGTTTCCTGTAGTGCCTGTGAAGGACTCCTTGGTTGATAAGCTTTTAGCTGAATAAGCAGCTTGACGAGCAAGATCACGGAAGCCTAACTCAGGGAGTTCCACGCTATTTCGTCGCAGTATCTGCAGACTCCGTGGATCACGGACCTCCAAAGGAAATGGATGGGGTGGAACTGAAAGGGTACAACCTCGCTTTCAAGATCTAGCGCTTCTGTCGAAACTCACTGATGCCAACGATTTGGCACGAGGGAAAAAGGAAATTGGTCGCGTACTATTGGCTGCAGGTCAGCAGCTTCGGAATGAGAGCAGTGGGAGTTCAGGACATCCCGACTGGGAGGCGGATAGACTAGCCAAACGGGAGAAGGACTAATGGCTGTTCGATCGAAGCGTGGGTACATGATACGAGGGTATGCATTCGAACGAACGAAATCGTCAAGTGCAGCGTGACAGAAAGAAAGCCGGGCAGAAAGCAGAAAGGTGTTGATTCAGTTCTGATTGACTTTGATCATGGCTTTGCTTACTGGTCGAGAACAACTCCAGCTGCGATTCGGTCCATATCCTGAGCACCTTTGGCGGTGATTTGTCTGCCACCATCGACCTTCTTCTCAAGAACCTTCAACGTCTCGAGTGCCTGAAGGGCCTTTCGGATGGGACCTCCTGCGGCCTTCTGGAAGTGCGGTCTGATGCAATTCTGTGACGAGTGGTGTTTGCGGAGTAGCTTTCCCCGGTGGTGCACCTGTACCCAAGTGTTGTCCAAGTCCCCGTCCGTAAGGCCGACATCTATGAGGGCAAACAAGAACCTGTGTTCAAAAACTGAAAAACAGATACCTTCTGGTAGCTTCCGCCGTATCGCTTCCTCAGGCCACCGATGCCACTTCCCGAGCGGATGTAAACCTGTCGGGCAACTGATGCAACTCTTGTAAAGAACCAGTCTGGATCTTGGGGTGCAAGCTCGCATTGAGTGCCGGTTTTGGCCAAATCGGCCCAGGTTGGGACCTGTGATTATTGGTTTCGGTGACACAAACGACAAAGCATCACGTTATGTGTGAAAAGTACGCAGATCCTGCCAAGAGGTTCTTCTAGAAAAGGAACGGTACCACACCTGCAAATGACCCTGAGCCTTAAGATGCATCGCATATGCCTTGACGAACTTCGCGGCATCGGCGTCCTTTAGGGTGACAGCCCTACCCCTGACATCCTTCGATGCTTTCACCATTTTCCTGGAACCTGCAAAGTATTTTTGGTGTGCCTGGGAGTCCTGCTGAACAACGATCGAAAGCAATGACGAGATGGTGTGAAAGGTTTACTCTCGCGAATTATCTAGCATTTATTGTGGTTTTTCATGCGGACCCAATTCAGTCCTGCTCTGTTGAAATAAGTTTCTGTGCGTGCTTTGCGGATTGTTTGCGTTAATCAGAGAGAATCTGTTTCTGTGTTCTTTGTTGTCGCGTATCTCTGCGACGGGGGGCTCTCAGCGACTCGTTGATACGGAAAGCCGCGCAGGGTTTTGTGAGTCAGTTCCCAGGAGGTCGCGATTCCTTGTTGCATCTGGGCTAGCCTTGCTGTCTGCGGTCATAATCGTCCCGTACTCTGCCTTCGTACGGTTAGGAGTGCAAGCGCAATAAGACGATGTACTCCTGGATGGATCCGCCTCGGCAGCATGTGCATGCGGGTTCACCTCCTTGCTGTGCTCCGCACTGTTGATGCCTCCGGCTATGGCCACTCTGACGAGCCGCGAGTCTGGGGCGGGCAGTCTCATGCTTTCCCAAGCGCGTTGCTGGTTTCGAGGTTGATCCGTGATGCCGGGTGGGTGCTGCCGCCTTGCCGTCAGCCTCCCCCATGGTCGCTCCTTAAGGTCTAAGCGGAGATCGTGGAACCGCTCCCCTGATTCCGGCGCTTACGATCTGCTTGTTAAGCATTGCGACTTCTGCTCTGCACTGTTCAACAACTTGTGAGGCCGTGCACCGAGTTGCTCAGCCTGGCGTTGTGCGACCCGACTGAGCATTCAAGGAGTTCAGGTCGTACCAGATGGAGGCGGGTTGAACTTCGATCGAGCATCAAAACTCTCCAAAAAATATACCCGGGCACGGAAACAAAGGTCGCGCAGAAATTGACTCGCCGATGGTCGGAAACCCGTCCTCGGCGGGATCCGAACCCGGAACCCGTAGGTCAGGAACGTCATGCACTGACGACTGCGCCAGCCGGCGGTTCTGTTCTGTTGTAGGGCGGAATATGCCCGGGTCAGACGAGGCTAGACGGTCTAACTGACGGGCAAGCGTACAGTGGTTCCTTGTGCCACCGTTTACTCTGTTGGAGTTGTTTGTGCAATGATGATGATGACTACTAAAGCCCCCCCCCTCGTACTATTTAGGTAAATAGTACGAGTGTTGTTTTTTAAAAGTTTTAAGTGGTGCCCATGGCTTCCGATGATTTTGGGCAAAACTTTAATTCACATGCGGAACGTGCGGAAAAGGTCTAAAAAGGTGGGGGAAAAAAACTTTTCCGAGTTTCATGCAGGAGGGGTGCAAGCTCTAGAAAAGGGTCCAGGGTGTACCTGGTAGGGAGAGTCTGCCCCAACTTGCCATATTTGGGTCGCCAAGTCCACATCAGCCTCGCATTCACTGATCTTTTGCGGGCTTCGTGGTTTTGTACGGTTGGCTTGGTGGCACGGGATCTATCGGCTTGTTGCGGACCACCTGCAAGAAGACGAAGGTGGTTTTGTTTTAAAAGCAAAGCATACTTGTTTTCCGGTAAGGAGTGGGCAGGACGTTTCAAAAGGGGAAACGAGGAACAAAGCACGTGATTGCTTCTTGGCAAATAGTAGGCGGGAAAAAGTGGACGTTCTTGATTAGAGTGAAAGTTCGCAAGAAAGTTAATATCACTCTGCTCGATGGTCGCTTCACACTGCTGCACATCAACCTGCTCATCCTCCTTGGCTGTCAGCTGAGGCCTCTGCCCTTTGCTTTCTGAAGGCGTCCGCGGCCAGGCATATTAGTATTGCCTCACAGGTTGATTAGCCAAGCCAAAAGACACATCCCAGGAAAAGAATCGGGGCGGAGGTTGACATTTACCTAAGCCCTGCTCGCAGTCCATGATCGCAAGCTGGGACCGGTGCCAGAGGAACAAACATATGAGACGATGCCAAACTCCCCCCCCCTTTGCACTAATAAATTTTTTTTTGACGTCACCCCATACTGGCCCCGAACCCCCATCTGTGTGGCCCAAAACGGGTCCCAAACGGTTTTTGACGGGCTGAGTCGAGGTAAAGGGGTCTCCGACGGCCCGAATGGGCCCAGATGGGCCCAGGTGGGCCCCGGAGCGGGCTCAGTGCGAGGGGGGGTGCCCCCAAAATGGGGTCATTTTCAAAGCCTCGCCACTACTCAAGCTAGTCAAACACCTTCTGGCCTCCAGCGGGAAACCCAGACTACACAACGACAAGATCGGCTGTGTTCCGCTGTAGATAGCCACCAGCGGGTCCTCTTGAAGCCGAAGAGTGTTCTCAGGGGTCACAGATAGCCCTACTTGGCCACCCCGCCTGCAGCGCCTGCGGTGGGCAGGCACACCTTGTAAATAGAGTGGGTGCAGCCGGTGCACCCTGCCTAGATTCCGGCTTTACCAGCAATACTAATTAAGAATACAGATTGACCCAGGAAAACGGAAACTAAGAAAGGGGAAAATGCCAAAGATCACGGGTCTGGAGTTCGTGGAGTCATCGGTGAGAGCAATGCAGAAGTTGTCGCCGATTCATGAGTAAACGAGACGTGGTCAGTCCATGCAGAGACGACTCGTAGCCAGCAGGACCTTTTGCGAAAAGGTCTCTGGTGAGGACCTGATCGGTTTCTTTCTTCTTCGCCCTAATGACAGAGGGGAGAAGGTTGACATCTGGAAGCGCCTTTCTGGTAGGCTTTCAGAAGCCTTCAACAGCCTTGACGACGAGGCGAGCCGGCGACGCATCGTGAGCGGTTTGGACTGGGCACGTGCCCGGTACAGGGCTGTTGGAATGGTCGTGGGTGACAATCTCTGGAAGAACCGGGGAAGATTGGCGTTGGCGGGAGGCTCACAGTCGTCATCTTGGTTCTTTTGCATTTTCCACCTTATATTCTGCGTTTTCCTGGTAAGCACTGTGTTCTCAAAAGCGGGTGAAGCCGGATTCTAGGCAGGGTGCACTTGCATACCACACATTCTAAGCGTGTGCCTGCCCACTGCTGGCGCTGCACACATGGGGCTAACTGTGACCCCCGAGAGCATTCTTCGGCTTCAAGAGAACCCGCTGGTGGCTATCTACGGCGGAACACAGCCGATCTTGTCGTTTTGAAGTCTGGGTTTCCCGCTGGAGGCCAGAAAGTGTTTGACTAGCTTGAGTAGTGGCGAGGCCCGAAAATGACCCCATTTTGGGGCTCTCCCCCTTGCACTGAGAGCCCGCTCCGGGGCCCACCTGGGCCCACCTGGGCCCATTCGTGGGCCTTCGGAGACCCCTTTACCATGCAGGGTCAAAACCTTGTGTCTTTTTAAAACGCTCCCGCGGGGCCGATGGAGCCCTAAAAATTTTTTTGGAAAAAAAAAATTTTGCTCAACTTCCTCAAAAATTACTGCAGAGTTTGTTCCAAACTTTTAAAACTCAAAAACCCCAATTTTTTTCCGGAATTTTTTTTTTTGCCATTTTCAAAAAGACACAAGGTTTTGACCCTGCATGTTACCTCGACTCAGCCCGGGCTGGCTGACTGTGGTGTTTACAGTGCATTTTGATGGTGTGAGTGGGTGAGATGGGGTGTGGTTGATGATTTGGTGTTGTGTGGTTTGGGGTGGTTGTTTGGGTTGGTGGGTGGGCTGAGTGGGTTGGGGGGGGTGGGTTAAGTGTTGCCAATACAGGTCAAACTGGATTTCTGTCTTGATCTTCCCTTTTGGGAGAGACACAGGCTAAACCAGGTTTCTGTCTTGAGGCATGCCAACACAGGTCAAACTGGATTTCTGTCTTGATCTTCCCTTTTGGGAAGAGACACAGGCTAAACCAGGTTTCTGTCTTGAGGCCACACTTGCCAACACAGGTCAAACTGGATTTCTGTCTTGATCTTCCCTTTGGGAAGAGATACAGGCAAACCAGGTTTCTGTCTTGAGGCATGCAATACAGATGCTCGATCTTCCCTTTCAACAGAACTGTCAGCACACTTGCTTTCTTTTCGAGTAATGATCTTTCCATCATCATCCATTTCTGTCTTACCATTTTCTTCGTGTCACCCGCGCAAGAGTTTGAGAGTGCAAGAATTCGACAAATCAATCAATACATCAAACCAACAACAGCCACAACAAAGAAAGAAGAACATGGACCAAACAGTTCAGGAACATGTACAGCGAGGGAAGGGCAGGCACTGGGTAGCTGGCCCACAGCAGAGTGAACGAGAGAAGCTGTACTACACAGCACCTGGTCGCACCAAGAGAAGAGCTCGGCCGGAACTCTCTCTCTTAGATGTGGCTCTGTCTGGTCCAGATGGTATTGTCAGTGTCATGCAGGGCTATGGGCTACTTCCAGACAAAGTTATCTGTGGCTGTGGAAAAACTCTGGAAGATTGGGAGTGCAGAGGTGTGGGGTGGCCTTTCTGGCCCTGTGCATGTGAAAGACGTGGTGTGGGTGGCTCACACATTTTTGCTGAAGCCATGACGAAAGCGATGGGTGGAGAAGGAGGAGAGAAAAGGGCATCCATCAGCCCCATTCAGTTGGCCAACAAGATCATGGGCTATGCACTGGGTACTGAACACAAAGCCCAAGATTCAAACAGTGCACTGGCAGCTGGAACCCATGCCAAATACAACAAGTTTCTGACAGCAGTTACACTCAAAGGATGGAGACTCACTGAAGCAAAGAAGCTCCCACTGGGTGGTCCTGGCCACTGCCTCGAAGTGGATGAATTTTCAGTCGGTCTCAAAAAACGAGGGCAAGGTGCTCAGCAAGAGTACTGTTACATTCGCTTTGTTGGGATTGTAGACAGGGTGATGAATGAGAGCATCATTCGTGAACTTCCTGAAAAGTGGTCAAAGGGGGTTGGCCCAGGAGTTGCTGTAGCATGCAGGGTCAGAACCTTGTGTCCTTTTAAAACGCTCCCGCGGAGCCGATGGACCCCAAAAAAAAATTTTGGAAAAAAAAAAATTTGCTCGACTTCCTCAAAAATTACTGCAGAGTTTGTTCCAAACTTTTAAAATTCAAAAAACCCATTTTTTTTCCGGAAATTTTTTCTCTCACTCTGAGAAGTTTTTTTCACTGGCAGTGGGCAAAAAGCCAATTTTACCCACTGTACTAGTGAAAAAAAAAATTTTTTTTTCACCAGTGAAAAAAAACACCCAGTTTTTTTTTTCACTGGTGCCAATTTTTTTTTTCCCCCATTTTTTTTGGCTGAAAGTGGTCAAGAACAGGTCAAAAGTGCAGTTGTATGCAGTTTTGGCTGCCCCGGCTAAATCATGCTGAACCACGCCCCCCCCACCCAAACACACTACCAAACCAGCACTATCTGGTGGTGTGGCAAACCTGGCACCTGCCAGTTCAAAAAACTTCCATTGTGAGAGAAAAAAAGTCTCTCACTGGTCAAATGTGGTCGAAAATTGGGGAAAAATCCCCACTGTGCGTTCGTTTCTTGTTTTTCGGGTTTCGGGGGCCTTTCCGAGGTCCCTCGGGGGTGGAAAAGGCCTCTCGGCAGGGAAAACGGTCGCCACTCGGGACCCCTTCGACTACAGTGGGTTTTCCCCAATTTCTCCCACTTTGACCAGTGAGAGAACGTATATTTTTGCCATTTTCAAAAAGACATAAGGTTTTGACCCTGCATGACAGGTCTTGTTTTGACCCTGTATCAGACAACTTTTTTTGGAGGGATGTTCCAGATGCAAGGGCATGTGTCAGGTACGCATGGGTAAACCATGGAACTGAGGAGTTTACCATGCAGGGTCAGAACCTTGTGTCTTTTTAAAACGCTCCCGCGGAGCCGATGGACCCCAAAAAAAAAAGTTGGAAAAAATTTTTTTTGCTCAACTTCCTCAAAAATTACTGCAGAGTTTGTTCCAAACTTTTAAAATTCAAAAAACCCATTTTTTTTCCAGAATTTTTTTTTTTGCCATTTTCAAAAAGACACAAGGTTTTGACCCTGCATGTTACAAGGGAGGTGGCATCCTGGGTCGGAAAGATAGATGGTGCCCCTTCGAAGACATTTGGACAAGACCTGAATATCATGCAGGGTCAAAACCTTGTGTCTTTTTGAAAATGGCAAAAAAATTTCCGGAAAAAAAACGGGTTTTTTGAATTTTAAAAGTTTGGAACAAACTCTGCAGTAATTTTTGAGGAAGTTGAGCAAAATTTTTTTTTTCCAAAAAAAATTTTAGGGCTCCATCGGCCCCGCGGGAGCGTTTTAAGAAGACACAAGGTTTTGACCCTGCATGATATGGTGCTGGAAACTGACGTAATAGCTGCTATTCACTCTGGGAATGTGGCCAGCAGCTTGAGTTCAGAGCATGCTAGTGAGCTGCGCAGCAAGTATGTTTTGAAGGGCTGGGTAGCTGGCACACAGGCTGCTGATGGTTTGTGGGGTAGACTCAAGCGTCTTCTCAAGATCCGTGGAAGTAGAACAGGAGATTTTCTGGACAAGAAACCTGAGATTTGCAAAATCTGAGATTTTCTGGACAAGAAATCTGAGATTTGCAAAATCTCAGATTTCGGCCTGAGTGTGGTGGGTGGTGGTGGGTGTGTGAGTGGGGTGGATTGGTGTGAATGGGTGAGAGTGAGGTGGTAGGTTGGTGTGAGAGGGTGTGAGGGAGGTGGGGTGTGTGTGGTGGGTTAGTGTGAGGTGTGTGAGTGGGGTGGATTGGTGTGAATGGGTGAGAGTGAGGTGGTGGGTTGGTGTGAGTGAGGTGGGTGTGTGTGGTGGGTTAGTGTGAGGTGTGTGAGTGGGGTGAATTGGTGTGAATGGGTTGGTGTGAGTGGGTGTGAGTGAGGTGGGTGTGAGTGGTGGGTTTGTGTGTGGTGTGAGGTGGGTTGGTGTGTGAGTGAGTGGGGTGGGTTGGTGTGAGTGGTGTGGTGAGGCAGCTCTTCGGTTAGAGTCGCACAAGGCATTTCCATTACAAAAAACTTCGGTTAGAGTCGCAAGCCATTTTCATTGAGAAAAACTTCGGTTAGAGTCGCGTAGAGCATTTCCATTACAAAAAACTTCGGTTAGAGTCGCAAGCCATTTTCATTGAGAAAAACTTCGGTTAGAGTCGCGTAGAGCATTTCCATTACAAAAAACTTCGGTTAGAGTCGCAAGCCATTTTCATTGAGAAAAACTTCGGTTAGAGTCGCAAGCCATTTTCATTGAGAAAACTTCGGTTAGAGTCGCGTAGAGCATTTCCATTACCATGCAGGGTCAAAACCTTGTGTCTTTTTGGAAATGGCCAAAAAAAAAATTCCGGAAAAAAAATGGGTTTTTTGAATTTTAAAAGTTTGGAACAAACTCTGCAGTAATTTTTGAGGAAGTTGAGCAAATTTTTTTCTCTCACTCTGAGAAGTTTTTTTCACTGGCAGTGGGCAAAAAACCAATGTGTTTTTTTCACTAGTGAAAAAAAAAATTTTTTTTTTCACTAGTGAAAAAAAACACCCAGGTTTTTTTTCACTAGTGAAAAAAAACTTTTTTTCTTCACTAGTGAAAAAAAAATTTTTTTTTTCACTGGTGCCAATTTTTTTTTTCCCCCATTTTTTTGGCTGAAAGTAGTCAAGAACAGGTCAGAAGTGCATTTGTATCATGCAGGGTCAAAACCTTGTGTCTTTTTAAAACGCTCCCGCGGGGCCGATGGAGCCCTAAAAAAATTTTTGGGAAAAAAAAATTTTGCTCAACTTCCTCAAAAATTACCACAGAGTTTGTTCCAAACTTTTAAAATTCAAAAAACCCATTTTTTTTCCGGAAATTTTTTTTTTGCCATTTTCAAAAAGACACAAGGTTTTGACCCTGCATGGTATGCAGTTTTGGCTGCCCCGGCTAAATCATGCTGAACCACGCCCCCCCCCACCCAAACACACGACCAAACCAGCACTATCCGGCAGTGTGGCAAACCTGGCACCTGCCAGTTCAAAAAACTTCCATTGTGAGAGAAAAAAAGTCTCTCACTGGTCAAAATGTGGTCGGAAATTGGGGAAAAATCCCCACTGTGCGTTCGTTTCTTGTTTTTCGGGTTTCGGGGGCCTTTCCGAGGTCCCTCGGGGGTGGAAAAGGCCTCTCGGCAGGGAAAACGGTCGCACTCGGGACCCCTTCGGGGCCCCTCGTGGCGACCGTTTTCCCTGCCTCGAGGCCTTTTCCACCCCCTGGGACCTCTACAAGGCCCCCTCAACCCGAAAAACAAAAACTCACCTACAGTGGGTTTTCCCCAATTTCTCCCACTTTGACCAGTGAGAGAACGTATATTTTTCCCAAAAAAATTTTTAGGGCTCCATCGGCCCCGCGGGAGCGTTTTAAAAAGACACAAGGTTTTGACCCTGCATGTTACAAAAAACTTCGGTTAGAGTCGCAAGACATTTTCATTACAAAAAACTTCGGTTAGAGTCGCAAGCCATTTTCATTGAGAAAAACTTCGGTTAGAGTCGCGTAGCATGCAGGGTCAGAACCTTGTGTCTTTTTAAAACGCTCCCGCGGGGCCGATGGACCCCAAAAAAAAAATCTCTCGAATCTCTGAGTTAGGGTTTTTAGTGGGTAAGTCCCGACGGAAAAACGGACAGTCCCACACTCACAAGTTTGGTCCGGCTTGTGGTCGTGCGTCATGCATTTCCCCCCTCAGTTACCAAAAAAAAATTTGGCAAAAAAAAAATTTGCTCAACTTCATCAAAAATTACCGCAGAGTTTGTTCCAAAATTTTAAAATTCGAAAAACCCATTTTTTTTCTGGAAATAAAATTTTGGCCATTTCCAAAAAGACACAAGGTTCTGACCCTGCATGGTAGAGCATTTCCATTACGAAAAACTTCGGTTAGAGTTGCAAGCCATTTTCATTGAGAAAAACTTCGGTTAGAGTCGCGTAGAGCATTTCCATTACAAAAAACTTGGTTAGAGTCGCAAGACATTTTCATTACAAAAAACTTCGGTTAGAGTCGCAAGCAATTTTCATTACAAAAAACTTCGTGGATGTGATTGGGTGAGGTGGAGTGGAGGTGTGGGTGGGTTGTGAGTGAGGTGGATGTGAGTGGTTGGTGTGGGTGTGAGTAGTGAGGTGGATGTGATTGGGTGAGGTGGGTTGTGAGTGAGGTGGATGTGAGTAGTGTGGTGTGGGTGGTGGGGTGTGGGGTGGTGGGTTGGTGAGTGAGGTGGGTGATGTGGGAGTGGGTGTGGGGTGGGTGGGTTGGGGGGTGGGTTGGTGGTGAGGTGTGGGTGTGAGTGGGGTGGGTGAGAGGTTGATGTGAGTGTGGTGTGGGAGTGGTGGGGTGTGGGTGGGTTGAGTGTGGTGCCAACACAGGTCAAACTGGATTTCTGTCTTGATCTTCCCTTTCGAAGAGACACAGGCTAAACCAGGTTTCTGTCTTGAGGCCCTTTCTTTCTTTCTTTCTACCCTTCGACCCTTGCGCAACCCTAACCGAAGTTTTTCTCAATGAAAATGGCTTGCGACTCTAACCGAAGTTTTTTGTAATGGAAATGCTCTACGCGACTCAAACCGAAGTTTTTCTCAATGAAAATGGCTTGCGACTCTAACCGAAGTTTTTTGTAATGGAAATGCTCTACGCGACTCTAACCGAAGTTTTTCTCAATGAAAATGGCTTGCGACTCTAACCGAAGTTTTTTGTAATGGAAATGCTCTACGCGACTCTAACCGAAGTTTTTCTCAATGAAAATGGCTTGCGACTCTAACCGAAGTTTTTTGTAATGGAAATGCTCTACGCGACTCTAACCGAAGTTTTTCTCAATGAAAATGGCTTGCGACTCTAACCAAGTTTTTTGTAATGGAAATGCTCTACGCGACTCTAACCGAAGTTTTTCTCAATGAAAATGGCTTGCAACTCTAACCGAAGTTTTTCGTAATGGAAATGCTCTACCATGCAGGGTCAGAACCTTGTGTCTTTTTGGAAATGGCCAAAATTTTATTTCCAGAAAAAAAATGGGTTTTTCGAATTTTAAAATTTTGGAACAAACTCTGCGGTAATTTTTGATGAAGTTGAGCAAATTTTTTTTTTGCCAAATTTTTTTTTGGTAACTGAGGGGGGAAATGCATGACGCACGACCACAAGCCGGACCAAACTTGTGAGTGTGGGACTGTCCGTTTTTCCGTCGGGACTTACCCACTAAAAACCCTAACTCAGAGATTCGAGAGATTTTTTTTTTGGGGTCCATCGGCCCCGCGGGAGCGTTTTAAAAAGACACAAGGTTCTGACCCTGCATGCTACGCGACTCTAACCGAAGTTTTTCTCAATGAAAATGGCTTGCGACTCTAACCGAAGTTTTTTGTAATGAAAATGTCTTGCGACTCTAACCGAAGTTTTTTGTAACATGCAGGGTCAAAACCTTGTGTCTTTTTAAAACGCTCCCGCGGGGCCGATGGAGCCCTAAAAATTTTTTTGGGAAAAAAAAAATTTGCTCAACTTCCTCAAAAATTACTGCAGAGTTTGTTCCAAACTTTTAAAATTCAAAAAACCCATTTTTTTTCCGGAATTTTTTTTTTGGCCATTTCCAAAAAGACACAAGGTTTTGACCCTGCATGGTAATGGAAATGCTTACGCGACTCTAACCGAAGTTTTTCTAATGAAAATGGCTTGCGACTCTAACCGAAGTTTTTCTCAATGAAAATGGCTTGCGACTCTAACCGAAGTTTTTTGTAATGGAAATGCTCTACGCGACTCTAACCGAAGTTTTTCTCAATGAAAATGGCTTGCGACTCTAACCGAAGTTTTTTGTAATGGAAATGCTCTACGCGACTCTAACCGAAGTTTTTCTCAATGAAAATGGCTTGCGACTCTAACCGAAGTTTTTTGTAATGGAAATGCTCTACGCGACTCTAACCGAAGTTTTTCTCAATGAAAATGGCTTGCGACTCTAACCGAAGTTTTTTGTAATGGAAATGCTCTACGCGACTCTAACCGAAGTTTTTCTCAATGAAAATGGCTTGCGACTCTAACCGAAGTTTTTTGTAATGGAAATGCTCTACGCGACTCTAACCGAAGTTTTTCTCAATGAAAATGGCTTGCGACTCTAACCGAAGTTTTTTGTAATGGAAATGCTCTGTGCGACTCTAACCGAAGTTTTTCTCAATGAAAATGGCTTGCGACTCTAACCGAAGTTTTTTGTAATGGAAATGCTCTACGCGACTCTAACCGAAGAGCTGCCAGATTTTGCAAACGCAAAATCTCAGGTTTCTTGTCCTGGACAAGAAACCTGAGATTTGCGAACCCAACTTTTTTTTTTGCTGGGCCAAATCTCAGATTTCTTGTCCAGAAAATCTCAGGTTTCTTCTCCAGAAAATCTCAGATTTCTTGTTCAGGCCAAAATCTCAGATTTTGCAAATCTCAGATTTCTTGTTCAGGCCGAAATCTCAGGTTTCTTGTTCAGGCTCAAAATCTCAGATTTCTTGTCCAGGCCAAAATCTCAGATTTCTTGTTCAGGCTCAAAATCTCAGGTTTCTTGTTCAGGCTCAAAATCTGAGATTTCTTGTTCAGGCCAAAATCTCAGATTTCTTGTCCAGACCAAAAGTTCAGATTGTGATCTGCTCAACAATATGGGTCACTCAACAGCTCAGCCACAAGTGACTGTCCAGGCCTTGTGACCCTGGATGGCGTTTTCCCCCATTTTTCTTTTTCCCCTCCCTGTAGCTCTTTGTGTGCTTTGTGACTTCCCACCAACACAACTAACGAATCTGTGATCAAGCTATGAGCAAAACAAGTGAACAAGCAAAAGAGCGTTGATGAGAAAAAGCTGAAACACAGCTGAGCTGAAGCTGTGTTTGGGTCTGAAACAAGCTGGTGATTCGAAAATGCTGATGCAGCATTTGGACAAGTCAAGAGAGAGCTGAAGCTGTGTTTGGGTCTTAACAAACAAGCTGGTGTGAAGAAACAACCGAGGAGCTGAAGCTGTGTTTGAGTCTGAACAAACAAGCTGCTGATTCAAGTGCAAGTGAAAGTTGGTTCAGTGTTTGGATTGAACAAACAACTGTGAAGTGAAATCAAGAAAAAGGGAGAAAAAGCCGTGTGGTCAATATCAAGAGTTTGTGTGAGCCTGAAGCCAGTTCTGTAGTTGCTCATGGGCTGGTTGGAGAAGGTGGAGCAGGGGTCCCCAGTCTCCAGGGGCGTCTGAGAATTAGCTTCCTTCTTTTGGGCTCTGGCTCGAAGACAGGGCTGTGGAACATTGTGCCTGGGGTTACTGAACCCTCAGCAGGCTCCCCAGTCTCCTGCTCATCATCAGAGGGGAAAGCTTGACTGCCCCAGGTTTGAGTTGCAAAAATTTTACCCTGTTCTTCTTCCTCTTCTTCTTCCTCTTCTTCTGCCTGTTGTTTTCCAGCTTCTTTCAACCTAGCTGCCGTCTGCACTTCTGTCCTGTCTATGGTCAAAATAGAAGCTGGTGGGACAGGCACCTTTAGCTCAGGGGCCAGGTGTTTCAGTGCGTTCAACAATGCACTGAATCCATCTGCCACAGAGGTTTCCATTCGGTCTTGCCTCTCCCTCCCTTCCTTCACCTCTGCTATGAGAGAGGCAATGGCAGGAACTTCAGATGCCACAGTGGCACTTGGAGCAGCAGCTTGGACAGGTGGGGCAGCAACTTGAACACTGGGATCCTTGGACAACAGGGCTCGCCTGTGTTGCAAGGCTCTGAATGGGTTTGTTTGTGAGGGATGGGTGCGAAGTGGTTCTTGTGCAAGAGGAAGGGGTGTTGCAACTTGTGTGGGCTCAGGAATTTGTGTAGATTCAAGCATGGTTGGTGGAGTTGGTGGCTCCAAATCCTCTTGGGTGGGATCAGCTCTCGTTCTTCGACTTGCTGCTTGAGCCTCTGCCTGAATGAAAGAGTAAGGCTGCCTCAGGGCATCACCAATCCCTACCATGCCGTAATGGAAAAGATCAGAACCAGACAGGTTCTTTGGCGGGTGTCAGATTTTGCAAACGCGAAATCTCAGATTTTGCAAAATCGAAAATCTCAGATTTTGCAAAATCTGAGATTTGCAAAATCTGAGATTTTGGCGAAATACGCAAAATCTGAGATTGGCCCATTTTGCAAAATCTGAGATTTGCAAAATGTGAGATTTTCGATTTTGCAAAATCTGAGATTTCAGGTCTGCAAAATCTGAGGTTCTCGATTTCCTCACACAATGCAGTGCTCCTGTGCAGACAAAACTGAGTGTTGCAAACGAAATTTTAACACCTGAAATAGGGACCCCACACACTGAAATCAACTGGTGGCGAGTGTTGCAAACGAAATTTTCACCAACTGAAATTGGGACCCCACACACTGAAATCAAGTGCTCCTAAGCAGACGAAATTTGAGTGTTGCAAACGAAATTTTAACACCTGAAATAGGGACCCCACACACTGAAATCAACTGGTGGCAACCTCCTGCCATCTCTTATAATAAAAATTTTAAGCGCCGAAGGCGCAACCCCCCCAATCCGACAGAACACACTGCCTGGAACTGTCCTAACATGCAGGGTCAAAACCTTGTGTCTTTTTAAAACGCTCCCGCGGGGCTGATGGAGCCCTAAAAAAAATTTTGGAAAAAAAAAAATTTGCTCAACTTCCTCAAAAATTACTGCAGAGTTTGTTCCAAACTTTTAAAATTCAAAAATCCCAATTTTTTCCGGAATTTTTTTTTTTTTGCCATTTTCAAAAAGACACAAGGTTTTGACCCTGCATGCTAAAGCTGAGCCCAAAAAAATTTGACCCAAAATTTTTGTTGTTGTAGTTCTGAAAATCTCAGATTTTGCACTCACACCAAAATCTCAGATTTTGCAAAATCTGAGATTTTGGTGAAATACGCAAAGTCTGAGATTGGCCCATTTTGCAAAATCTGAGATTTGCAAAATCTGAGATTTGCAAAATCTGAGATTTCAGGTTTGCAAAATCTGAGATTTTCAGGTTTGCAAAATCTGAGATTTGGCCCAGCAAAAAAAAATTCCTGGGTTCGCCAATCTCAGATTTTGCAAAATCTGAGATTTCGCGTTTGCAAAATCTGACACCCACCGGTTCTTTCTCATGCAGGGTCAAAACCTTGTGTCTTTTTGAAAAAGGCAAAAAAAAAATTTCCGGAAAAAATTGGGTTTTTTGAATTTTAAAAGTTTGGAACAAACTCTGCAGTAATTTTTGAGGAAGTTGAGCAAATTTTTTTTTTTTCAAAATTTTTTTTAGGGCTCCATCGGCCCCGCGGGAGCGTTTTAACATGCAGGGTCAAAACCTTGTGTCTTTTTAAAACGCTCCCGCGGGGCCGATGGAGCCCTAAAAATTTTTTCGGAAAAAAAAAAAATTGCTCAACTTCCTCAAAAATTACCGCAGAGTTTGTTCCAAACTTTTAAAATTCAAAAAACCCATTTTTTTCTGGAAATAAAATTTTGGCCATTTCCAAAAAGACACAAGGTTTTGACCCTGCATGTTAAAAAGACACAAGGTTTTGACCCTGCATGTTCTCCAGTGAGTCATAGTGAAAATGTTAAGGGCCACAATCGCGACTGTGACTAAAGATTTTCATAGTGAAAATGTGAAGGGTCACAATCGCGACTGTGACTAAAGAATTTTCCTGGTAAAATGCCTTGTGCGACTGTGACTAAAGGTTTTTCCAAGGTAAAGCAAAATTTTGCATTGCGACTGTGACTAAAGATTTTCATAGTGAAAATGTTAAAGGTCACAATCGCGACTGTGACTAAAGAATTTTCCTGGTAAAATGCCTTGTGCGACTGTGACTAAAGACCTGCCAGTTGGGTGCCGGACAAGGTGTAGGACAAGGTGTAGTTAGGGCTGCCGGACAAGGTGTAGTTGGGTGCCGGACAGGTGTAGTTGGCTCCCAGACAAGGTGTAGTTGGCCCCTGGCTATTTTGGATTGGCCCAACTACACCTTGTCCGACAAGGTGTAGTTAGCGCTGCCGGACAAGGTGTAGTTGAGGCTGCCGGACAAGGTGTAGTTGGCCGCCGGACAACGTGTAGTTAGGGCTCCCCGGACAAGGTGTAGTTGGGCCCTGGCTATTTTGGATTGGGCCAACTACACCTTGTCCAGGAGCGTCCAACTACACCTTGTCCGACAAGGTGTAGCTCGGACAAGGTGTTGGTGCACGTCCCTGGCCGCGTTTGCGCATGAGTCACAGACGGCGGTGTGCTCTGAGAACTTGTCCCAGCGCGCGAACCCGCAACGAGAAAGAAACGTTGCGCCAAAAGCAAGTTATTAAACGATTCGGTCGTTGGTGCGTTGCAACTGTTGAAGGATCGAAGGTGTGTGTTCTCCCTTCTGGGTGAAATCAGCATCCAATCCAGCGGATCTGCCTTCATGGGTTCATCCAGCAAAAATGTCAGAGGACAACGAGAAGGAGGTATCACTGGCGGCGAGGAGGTTTTTCTCGGGACTGGCGTAGTGGAGGCAGCATGTGACCTTGTTCTCCACAAGGCTTTCTTGTTTCTTCCACAACGTTTGTCTAAGATCCTGAGCTTGTTTCTCATTTGCCTTCTTCTTATTTCTACGTGGCCAGGGAAGACGATTCCCAAGAGAATAAAATGATTTTATTGGGAAAACTAAATTCCCGAGGATGGAAACCACACTGCTTTGCAGTTATGTTGGTGTCTAGCAGAACGTTGCATAGCAAATGTGCACGGCAGAACGTTGTGTAAGACATTGAGCATATTGCTTTGCAGTTACGTTGGTGTTTAGCAGAACGTTGCGTAGCAGAACGTTGTGTGTCTGTCTAGGGAAATAAATTCGTTTATTTTTCCGACTGAAAATAGCTGGCGGCACAAAATAAGGTCGTAGGCAGAAATCTGTAGGGGAGACCCCAGGTTTTGACCCTGCATGCTACACAATGTCTCAACGTTCTGCTACGCAACGTTCTGCTAAACACCAACGTAACTGCAAAGCAATATGCTCAACGTCTTACACAACGTTCTGCCGTGCACATTTGCTACGCAACGTTCTGCTAGACACCAACATAACATGCAGGGTCAAAACCTTGTGTCTTTTTAAAACGCTCCGGCGGGGCCGATGGGGCCCTGAAAATCTTTTTCGAAAAAAAGAATTTGCTCAACTTCCTCAAAAATTACTGCAGAGTTTGTTCCAAATTTTTAAAATTCAAAAAACCCAATTTTTCTCTGGAATTTCTTTTTTGCCATTTTCAAAAAAAAGGAGCGCGAGGAGGCTTCCATAGATGAGGATGAGGAGAGCAGCGGGTCAGACCCGTGGTAAGTTTGCTGCTTCCATCTGTTGAGTGTCATCCCCTAGAATGTCTCGAAATCCGCCTTCCCAGCATGTGACGGTCTGACGGGTCATGGGAGCACACATTGAGACAACAAATGCTTGCCTTTCTCCGTGCACAAATCCAGCAATCATACAAAAGAGATCAGCAATCCTGAGCTTCAGAGGTCCGCCCTTGTCTGATACTCCAAGTGCCGTGCTCAGAATAGCTGCTGTTGAGTAAACCAGCTTGCAGTGACCACAAATGAAAACAGGCCAGTTGAGCGGTGTAGAACCATTTGCTGCCGTCCAGACCATGTCTTCAAGGTTTGCATTGCACTTGTTGCATGTGATAGACTGCGGGATCACTCCATATTCACGTAGTTTTTCGGCCATTGTCCTGTCTCCCTCCTGAATCAGTGCAGCAATCCCAAATTTAGGCTTTGCCTGCACCCGCTTTCGAAAGCTTCCAGAGTATCCCTCAGCCCTCTGCTGCTGTTTTTGGGCAGGTGTAGCTGGCTTACCATGCAGGGTCAAAACCTTGTGTCTTTTTGAAAATGGCAAAAAAAAAAATTTCGGAAAAAAATTGGGGTTTTTGAATTTTAAAAGTTTGGAACAAACTCTGCAGTAAAGATTGAGGAAGTTGAGCAAATTTTTTTTTTCCCAAAAAGATTTTTAGGGCTCCATCGGCCCCGCGGGAGCGTTTTAAAAAGACACAAGGTTTTGACCCTGCATGTTACGCTGTTTTGTGCATTGTCGGTGTTTTGCAACAGGCACAGGCACATCATCATCGTTGTCTTCTTCCTTTTTGACCTCAGCCCCTCCAGCCAGTGGAAGTCGAAGAGGAGCCGGTGCAGGGCCTGTGCGTCTTCTTTTGCTTCCTGGCTCTGCAGCTTCACAACCAGGTATCCACACCAGGAACAACAGCAACCGTATCAGCACGAGCATTTTCATTTTCTGGGTTTCTCACAATGTTCACCTGTCTGATGTGGCATAATGTTGGAGTGGCAAAGGTAACTCTGGTTCAATGTTGCAATGGTCTGTTCTCCTTCAGCTGTGTTCTGTGATCTGTGAAACCTGGTGTGACCTGTGTCTCTTCACAAAGAAGATCAAGACAGAAATCCAGGCTCGCCTCAAGACAGGCATGTGTAACATACAGAGAGGCTCTCTGTATTTTACATTTTTAGCAAAAAATTCGCTAAAAATGTAAAATACAGAGAGCTCTCTGTATTTTACATTTTTATCAAAGAAGACGCTAAAAATGTAACATACAGAGAGATCTCTCTGTATTTTACATTTTTAGCACAAAAGATGCTAAAAATGTAAAATACAGAGAGACTCTCTGTATTTTACATTTTTAGCGAATTTTTCGCTAAAAATGTAAAATACAGAGAGCCTCTGTATGTTACACATGCCAAAGTGCCCCCCCTTCTTTTTCTCCCCCATTTCTTTTTCCTTTTTTCATCCCCTAATCCGGTGGGCAGCAGTCAGTTGTGAGACTGGCAGGTGAGCAGCGTCACCTCCCCTAGCGAGCTCTCGGATCAAGCTGCGTCTGATGCAGCTGTTGTATGGATCACCTACATACACTCAGCCGCGCGCTTTCATTGCGAAGGTTACTGCTGTGGCCTTCTGGGTGGCAGCTGTGTCGGGTCGAGTAGCGAGATCTGAGGCCCTGTGATGGCTGAGTGCACACCTGTCTCCGGCTGCTTCGGCAGACGACTCGTAACACACAGCCGCCGATCAACACGAAACCACCCAGAAGAAAAGCCAGGCACCGGGATCTTCCTGACGAGCAACCCGGTGAACTTAATCAAGAGTCGAAGATTAGCGTCGAAACTTCCTGGCTTTTCACGCCGTAGCAGAACGACCACACCCTACCAATCCCAAGCACCCCCTAAACGCGTTAGGGGACTTCACAAGGTTTCACAACGGAGTGACACAACACCCGAAACGAGCTGCACCCTCTCACTTTTCTCAACCCCCCGCCATACTCAAGCCTCTATGGTCAACCGGAGACTTGAAAATACCGACCTTCTAATCCACAAATAACGCTTGAAAGCGAAGCCACGCAAAGCTCCCGGTGAGTGCGGGGTCGTACAACTGTGCGATTTGCCTACTGTTCGCGAAGAAACCCCCCATTGCAGATAGAAACAAGCTGGAGTGAAGTGAAGGCAGGTTCCGGCCTGGACAGCTGTGGAGTACCAGCTGAGCTGTTGAGTGCACCCTGGCTTGCGGATTATCCGAAAAAGTAGTTTTTATTTCTGGGACAACCTCTACCTATTAGAACGGTCCGTTCTCCTTGAACTTTCGGAAATCCTCAAGTCTGCGATGGGATGAATCGGAGCGGTTTCGCGACGCTAGGCTCGCAGGCCTGCGAGCGCGGTGTCACGTGCGCTATCGCACGACGCTAAACCCGCATCCGACCTTGAGGTCTCCGAGCCGTCCGCCTAGGTTCTTCACCCTGGAGAAGGCGGCGCAAGGACATGGCCCAACGACGGTGTGGAAACATCGTCCGTTCACGTAGGCAAATGGCCTCATGGCGACGTGTAAACGTTGCCTGACCACGCGAACTCGAAAGCTTTACTCAGCGTAATCGCTGTCCTCGGAACCGGAATCGGGTGACGCTCCAACTTGAGCGACATTATCCATGGCTCTTGTCTGAACCTTATTCCAATCCAGGTAGGCTTTGAAGGCCGAGGATTGCCATGATCCAGCACTGAGCAGTAGAGCCAGGTTGGGGTTGAGATCGTTCAGATCTTGGGCAGCCCCGCGTCTCAAGCTGTGCGTGCCCCATCCGACCGTCGGTGTCGCGTGGTGTGATGCCTTCTCCTTCAGAGATGCTAACATGTCCACGTAGGGTATCAGGTTCATCCTTTCGCCCTCCGGGACGTTGTCCCTGGCGTATGGCCACAACACATGCACTGGGCAGATGGCTCGCCATCCCTTTCTCACTGTGCCCTCTCCACATGTGCACCCTCTGTCTAACACGTCACCCCCCGGTTTATTTTTACGCCTTCTGAGTGCCACGTACAGTCTGTCTTTGAACTTGAAGACGGAGCTGTGCCTCCCTGACGTCCTCAGTTCCTCGAGTACAGTAGCTGGCACGTCTGTTGCTAAGCCCCTCTGGAGGGGGATAGCCTCGTTCTGAACTCTCAGAAGGAAAACGAATGCAATGCAGGTTATCCTGGCGAAGGCCTCCAGCGATACGAAGTTTCGCACCGATAGTATGGCCCGGCGGTCTTCTACTATCTTGTCGAGGAGGGGGCCGTCTATGGCGTCCATCCTGCGCTTGCGCACTTGTTCCCTCCGGTGCGAGGCGAAAACGTCATTCAGCGCCTTGGACCGGACGGTGTCCTTGATGCCAAGAAATCTCTGAATCTTTTCTATGGCGGACGTCGCGGAGGTTGCCGTCTGCGCGTTGCGGTGCAGGGAGACGTATGATGCCCATTCATCGGGCTGGATGGGAAAATGGGGGCACGACACGATGTCCGCGTACCTAACCCATCCTCGCAAGGCGACCAAGTACTGGTCCCAGGAACCAGTCGATATGGAGGCGATTCTCGCACGCTCCACTTGCCGCGATACGACGGCCTTGGCCCGCATCGGGTTGCCAAGGGCCTCCAGTGCGTCAAGCTTCCTTTTCAGGGGCAGACTCCTGTCAAGGTCTTCTTCACTGGGCTGGTCCAGTTCTGCCAGGGCCCGTTTGATCATCTCGATCACCTCGGGGCCCGAGGGGAGCTGCCGCTGTGGTGCGTCCATCTCCGCTTTCTTTGTTTTCTCCGGGTCTGGGTGGGCGGGAGGAGAAATACAACCCTGTTAAGGTAGTCGATGCGAGGCGGCCATCCTGGCCCAGTTGCCGAGGTTGACTATCTGAAATAAAAATATCCTTTAAAATTCGCGTTCGTCGCTGCCCTCTCATGTCACTCTACATGTGCGCAGGTTGCTCGTAGCCCGTCCAGAGCTGTGTCCGACTGGTGTCGTTCGTCCAAATGGTCGGCCTCCTTCCAGACTGTCAAGATTGGTCGTCGCCCGTGCACGCTGCGCATTGGTACGGGTCGTTCCATTGTATTGCCTGCGCGCTGTGTCGATAACTTTAAAAGTCCCTTTTTATTTCTGGGACAACCTCTACCTATTAGAACGGTCCGTTCTCCTTGAACTTTCGGAAATCCTCAAGTCTGCGATGGGATGAATCGGAGCGGTTTCGCGACGCTAGTCTCGCAGGCCTGCGAGCGCGGTGTCACGTGCGCTATCGCACGACGCTAAACCCGCATCCGACCTTGAGGTCTCCGAGCCGTCCGCCTAGGTTCTTCACCCAACGCTGGGGACAAAGGCGGATAAAGCTCGGATTCCCATCGCAGCCGGCTGTCTTCGTGCGCGTGGTCCTCGCCGATGAATGAAAGGTTGACAGCAGGATGTCTGTTAGAAGCGAGGTCGTCTACGGTCCTCCCGACAACTGGGGGATCGAAGATGGAAGAACTGGGAGTTGTGCGACGAGGGACGGGGGAGGGGAGGAGGGTAGAGAGTCGCTGTATCACGAATTTCTCCGTCCTTCGAGACATGACGCCGGGTCTCTACGCCGTTCGTGTGTACACGTGTATGTGTATGTGTTGCTATTAACACCGAGAACTGGGGGAGGAAGTTAGGGCCGCGGGTCACGGCGTTGTGTAATCTTGGTTCGGGCGTCACAGGGATGAGAACCTCGTGCTCACCCTCGAACCTTTCAGGAGTTCCCTCAACGGGCTGTAGCAGTTCTCAATTCGGATGAAGCCTAAGTTCTCGAGACGGGTAACGGTACCATGCTGTCTCGAGGGGAGATCAGACGGGTTGTTCTTCGACTCGACCCGCTCCATCCAAACAGATGCGCATCTACAACGTATGGCTCCTGTCCAGAAAGCTTCGGCCATCACTGCAAACGTCTCGTTCGAAGAGTGGCCGTTCACAAGAGTACCCTGAGTGCAGGTGTTATCTACGAAGTACCACTGGGGAATGCCTTGTACTGTGGAGCCTGGTGCTAGTCTAGACAGCAGACCGTGTCCTCCGTGTACTAGAGCCTGAGCCATTAGGACTGCTTCTGTCTCAAAGAACTGAATCATATCCGCATCGCCCGCGAACACCTCGCGGTGCGTCCCTTTTGGAATTGCGGAGTTTGCGCTACCATAGAACCTGAGACCTTTGTACAGTACGCAGAACCCAAGCTGGTAGGGACTCGCGTCCGTGTAGATGATGATGGGGTGCACAGGGGAGCCTATCCGTTCGATCTGAATGCTACGCTGGAAGTCGGAAATGTGAAGGGCGTCGATCCACCATACTAGGGCCGCTCGAAGTCTTTCACCTAGATCCTCCCTGCCCGATTTCGAATACTGTCTTGTGCGAATCGGGTGAATGTAGGCCCTCCCTATGGCTCCGACCATCTGCTGCTGCACAAATCCAAGTTGTCCGGCCAGCTTCCCTGCCTGCTGGGGTGTCATCTTTCCGTCGTGGAGAAAGGCATCGATCGCCACCAGCAGTCGTTGTGCTCTCTCCGGGGTCAGGCTCAGCCTAATCCAACCTTGTCGCCTCACATCAAGCTGGACGCCAAGATACGGGATGCATGCCCCGACGCGCCGCTTCGTGTCTTTGAACACCAGCCCGATGAGGTCACCAAACAGAGTTTGGAAGTCGTTGGCCATCTGCTCGATATCCTCGGCGCTACCGTGCATGATGTAGTCGTCGAAGTATCCGGACGCCGGAATACACAGGATTCTTCTGGCCAGGGTGGAAACAACTCTCGAGAGGCAGTTGTAATTCAACACCGCCGATTCTGTGCCGAAGCACAACACGTTGGATAGGAAGCAATCCAGTTCTCCGCTAACTGGGTTTATTGCGACTATCACAGCGTATTTCCGCTGGTCCGGGTCCACAATCAACGACTTGTACGCGTCGGATTGGTCGAGTACAGCCTGCGAAATGTCGACGATGCCAGCCTTCCCCAACTCTACTGCAGTAGCCGCCGCGTTGTCGATACCCATGAGCGAGATGGGCGTCAGGATCCTCGTCGCGGTGTTTGTGGGCCGTGCGTCGTCACAGCCACGGCGTTTCTCTCCCTGTACGACGATAAACCGTCGTATCGGGATGAACCGTTCGATTGGCAGGTCGTTCACTGTGAAGGGACCTTCGAGCCAGCCTTTTTCTACTTCGTCGATCAGTTGCGAGTGGATCTCATCAACGTCACTCTCCTTGCAACTTTGGCGGAGTCTCTCTATTCTCGGGTCCGATTTTTCCGTCAGCGATGTCTCTGTCGTTGTATCCTTCTTGGCGGTCTTGGTGGTGGGTTTGACCTCGAATACGCCCTCTTCGGCCAGGGCACCAACTACCGGGAAACCGAACCCTAAACGATGCACGAACTCGTTTTTTGTGCCTTCTTGTGCAGCACCTACCGCCTCCAGTAGTTCCTCGACCAGAGGGACGTTGATGCGTGTGGCTAGAGCATGGGCAGGATGGGACGTGTCGTAGTAGGATGACCAGTCGGGCCTCTGTTTAACTGCAATTGACCGTTCCCTCCAGTACGCAAGAGCTGCCGTCCTGAAGTTCTGTGCTTCCGATGTTGACATCGATGCGTACTGTCGTATCGCAATGCGAAGGTCGGGGTCCAGGATGCTCGCCGTATTCGTCTTTTCCCTCAAGCGAGACGTGAGGGCAACGTGGTCTTCCCAAGATTCAGCTCGGAAGTCGTGGGCAATACCCTTCTGCTTTCGCAGGGGGTTGTATGTGAACTCTTCTGTTTCCGCTACGCCTTGTTGGATCTCTTCGTACCGTAACCAAAGCTTGTGCCGATGCGTCCGTGAAAAATCCTCGTTCCTCACGAGGGGGGTCGGACTGGACGGCGGATCGTGTCCTAGTCACTTCTTGACTTCCGGCTGTTGCCCTCCGCGGCGCTTACTGTCCGGCTGATGACGCTTGGTGGTTGGGACAGGCGGCCTGCCCACCCTCGGCGGATGCGCACGTCTTACTTCGCTGTATGGGCGGAACCTACCGCTCTCGTACGGTTGGGAGACAGGGGATTTCCCCAGCACGGAAGGTGAGGGCACAACTCGTTGGCGAGACCTTTCCCTCTCTACCTTTGTGAGAGCCGTCCTGACCAGGTTATCGTCTGTGTGGGACAAAAACTTGTCCAGAGCATCGCCGACTGATGCATCACGCGAGAACTCGGAGCATTGTCCGAACACTCGCTCTTCGTATGTCAGAGCTACAGGGTAGTCGCCTGTGCTCTGTGTCGACGATCCGATGCGGGGTACCATGCTCATCACCAGGATCACAAACCGCAGGTGTAGCTTCGTGGGCACTGCTCCGCACACCAAAAGTGCTATCGCCAGCCGCGCCCTGAGAAGGGTATGGAGCGATTGCGGGAGTCTCTCGACTTCTACGGCAGCAGCCTGACGGAGGAGGATATCTTCGTGGGCGAGGGAGGCGCTCATTCCCGACGTCTCTCGGACCTGCTGTAGCACGTCCCTGCGCATTGTTCTGGACTTCGACTGGTATGCGAATTCCAGCGAGTCTCGATCAGACATGAGGGGTGCCTTCTTCGTCGGAAAATCCAGGGGGAGTCGGATCCCCTCTTCGAGCTTCAGCGAGACCGCTTTGACCAAGTCACGGTCCGGGACCAACACGTTTGGTATCCCCTCTAGACCGAGCTCTCTCAGCTTCAACTGGACGTTGACCACGACCCTCGGCTGCTTTTCGTTGGTGCTCGTCTGGGCTGAAGGCACTCCGCGAGCGATTTTAGCTGCAAACGACCTCACTTCACCTACAAACTCCCTCTTCATGCCCCCTTCTAATAGTTGAGGCGCGGGTATGTCTGCTCTTGCGAGCATCTCCACGTCGGCACATCCCCACGTCTTCATCGCTTCACGAAGTCCTATTACGTCCTCCTTTGTCGGCAGTCCGCGGCCATCATCACATCGCGAGCATGCTATCTCCAGCGATATCACGGCAATATCCCCTCTCTCCTCTGCATTTTGAGGCGCGTCGAGGTCCCGCACGAGGCCATCGTACAAAGTGACGGCACCCTGGGGAATCGTAGCTTCAATCGACGCTGGGAGCGATTTCTTACCCGTCGCAGCCAGTCTAATCTCGGCCTTCGACTGGAGAATGGTTGGGAGTGCAGCCATTGAGTGTTTCTTATTCACTAAACCTGATCGCAGTTCGCCTGACCAACAGGAGCACCTAAATCTAAAACGAAAAGAGATTAAACAAGCCGGTCCATTGGGCTCCTGCTGTTCTGTGTCGGTTCAATGTCTGAGTGTTTCATGCCAGTTCGTCACCCATCAACATACCTGCTAGTCAGAACACTCTTCAGTTCGTTCAAGTGCGTCACCTGGGATGCGTCTCAGCTGTGGCAGGCATCCTCCTGGTCCTTGCAGGAGGGCATTTCCCTGGTCCTCACAGGGAAGCATCTAAGCTGCTTCTGCAGCGAGGCATCGGGCTGGTCATTACAGGCAGGCATTCCCTTAGTCCTTACAGGGAGGCATAAGCTGCGTCTGCAGCGGGGAACCGGCCTGGTCATTACAGGCAGGTATTCACCTGGTCATTACAGGGAAGCATCTAAGCTGCGTCTGCAGAGAGGCATCGGCCTGGTCATTACAGGCGGGCATTCCCTCACTACAGGGAAGCATCTAAGCTGCGTCTGCAGCGATGCATCCGCCTGGTCATTACAGGCGGGCATTCCCCTGGTCCTTACAGGGAAGCGTCTCAGCTGCGTCCGCAGAGAGGCATCGGCCTGGTCATTACAGGCGGGCATTCCCCTGGTCATTACAGGGAAGCGTCTCAGCTGCGTCCGCAGAGAGGCATCGGCCTGGTCCTTACAGGCGGGCATTCCCCTGGTCATTACAGGGAAGCGTCTCAGCTGCGTCCGCAGAGAGGCATCGGCCTGGTCATTACAGGCGGGCATTCCCCTGGTCATTACAGGGAAGCGTCTCAGCTGCGTCCGCAGAGAGGCATCCGCCTGGTCATTACAGGCAGGTATTCACCTGGTCATTACAGGGAAGCATCTAAGCTGCGTCTGCAGAGAGGCATCGGCCTGGTCATTACAGGCGGGCATTCCCTCACTACAGGGAAGCATCTAAGCTGCGTCTGCAGCGATGCATCCGCCTGGTCATTACAGGCGGGCATTCCCCTGGTCATTACAGGGAAGCGTCTCAGCTGCGTCCGCAGAGAGGCATCGGCCTGGTCATTACAGGCGGGCATTCCCCTGGTCATTACAGGGAAGCGTCTCAGCTGCGTCCGCAGAGAGGCATCCGCCTGGTCATTACAGGCAGGTATTCACCTGGTCATTACAGGGAAGCATCTAAGCTGCGTCTGCAGAGAGGCATCGGCCTGGTCATTACAGGCGGGCATTCCCTCACTACAGGGAAGCATCTAAGCTGCGTCTGCAGCGATGCATCCGCCTGGTCATTACAGGCGGGCATTCCCCTGGTCATTACAGGGAAGCGTCTCAGCTGCGTCCGCAGAGAGGCATCGGCCTGGTCATTACAGGCGGGCATTCCCCTGGTCATTACAGGGAAGCGTCTCAGCTGCGTCCGCAGAGAGGCATCGGCCTGGTCATTACAGGCGGGCATTCCCCTGGTCATTACAGGGAAGCAGGAGAAATACAACCCTGTTAAGGTAGTCGATGCGAGGCGGCCATCCTGGCCCAGTTGCCGAGGTTGACTATCTGAAATAAAAATATCCTTTAAAATTCGCGTTCGTCGCTGCCCTCTCATGTCACTCTACATGTGCGCAGGTTGCTCGTAGCCCGTCCAGAGCTGTGTCCGACTGGTGTCGTTCGTCCAAATGGTCGGCCTCCTTCCAGACTGTCAAGATTGGTCGTCGCCCGTGCACGCTGCGCATTGGTACGGGTCGTTCCATTGTATTGCCTGCGCGCTGTGTCGATAACTTTAAAAGTCCCTTTTTTTTTCGTTAAACTGCTTTTTTGTTGCAAAGAAAACGTATTTGTAGTGCGCGAAAAAAAACTGTTTTTTTTTTTTTTACAAATATATGCGCCAGGGTATTAGTTTGAAGGCTTCCAGGGTTTGCAGATTTAGACCGTTACTATGGGGTGGTTTTGGGCGGTGTTTCGGTGCCGTTTTCGCCGATGTACGGCGTCTTGGGGCGGAGCCGACACATCTCCACAACTTCGTTCGGCAAAAGAGGGGTCTTCATGGGTCCTTTAGGGTCACACCCCGTCAGTTTGGCGACACATTTTGCGGGCGTTTTTTCAACCTACACCAGTCTGGATCAAGCGTTTCGGGGGTTTCTGAATGCTTCTGGGTTCCCTGTGGGGTTGCGCTCCAAAAACAGTCAAAATCGTAAACAGACTCTCATCAGGCAGCTGAAGGGGGGTGGACGTGGGACCTATTTTCCTATGATTCCTTGCCATTCCATGATAATAGGTCCACGGTTTTGGTGTGCACCACCGTGCTTACAACAACATTTTTAGCGTTATTTTTAGCAACATCGCGCCGAAGGCGCGGCAGAAAATTTGGGCAAAAATAACTCTGCCCCCCCTTTATCATGTGGACAACTCTTAGCTCATGTGATACTCAACTGTCAAACAGGACCTTGGCCCGGTAATGAAGCACAGTGGCTGGTGGGTGTCAGATTTTGCAAACGCGAAATCTCAGATTTTGCAAAATCTGAGATTGGCGAACCCAGAATTTTTTTTTTGCTGGGCCAAATCTCAGATTTTGCAAACCTGAAAATCTCAGATTTTGCAAACCTGAAATCTCAGATTTTGCAAATCTCAGATTTTGCAAAATGGGCCAATCTCAGATTTTGCGTATTTTGCCAAAATCTCAGATTTTGCAAATCTGATTTTGCAAAATCTCATTTTGATTTTGCAAAATCTGAGATTTCGCGTTTGCAAAATCTGAGATTTGCAAAATCTGAGATTGCAAAATCTGAGATTTGCAAAATCTGAGATTTTAGACCCATTTCAGCGTGTTCATGATTCGTTTGCAACACTAAACAACCGTCTGTCGAACAGTCGCAATTGCGTGTGCAAAGTCGGATTGGGTGGTTGCGCCTTCGGCGCTTTAATCTTTTATTAAGAGAGATCGATCAGATTGTTCACAGTCGATTTCAGCGTATGGGGTCCCTATTTCAGTTCATTTGCGTTTCGTTTGCAGCACTAACAGTTCGTCTGCTTAGGAGCACTTGATTTCAGTGTGTGGAAGGCATGTTCATGATTCGTTTGCAACACTAAACAGCCGTCTGTTTTACTCACCCACTCACCCCACCCACTCACACACCTCACACCACTCTCACCCAATCTGAGATTGGTGAACCCAGAAATTTTTTGCTGGGCCAAATCTCAGATTTTGCAAACCTGAAATCTCAGATTTTGCAAAATCGAAAATCTCAGATTTTGCAAATCTCAGATTTTGCAAAACGGGCCAATCTCAGATTTTGCGTATTTTGCCAAAATCTCAGATTTTGCAAATCTCAGATTTTGCAAAATCTGAGATTTTCGATTTTCAAAATCTGAGATTTCGCGTTTGCAAAATCTGACACCCGCCAACTGTGGATACTGTTGGAAGCATGTTACAGTGGCTTCATTACTCCTGGTCTTGGAAAGACTGGTACCTGGAGACGACTTGTGCAAATTCCTAGGGCACCTCTGGGACATGATGTCGACAGGCAGCGGTAAGCCAGTAGGGTACCCCCACGGCCTGCCCCAGAAAAGTGGGATAGCTCGCTAGAGAGCTAAATTGAGAATTCAATTTACCAACCTCTAGACTCGGAAAAAACTGGACCCAGCTACCAGGTAGCTGGGTCCAGCTTTCACCAGGTAGCTGGGTCCAGTTTTCAAGGTAAAAAAACTGGACCCAGCTACCAGGTAGCTGGGTCCAGTTTCGACCAGGTAGCTGGGTCCAGTTTTCAAGGTAAAAAAACTGGACCCAGCTACCAGCCCAGAACCAGGTAGCTGGGTCCAGTTTCGACCAGGTAGCTGGGTCCACTTTTCTTACCTTGAAAACTGGACCCAGCTACCTGGTCCCACAAAAACTGGACCCAGCTTCCCAGGTAGCTGGGACCAGTTTTAGCATAGGTGCCGCGCGAGGCTTTGTGGGATGCTGCCGGTGGCAGGAGTCCAACCACCATGACGATGAGACGCAATTGGTCCTTCTCTGGGACTGCATACTAGCAACGTAAGGGCATGACGAATCCGCATCAGCGTGTGAGTGCCTGGCATGAAGTCTTTGTCGACTTTCGAGGACACATCGAGAAGGATTTTCTTGTGCACTGTTTCTCCGATGCTGGAAGAAACTGGACCCAGCTACCCTGGTAGCTGGGTCCAGTTTTTTTACCTTGAAAACTGGACTTCGTTTTGAGGCAAGCTACCGACTTATCTCGAGACGTGTCGACCGTGGATACGCTAACATTCATGGGGAACATCGACAGCGAGGTGCTGAAAGGGTTTAGAGACGAAGTTGAACTCGAGCGCGAACAAGCGAAGCCCGC